>JACDOX010000050.1:2815006-3159480 GCA_014549065.1 Cardinalis cardinalis
GGTGAGGGGCTGGTGAAGGTGAGGAAGGGTTTGGGGTGAGGGGCTGGTGAAGGTGAGGAAGGGTTTGGGGTGAGGGGCTGGTGATGGTGAGGAAGAGCTTGGGGCGAGGGAGGTGAGAGGCTGGTGAAGGTGAGGAAGCCGTGGGGTGAAGATGAGAAAGTTTTTCAGCCCCTAACCGCAAAACTTTTTGAGTGAAGGAGTTATGGGACTGGAAAGGTGAGAGGGTTGAGGAGCTTTGGGGTGTGGGTATGTGAAGTCATGAAAATGGGAAGACAATGAGGATCTTGGGGGTGAGGGACATGTTAGGCTGCAGAGGTGGAAATTGGAAATGCCATGTGCTGTGGTGAGAGATCAGGTCAAAGGAGATGTTGGGCTACAGAGGTTGGGAAGGGATGAGGAATGAATGGAGAAATGAGTAAGGTGATGTTGGAGAGACTKGTTTGGGGTGTCTGAGCCACCTCTTTCTCATCAGAATTCGTTAAGTGCCCCTTTAGGATTGTGTTGGGTGGAGACTGCACTGGAAGAGGACTTGACAAAGGGACCAAAGATGGAAATTAGTGTGCCTTTTYAGACTATTAAACTTCAGTAGTCTGCCATTTGAATAATTCCACACTTAATCTGTCATCTGATCTCAAAGCTTTATCACAAAACAATTGAGTCTCTCCTTGCCTGATATGATGGTGGGAGGGTACTGGGGAAAGAAATTACTTCTAACTTTGCTCTTAAAACTCCATGAATGCAGCAGTTTTCATTAAGTTCATGTTATCAGTGATCTGCCACTCTTAACATGCCTCAATTTAGCACCTTTAGCAGGTGCAGAAACTCTGCTTGACCTTGAAAAATATTCTCTCCATGGGGCAGTTTTCTGTTGGAGTGCTTTGCCTTCAGTATTCCCTAGGTATAGGGAAGCAAAAGGAGGGGAGGCAAAGATTTTGCCGAGGCTCTGACTTGGCACTGGGTGCGGTGAGTGAATCAATGTTTCTGGAGCCTGGCTAATTCAGGAACTTACAAATGGGAAAGCATTGGAAAGATATTGCAGGATATTGAATGTTAGACAGAGGAGAYGTTTTCTCCTTCAGGAAAAGAGATGTTACAAGAGTTGGATCTACAAGGAGAGGCAGCACTAGGTACAGACACAGCCAAATAACTGCATCATTATGAGGATCCGTGGGAAGGAATTGCACTGTTACAGCATGTATCCTCTGTGCTCYGCAAAAACTGCTCCAGTGTGAGCTGCGTCATGTTCCGCTGCTGTGATCAGACAGTGCTACTAAAATATTTAATGAAATATGGCTTGAGCAGGTGCTTGAGCTCAAAGAGTGAGCTGGTGAATACTTTCTGCTTCCCTCCCCAAGTCAGGCTTTTTTGTAAATATCTGGCAGAGGGGGGTTGCTGATGTGATTGCACTGCTTGTGTGGCTTGTGTGACTTCTTCCCTCCTACCAGTACTGTGAAAGATAAGGTCTTCCTTGCTTGGTTTGTTTAGTGATTGTACTGGATTGATAAAATGTTCAACATGCCTAATTTTTCCCTTCCTAAATACGGGAAGAGGTTTCAGACAAGAGATTAAACGATTTACTTGACACTTTGGCTATAAATGCTTACAGAAGTGCTTTTTACTGTAAGTTTGARAAGCTGACACTACCTTAAACTCCTAAAGATGCATCCAGTAGTCTCTGATGCATCCAAAAACATCTGTGAGTTCCTGTTTATGTCAAAGGTAGTGGCAGCTGCTGTCTTGGAAGTGAGAGCTTCATTCCTCTATTAATGAGATTAAATTGGATACTTAAGGGAGTTTTCATGACAAAATAACAATTTCCATGATCTAATGGGTGGGATCAGTGGAACAACTTCTATTTTAGTTTGCTATTTGGAGTGTCAGAGGCTAGTTTACATGGGTTGGCTTGTGCCTCTCCGAGCAAGTAAATGATAGCAGTTCTTGTGTTCAATTATGTATGACTGAGGCATCTTCAGCAAAAGGAAAACGTGTGGTTCTACAGATAAACCCTCCCGTGTAGCTGTGGGTTAACTCCTGCAGGAGCCTGCTGCTCTCGGGGAGTCTGTCGCTGAGAAAGGAATGAGCAGCATCTGCTGACGTGATCTTGCTTGGATGCTGTGGGGACTGCCTGCAATCGAGGGCAATCCTCTCCCTCCAAGCTGACATGTGCCTAAAAAAATCAGTCTGTTTTCAATASAGTTGTATTGTGCTGCCTTGGGAGRTTGTTTTCTGCTGGAGGTGTCCTTATTAGTCATGAGAAAGTGGCAGGAACACTGACTGACAGCTGGTGAACCTGCTGCTCCTTCTGTGTTGTGTTACAGCAAAACTCAAGAAGTGCAACTTTGTTCATTTGCCTTTTCAGTGGGGAGGCACAAGTGGAATATTTTTGTGGCTTCCAGTGAAGCGTGGTGTAACTCTGACTGAAACAATGCRCATGCTTGTATGTCTAAGTGCATGTGACCTTAAGTTTTCACACTGAAGCAAGTGTTGAGCCTGTTTGAGGAGCTTCAGTAACTGCCTTGATTCCTCCAGGTGGAAATCCAGGCTGTGAGAGAGCACGCTGGAGTTGGACCTGTCTCACAGGGCTGTGACCTCCAAGGTTAATTACCTTTAAACTCACTCCAGTCCTGGATTCTCTGGAAGCTAGAAAATTAAGACTTSGTAAAATAATTTTGCTCTGCTTGTATGCTGAGGCAGGAATGCATGGACTCTGCCTCTATTCCTGTATAAACTTAAATGGATCATTTATAAAAGCAAGGAGAATATTAACATTGGGTGGTACCTGCAGAGTAATTCACCAGTCARCCTGTACCTAATGTTTGAAAAACTTTTTTGCAGTCAAAATATGTTGCCAGCTTGAAAAAGATGTTGAAGCTTTAGGGGTCATGAATTCCTGAGTGGGAAGATGATGGCTGGAATGACCTGCCAGGTGATGCCTGCAGTTTTGAACACAGCTGCATGTAACACTTCAGGACTTTCAGCAGACACTGATTTAAGCTATAAACAGTTCATTTACACAGGAGCATTTAATCTTGTCTAGTCTGTAAACTCTGCTTGTGATGCACCATTTATTTGAGCACCTTATGACTTCCAGCAGCAATTCCTAGAGTAGAAAGCCAGTTCCACTGGCAGTATGTGGGCACTGCTGCTTGCCTATTGGGCAAAAGCAGTGAAGTCCTTCACATTGGTCATCACAAGAAGCTGGAGCTGGCAGCTGCTTTTGAGCTTAACTTGTGGTCTGTAACTCCTCTGCCCCTCTAACAGCATAARCCATCCTAAAATAATTTCATCAAATGATCAAGCAGTGTCTGTTGAGCAACAGTGTATGTGTGCTGGTGTCATGTTTGACATAAAAACAAGCTTCACTTKCCCTTCAAACTGACTGCAATGTTATAGGCTACTTTTAATAGTGTAAAAGCATGCTGAACAGAGGCAAAGCTATTGGAGTTGAAATGGAGCTTTTTGCCAGGAGAGCCCTGTGCAAGTGACAAGGCTGTGGTGACGGAGGAGGAAGCTTTAGCAGCTTGCAGAGGAATGAGTAATATGAAGAACTGTTTGTGCTGTGTTTTAGTTTTGCAAGGGTCACTCCCATAACCTTTATATGTGTAATACTTGTAAGATCCCAGGCTGTGACCTATTCCAGCTATAGGCATAAGATTCACCAAAACTGCCAACAGAACAGCCTTGTATGCAGCTGTTTCCTTTAGAGATGGATTAACTGATCTGATACCTGTTCTGTTGCAGCTCATGGTCCTTTGGCTTAGTGTCAGCCTTACTGAACACGTTGATTCAGCAGTAGTCCATTGACTTGGGGATTACAGAGTGCAGAGAGCATTACTTAGCTTAATATACCAGCATTAAATATGATGTGAGTGAAACAATACTTTTCCTAAGCAGAGCATTACACCTGCCCATAATGGCTGTATCAAGTCCAATAAACATTCTAACTGTTGTGTTTAATGCTCCATGCAAAACCAGAAAACAATCCAGTTGTCAGAGTTGAAGCAGAATGCTATCAGGATGAGTGACACCATGTGTGTAGCTTGACAGCTGATGTTTCAACCTGAGGGTCACCTTTCAGACAGGGGATCTGAGCAGCCCAGAAACCAAGCATGGCAGCAGACACTGTTAAGCTGTGGCGTGTTGTGAACCAGGGGCTGTGTGCTTTCAGTGAGCTGCGGCTGTCAGGTGACTTTTACGGTTAGCAGCTTATCAGTTACCCACACATCTTGCAGTTGGGTCACAGCCCTGCCCAGAGAAACTACCCAAAGCTTCCACTGGTAAACAGATACAATATCCTGCTTCTGGGACTGTGAGGGGTATCCAAGCACTGAGTAATTACTGCTCTTCTAAATAAAATTATTATTCTTTAGTGTGGTAAAGAAGCATAATATTCCTCCAAGTGAAACAAGGTACTCTGCATGCAAAAGAGCTGATTTCCTGCTATAAAATCTGGACCTCCAATAGAGTTGCCTGAAGACTGAATTTGCTTGAAGTTAAAAGCTGGGCTTGGGACACTCAGTGATGGGTTCAGAGCACTGCAGTGCCTGAGCCATGGAGTGGTTTGTGCTGTGACCTAACTGGCACACGGTGGCTATTAACTAAAGCCCCTTCTTGCTGGTACTTCCAACAAGTGCTGTGCAGTCATTTGGACTGCAGCTGGCATACGGCTTTGTAACAACTCGGGACAAGCAGCCAGGTTTCCTCATCAAACTTGCTCTTGGCAAGTGACTCTGGCAAGCATCAGGACACAAGGCCTTTGTTGGGTAATGATTGGGTTTGGCTTAAGAGCTGCTCCTGACCTTGGTTTGGCTCTTGCTGGCATGTATTCTGCTCAAAACATGTATCTCAATCTATAGATGGTGGGAAGTTGGYCTCTAGAATGTGGACTACTACCAAAACTTAAGACCCAGTTAAAGATGGGGAAGACTTGATTTCCAGGACTCCCATTTATGGAGGATAAAGACTATTAAACTTTAGCTTTAGGAGGCCTGGCTGGCCTGACACTTCAGGCTTGACTCAATCTCTTTTGCACTGTTATATGWAGACTGACTAATCTGGTGGCCTTAGCTGTTCTGGGAGGGGACTGAGACATACTTTCCTTGCACGACTGAAATTGTCAGTCAATAGCTGCTGTTCATATAGCAAGGCACAAAAGGGTAGGAGATAAGATTCAGGCTTAAGAATAAGCCAAAGGTACTTCTAAGAAAATTCTAGTGTGTAAATGGCAGCAGAAAGGTGTTACCCTGAATTGTTTTGCTAAACTCTGTTTGAAGTGGATTTTGTCAGTATTCTGGGGAGAGAAGGTTGGTTCTCTCAGCAGAGTGGAGAGACGACCTAGTTTCCTCATCTTGTTTTAAATGAGAGCTCTAATGTTTTTGTAACTGAAATTGAAACCAGTGTTATGCTGACCCTGCATATTTTCTGTCCTCTGCTGGCTGGCCTGGACTACTTCTGCATGCAGTGTAGTTCATTTATTTTGGAGACTTGAAAACAAGCCATTATCACCCTTCAGTGCCAGATAAATAAATGATCTAACTGGGGGCCGAACCCAGTGTTCTTTTACAAAAGCRCAACGGCATGTCACTCTTATCTTCTGCATTCTGCCCTTGAATGTATGATCAATCTTTCTGGGCCACATCCAGAAACCAGTGGCTTAACCCAGCAAGCAACGACTGCAGAGCAGTCAGATTTCTGTGCCACTTAATTTCCTATCATCACTTACAGGCAGCAAACAGTCTTCCACAATACATTTAAATGAGCACTGTTTAACCTACAACTTTCTTATCAATCACATGGAGGTACAAATAACAGAAACAGGAGTCAGCTCTTAAATAGTCTTGATGCTGGATCTGRGCGTCCAGGTAACAAGAGTTTCAGGGGGTTGATTTTTTGTTTGGGCTTTTTTTTTTTTTTGGGGTGAGGGGAGAAGGTAGGGTAAAAAAATCCTCCTCCCATTTCATGAGGGAATATCTGAGCAAGTACACTGGCCTGAGCTGTCTGGCTCTGGGTACTCCCAGAGGAATGATCTGACAGTCTGAACTATTGCTCCTTAGAGTAGTGTGGCTGGCCAGCTAACTCCCAAGAGTTCAAAAAATAACCCAAAACAAATGCACAGCTTGCTTTAACACCAGCACTTCTAGTGCACGTCCCATTTGCTGTCTGWTTCGTAGCTGGAGGAATCAGCTTGTGATGTAGGCTTGTTCTTTTCCTTGGCTCTTGTTCTGCTTCTAACTGTGGTGTAGAGGGAAAACACTCCCACTTCTGAGGGCACAGGTACCCTAATTGTTTCCAACATCATAGCACTTCCACCTCCCTAAAAGTCAAATTCCCTTCAATGAACTGAAAAAAGAGAGTGAATGGGCACTGTTCCCTTCATGTTCCTACAGTCATTTCTGGCCTTATAGTTGGAACTGTATCTGCTGCTTTGTTTTCAAATTGCCTTTTCAATTTGTCATCTTCSAGGTACAGTCTGTTCAAAGCTCTCATTATGGAGCTGCATAGCAGATCTTTCAGTCTACTGAAGAAATGGAATTGAATGAGATAAGGTGTGTCCCCTTCCAGACAATTGCTCTGGAATAGTTTGCGTGACAATTCAGGGTGCCAGTTGAAAATAAGCCTTTTGACCCTATAGCACTAGTGGGACTTCTAATCTTCTTTGTATGCATATGACCTGGACGCTACCATGGCTATTCAATTGTGTAGTAGCCCCCAATTAAGCTGTATATAAAAGGGTTTGTGTTCCCATGCAGTGAATTTTGTGCTAACATCAGATGCCTGCGTGTCTAGTGAGTTTGGTATTACATTGTTAGTAAGTCTTTTACTGGTTAGGAGCAGCAGGATATATTTGTGGACAAGTAATAGCCTTGGTGTGATGACTTAAGATAAAGCCTCACTACTCTGTCCCAGGGTATTCTTAGCCTGGTCATGGCTAGATGTCTGTAACATCACTTTGTCAATGTAAAACCTAATGAGTCTCAGGGATGTACAGTATAAACYTGACTCTGCTCCATGAACAATTTCACTGCATCACCCTACCTCTTTGTGTTAAAGATACACTAAAACMAAAAAAACCCCAGTGCTCAATTACTGCAAAGTATGAAACACGTACATGCCAGCACTGCGTGGCATTTCCCTCAACTGCACTTAGTAGTTTTCTCTTCCTCATTAACTATGCTCCTAMATTAACACGTTCTAAGAGATCAGTTCCAGTTCTTTGTTAGGGCTGGTTACTGAATAACTGGTTGWAATTAATGCCTGAATTTATCACTGCTACAATACTGGCTACACTGTTCCCTGTGCTTCAGCCTCTTTAAGGAGCTCTTTGTCAACTGACTCCCTGTCTGGATGGCTCTGTGAGGAGTTTGTGTATTGCTGAGTATCTCACTTGCAGGGTCCTTCAGTGAACCTGCTGAGTTGCCCTGATTGTGGATCACAGCCTCATTCTGTCTGTTGGGAACTTTGTAACTGATGTGTCCCTGATGGCCTTTTCTGACCTTTGAAGTTTTAGGGGTTTTGTCACTACCCAGTGACAAAGCCATGCTACTGAGTGGCCCATGGTCAAACATCACTAACAGAGAAAGTTTTCAGTCCCTATGTGCAATTATTGTATTCACTGGAGATAAATACACCCACATACACACACACCCCATAGCTWATAAAAGACAAATTCTTTAAGTAGGGAATAAGATTTCAGCTTTACATGCARAAATTGCTGCTGTGCAAATGATTTGGAGATCTTACCCTAGAAGATGGGATAAGAAAGTTGCTGCAGTTCTATGCTTCAGGCATTCCCAGTAAAATTGCTTTCTCTGTGAAAAAAATAGTCTGAAATAAAGAGGTATTGGTAGTGGTTCTCCAAGCTTTAATGCTAAAGGTATATTTTCTAATAAGGGCATGTGCTTGAATACTTCAGCTCTGTATTTCTAATACCTTCACTATGCACTATCCTCTCCTTCTTGCATGTAAATGAATGTGGTCAGGGTGAAAGTACTGTGCAAATGAAAGCAACACTTGGTTTATCTCCAGTAGCAGCATTCAGTTCATTAATATTGCATTTCCCTGTAATTTGGTGGAAGCCTGCCTGTGTCAAAATATTAAATAAAAATGGGTTCCTTATTTTTGCATTAATGACTGTCCAGCATAATTTTTAATTCTTACCTGATGCAGTTATGTTCATGCCATTATAATACTTCATTTTCTTACTCACTGTTGATGTAGGGTTTAAATAACTTCCTTTCTCATTGTCTGGGTAATAGTCATATCTTTTCAAAGAATGAGAAAAACAAGAACACTGGCCAATTCTTGGCTTTCACCAGAGAAATTTTTAAAATATTGGACTGGACTGAGAGGAAAGCAGGAAGCCAAGGCTGGAAATTTCTCTACTCCATCCTATCTGATAAAGCAAGCAAGAGCCCAGAATTTTCCTTCATTAATTTGTTGGCCTCACAGGACAAACTGGAGCTCTAAGTTGCTTGATGTGAGCAGCTRAGACTAAAGCTACACAAGTCTGTCTTTTTGCATCTGAAAGGGCTTAGGCTTGTAATAATGCTATGACCCTTCCAGCCTTGCAGGGAATAATGAAAATACAGCAGGCTTACATGAACAATGAATGCATCCTACATTGTTTAYATCTGGGCCTGTAATTTCACGTTAGATCTTCACTCTCTTCTAAGACTTCTAAGTAGTTTAGGTGCAGAATTAAACTGTAGATCATGCAGCAAAAGCCTGAAAGTCTGGGAAGCTTTTTTCATCAGGTAGGTGGGGGGTTTCACTCCCAGCCTGTGTGGGGAGGATGTATCCAAAGTGACAGACAGATGTCACTGCTCACAGACTGGTGGGATTCAGCTGTGGCTGCAACAYTGAACTGCCAGTGCTTCTGAAATAGTTTAATCTCAGCAAATGGTTGTCCAGCCTGCCCCTCRTGGTAGGGAGTTTTTAATAAAAAGCATATGAAAAGGCACATACATGTGTGCAGTTTGTTTTCTGTTCAGCAAAGAAATCTGGGATCAAGCCTCTGAAGATCCTACCCAGATKGCTGATTTAGCCCATGTGTCCTAAAGTAAACTGGAGTCTGTTTTGATTACTCTGTTCTTCAGAAGGAATTCACGTTTCATACCTGGGAAATTTGTCTATGTAAATTTCAGTTCCACGTTTTGAAGGCTGAGTTTTGCTCTTCTTGCCAGTGAAGGTTTAAGCCTGGTTGATGCTCATTGCAACATGACAAGTATTCTTTCATTGGGTAAAGTACAGAATACAGTTGCACGTTTTATATTCATTGTGTTTTTCCAGACTTCATGTATGAGTGGTGAGCAAGAGCACGCAAAGTCCTCAGAGGAAGATGAAAAAGCTTTTATAGCAAAAACCTTGTTTGAGTTATGCACACTGCTGTTCACATTACTACAGATAAGTAGGAAGAATTTTACTGGCACCTTGTGAACTCTTTTCCTGCAGGTTTTATTTTTTCCTGATAAACTAAGACATTTTTATCCCCTAACTCTACCCAATTAAGTTAACATAAACTGRCTGCAGCTTGATTGAAAACCAGAATACAAGTTAAGGATAATAATGTGTCACATCATGGCTGTTTTAATGTGGAATTGAAACTTAAATTTAATTTATCTTTTGGCTTAAAAGGAAAGGTTTAAAACAAAATGGAAGTGAGCTTTTGAATTATGCCTGTTTTACTATATGATTGTATGTACTTCTCCAAAGAAGTCTATGGGTCAAAAGTCTGCCCATGTGTTTTGTGAAAATCTTTATATAGAGGCAATACATTGAACTTTGAAATTTGTTACTGGAAGAATAAAAACTTAACAGGATGATAAATGGATTTCACTTAAATGAGATAACAAGGATGTGGTGCCCCTGTTTTATCTGTTAAATCTTGACTGCTGTACAAAGCAACATTAAATTATTTCAAATCTATTTAGGCTCTTAAAACCTAACACAGTTAAGGATATATTATGGTTAACTGCTGATTGCTTTAATCAAATCTTATTCCTCTTGAAAATCTGTCAGGTGATTATTCAAATGATAAAAACATTAGTTTATTGCATGTGCTGGTCCTGTAATTGAAAAAGTAAAATGACTAAGCACAATGCTCTCAGTAAAGCTGCCAAAATAAAACACAGCCCAAAAGGGCAAGCCATGCATTTCATTAAAATAAGGTTCAGTAAGCATGAAATTTATCACCCTAAGGGCTTCCTCACTCTGACAAGTGACTAAAGTGTAAAATGTCAAATACCTCTGAACTGACCAATAACTTGCATTAAGATTTTGTTAGTCAAATACTAGATGTACTTTCCTGTTCACAAGCTACAAGAAATGAATAGTTTTCTTCCTCAGCTTCCTGTGTTACTGCTGAAGACTCACACCTACACACACAGCACATGCAAATGCCTGTGCCTTTGTGGGCTCTGGGAGATGGGAAACTGTCTGTGCTCACAAGGAGGATGAAAGAATGGCAGGGAGCAACCTCAGCTTGAAGAGCCATGAGAAATTGATCCATGGATGGGGCAAGGAAGGAGTGAACCTGCTGCTTATCCTTCCTGTGATGGATAATAGCACTTCTGTTACCCATTGCATCTAGAAAATACTCTCTAATGCTCTAACTTGGCCTAATCATTACCTTCCTCATGGAGAGATCCCATTATGTTGTTCTTTGAACAGCTTCTACATTTGAAACCCCCTGTCAAAACTTTGTTTAGAAATAATCTCATGCCCTTCAGACTTTGTAGTCTGTCAGACTTTGTAGTCATGTCTTCTGGTTCCTGTCCTTTTGATTATTTCCTCTCTCAGTTTTTTCTGCTTGGCTCAAATTGATGTACAGCATGCTTTGTTCACTGAAGTGTTTGGCTTGAATGTTGTTGTGCTTGATGAGGAATCATTTGTYAWATGAGGTGATCCTCAGCTCTAAAAGAACATTARGACAAAAGTRATAATATTCAACAGGATGTTCTGAYTTGGGTTGTGCTTCTCTGCTGGAATCCACAGGTCTTCCTAAAAAATGTGCAATCCCTTCTCTAAACCACTATCAGGAGGSAGTGTTTGAATAACTATTTGTTAGGCTTTTGGTTTTATTTCACACTATGCTTTTGAATCCTTGCAGAGAGATCCCTGTTCAGTAAAYCTGCTCTCAGTGCAGGGGCTGATAATATTTCTGGACCAACACCAGAAAGCTCCTGAAACCCTTCTTGGGAATACTGTTATGGAATACTCCAGCTACTTGGGAGTACTCCAGCTACTCTTCACAGCAAAATTTGTGGGACCTGTTGTAATATCCTTTGAGTCTGAGTGTCCCACCCACTTCAGTGATGGTTTCATCAAAGTTTGACAGAGCCTGAATATATTCAGGAATGCATGGCACATCCTACTGCTTATTAAGACTTGTGAAATCCTACATGATTGCGAATTTATTAACACCTTCAAGTGTTTCAGAGTAGGATTTCCTTGGAAGACTTCTTGAGTGACCCAATTGAGGCAATTCTACTTGTCTAGAATCAATTCTAAAATCTCTTCCTTGAACCAGAGGCCTATAACAGGGTATCTAATATGCCAAAGTGCTTACACAAGGCTTTTATAAATTCCAGGCAAAGTTAATGTCACCASGATAACTGCCAGTTACTCAAAGCTTCATTCACTTCATATTTTTGGTTTGCCTGCTCTTAACAGCTGTACACTTCAAGCAGGTGTAGCACTTCAAAGACTTACCACTATATGTATCACTCTATGAAGGAAACAACTTTTTGTCTGCTTTTCAAGGACTTGGAGTGGTAAAGTTGCATGACAAGTCTGTTAATTTCAACAAACTCTTACTTATAAATGTCTTGCAGACAATGAGACAGCAAAATAATTCAGGAATGAATGTTGTATCCCTTATCAATTCCACGTGTGATAAATGGATTTAGCTGGTTGTAATGTTAGAGAAAGGAATCTGTAAGTGTTAACTATCTTCATGGSAACTGGGGTGGAAGCCAAGCCACTATCTTGTACCAGAATAAACTGATAAGAGAAAGTGTTCAGTTAGAAGTAGAGCAGTTGTTTGAAGAAAGAGTCTGAAGATGTAAAACTCTTTGAAATTTTGAGATTAGGTAATATGTGCAGTATTCATTCAAGTACCTGACTTTAGTTTTGTAACTTTAACTCATCCCCTGGTAGAAGTGACAACTGTCCTCCTGGCCTCCCCATTTCTTCCCCATAGATGYAAGCCTTTGATTTCTTCTGCAGCACAGAAAGACAACATCCCTTTGAAATTTATCTAGTCAGAAACACCAAACAGCTTCAGCCAAGTGTATATGTGCTCCCATCATTCTTTTTCTGACCCCTGCCATTAGTGATACTCCTTGCTTGGGATGCTGCTGTGGGCAATTGCCATCTCCTGGAAGATAAACATCAAGACAGTTTTGAAAATTGAGAAATTTAATATATTATTGCAAGTAGAATCTTGCAATAATAAGTTGATTAGGAGTTGACAGATCTGGAAATGTGACATCTGGAATACTGTGAGGTCAGGCTCAGCTTTCCAGAGGAGCAGTGAGAAGACTGCATCCATTATACTTTTAGGATCAGAGAACAGAAAGCTCTGAGAGGTTACAGAGCTGAGTCCCTGTCTTGGTGTGCCTGTTCCCAACAGCTGCTGCCAAACCATAAAGATGATTAAACCACAGAAAATAGTAGAGACTAAAACTCTTGTTCTGGTATTTCTTCTGCCATCTGAGCAGAGCAGCAGAGATTAATCCAGGCTGAATGTGAGTGTAACAAGATGAGGAGAAGTCAGTGATGGAGCCACAAATTTTAAGCACTATAATAAAGGTGTGTGGATGACAGATTATGAATGAGAGCTATTTAACTGAACCCTCTTCATGAAGCCCATGCTCTTGCTAGATGCTATTACTCAAGTTTAGAGAATGCTCCTGTCAGTCTGGTGAGATGCATAAGCAGGTAGCCTCAGAGCACTGAAGGCAGCATTCACTGATCWGCTCAGTTTGGTGAGTTCTTCCTCTGTTCTGTGAATAGCCCTACAGTCCCTGAGCTGAGAGGTCCTTTAATGTTAGGTGCCTGTTAGACTAATTCTAAAGATTTATCTGAGCAAGACGTTTCTGTTCCTGTTTATCCTTCAAATCAGCACCCACTCTCCAGGCTGTAGTTGGTGTGCCTTTTAGAATTATTAGGAGATACTCAGTCCTGAATTGAAGCTGTAGCTGTTATTTACACTCAGTCTGTGGAGTCCCTTTTATATTCCTCCCTCTGAAGATAGCTTACACTAACTGCACGTGTATTTTGGTGTCTCTTTAAACAATGAAGGCACAAAGCCAAATTTATCTTGTTGGCAGTTCAGGTTTCTGCTTCTTTCTCTGGATTTCCCCCTTGGCTTGAGATTTCAGGATCTATCCAGGGTAATAGAATGAGCAAAAGAGATTGCTTGTTCTTTGAGTGCACTTTGCAGAGAGGATCCCATCCCTTTCTGAGGATATTAGATGTCCAGTAGGATAACCTGCCAGCTCAGCTGTTACACTTCAGTATCAAACTACTTTGTGCACTTCAGTTCTGGTGTTTCCTTCATTGTTTTGCACTTCACATATGCTGYTTTCAGTGCCTGCACGCATTAAAGCAGCTCTGCCTACTTAGATAGTACCGTGATATTATCTGACCACAAATTCATTCTRCCTCTGAGAATGATCTGGAAAGGCACTCCAGCTGGTATGCAATTAGCCTTGCATAAAGAAACAACCACTCGATTAGCTTTGTTTTCTAAACAATCAATCGTGCTTGTATAGGCTGAACCTCTCACTGCCCTGTTCTTTGTGTCAGCAGCCCTGTATCTGCAGAATGACTCAAGTGCAATCACTTTTAATCTYACAGCTAAATTAACATTGGCTATGACTTGTTGATTTTAAATACCTTTTTAATGCAGARAAATCTCCCCTTCCTAGAAGAAGCCTGCCTAGTCCTATAGACACTATTGCAACAATGTTTTTGTTCTTATGGATATTCAAGAAAAGCAGCTTTAGCAYGTGAAAGATTAATTCACTAAGGATGTTTTAGGTAATCCGTCTGTGTTATCTGATAGTAACTTCCAACAAAATGCTTTTGGGAGCCTAGATGCTTTTCAAACAGCATTTGTTGTTTTGGGTGGTTTTGGTTTTGTGGGAATAATAGCTCACAAGGGCAACCAATGTTCAAGATATTTAAATGTACATTAGCATCTCTACTCTCTTTACAACCTGCTTGTGGTAGTCCCAGCTGCCTTGTAACAAATAGTTATAGAGCAGCTGCTGAAACCATTGATTCCTCTTAACCACTCTGCCTTGGAAACTTGTCTCTGTCGGGACTTWGAGAGGTGCAAGACCCATGATCTGGATGAAATATGGATGCTTAGAGTTCCATGAATGAGATYGCCTCCATCTCACAGAGCAGCTCTGTCCCTTGGGTTATATGTTGAGTTTCCCTTGGAGGATGGCAGCTGTCTGTTTTGCTGGAAGCATGCAGGAAAGATGTTGGGGGCTGACAGAGCATGACTGAATTGTCTGACTGTGACAGGGCTAAGCCTAGACTGGGAGCTGGGTTTGCTTTCAAATATTTTCACCTGCAAGAACCTCTGTAGTGATTGCACTGATGTGACAGCAGGGTGCAAACACTTCTGTGGTGCAGGAGTGCTGCAGGTCTCACCCCAGAGTGGTCCAGATGTCTGCTGCTGAAGTGGCATGGAGGCTGGAGCTTGTGCATCCTCTAAGAGGAGAACAGCTGACAGTCATTCCCAAATTAGGTAAAAATGCCAAATTCTGGCAAGCCTTTGCCAAGTATTTCATAGTTCTCCAGAGTCACAAATGGAAGAGGTTTGTGTCCTCTAAATATTGCCCTGCTAGCTGGTCTTCATGTATCAAGTCCAACTGCCAAGYACTTGTAACCTCTTATTATTTTAGTGTACATGTCAGTAAATATCTTATCCTGACAGTTCTMACAGGGTTAGAGCTTGGCAAAACACATTCTAAAATAGCATTTGTTCATCGTCCAAAATCAAAATGTCCTGATCAAGCTGCTCTTAAATGTGGTCATCAGCTTTCTATGGGGCTGCTTATAAACCAGCTATCTAAAGCATTTTATTGCACTAAAATGGATGGTTTATAACTTGGCCAAAATAYAGTCTGTTTATTACCTGTATTTTTGTCTCCTAAGGTGTAACTCTTATGTGGTGTGGGTTCCCTACTTTGTTAAAAGTACTGGTTGTGGAAGTTCTTAYCGTATTGATCCTAAATGCTGTAAATAAGGTCTGAAATCAGTGTGGTGATGCAACCCTTTAAAGTGCTGATTTATCCATATTATTGACCAAACAGTAATCCTCTGATTTTAAGGTTTAATAATTATTGGGGTTAAGAGGRAATTCTTAATTTTGTTGGTCTTGTTTTATAATCTTACACCTTACTTAAAATATACAGGCTATGCATCACTACTAGGTCAGTTCAAATGTTTATTTAAATAATTGAGAAACTAAATCAAATAGCTCCACTTCATGGCAGTGTACATAAACACGTCTGTCACACTGCTATTTGGGACAGCCTCAAAAACTGGAGCAGGGATCTGCTCAAGTGCTCCAGCAATACTTTTTATGGAGTGTGCTTTCTCAACGTTTGTTTGTAATTATTTGTGCTGCTAAAGGGAGGCGCTGGAGATGTTTACCGAAGGTGCTGCACCCTAAACCTGCAGTTTCCTCTGTYAGCACCACCTCATGCATCTCAGGTGTGGGGCCAGAGGGGTGGAARGCAGCTCTTTTACCACACCCTTTGCAGCAGATTTAGGAGTAGGTGGTATTCTTTTGGTGCCAGGAAGTAAGTAAGAAATTAATGTTATCTCTAAACACCTTTTATTTCTTTCTTTCAGTACTGAAGTGATGAGTTCCATTTAATACTTCATCAGGGGATGTTAAGAGTATTTTCCTTGGCTCAGATGGAGGGAATCTCGACAAAGCTTGCGTGGGGAAGGGAGGGAATCTCTCTCCCTTGTGCTGACAGGAGACAATTTCCAGCAATCATTATGAGTCGGTGTGGGCTGAAGCTGCAGGTTAGGCTGTAAATGTTGGTTTCTTTACCAAGCAGTCACGGTGATGAGGTTCCCCTTTGATCTGTGAGTCCACTCAAACAAGGCAAAGTGAGAGCACTTAGTGCAAGATGATATAACCAGTTATATATACTTGTTTACAAACCCTTTGGAGAATCTGAAATGTGAGAAACCCTCTTCTGAGTTGTTTTGGTTTTTCTCTAAAGGGAGGAATTATTTCCTCAGAGTTACCAAAATCYGGTCAAAACCTGACTTCTCCCTCTTTGTTGGAGGGTGAACAAAATTCTAGGGATGTTTTCAAAAGCTCCCTTTARCAGAGTTTTCTGAGATTGAATGATGGTAATGCGTTTAGGGACTGGTAATTGAAGATAATTCCAATGAATTAGACTTTGCAGACATTAATGATATGCTAGAGGAAGTCGGCTTATGAAGATCTATGCTGTGCTCTTTTTTTGTCTTGATCTATTGAATAGCTTCTGTAATTGTCTAATACATATTCTGTCAGTATTTGGGTTTCTTAAGTATTTGCAGGCTGAAGAAACCAGCCTGTGAATTTTCAGGCAGTGAATATGATTAGTTTAAATGCCAGTATGTGAAAATAATGTGCTTTTCACAGTAGCATCTGCAAGGGATGTCTAWCTTTGCAGACACAGTCTAAGTAATCAGTCCTGGCTTGACTGTTTTTATGGATGAATATTTATGCAAAACTCTCATCTCAACCTATTATAGATAGTATTTCTTATTCTGGAAAATCAGCAAAGGTTGCTCTGGTGTATTCCATTTTCCCCACTGCAATTGGGAGGACAGCCTTGGTGAAAGAACTTGCTAAAAAAATGCTACTGGCAACAATGTCCCAGTCGGATTATTCTTGCACCACCAGCCCTGTTGGGTTAGACATTGCCCTTCCTTCTGCAGGAAGGTGGGATTGGTGCAGTTAATCCACTTGGTTATCTATTAAGATGTTTGCTGATGATAGCCTTAATTTTGTTTTCCTCTGTTGTTCTACTTCATAGAGACAGAGGGAACAAATCTGTTTAATTCTGATGGGAGATAACATTTGGGGTCAACATGGTTTAAAAACTTGAGGATCTTTTAATAGGACATTCCAAGTTGGACCATAGCTTTAGCTGAGGCCAGAATGAAGTTTGTGCCTATCTGACCAAATCAGTGAGTTTTCTTAGTGGCTTGCAGCAGTGTCACCCCATAACACCATGTTTGCCCACTGGCCTGAGTGATCTCTGTCCCCATGAGGTTTTGAGTTCTGTGCTTTTGTGGTGACTTGGTTGTTAGCTTTTGGTTTTGAAAGTTGTTAGTGCTTGCTGTCTTGCCCTTTACCTAATTTTGGGTGTAGAACCTGCTAACTGGAGATGCAGCCACCACAAATCAGGCATGCCTATGTGTTTGCTGTGCTGTGAAACTCTTTCTTAGTGCTTGTTTTCTTCCCAGCATCCCTGGTCTCAGCTGCTAGGTTTTCCATTAGCTCTGAAGGCTTYTCTACTGCTATTTATGCACGTACTCCCTTAGCTGTTTACTTGTTTCATGTATCTGTATTAATAAACATTAAGGTAATGTGAGTATATATGACTTTTTAACATATCAGTAAATCAAAATTCAAGTTAAATCAGATAATGCCSCCTCTCCAGTTTAACAAAATGAAGTATTTCCTACTAAAAACAGCAGCAGCCGTGATTTAACAATGTAATCTGATCTAATATTAGTAACAGGCTGTGCCTTTAGGGAGCAGTATAATATCCAATCCACTGAATAAACTCTGTCGCACATTAAATTCTGGATCCCTCTTAAAAAGATGGCTTCCCAGAATTGTTTCAGTAATTGCATAAAGACCCATGATTTCCTACTTTTTTTCCCAGTAATGAATGGAGAAATTATGTTGGCCCCCAAAATACAAATAATGATGAAATAGTGCTGTCTTACAAAGCTGTTCTCCCTGATGTCACAAGCACCTTCAGTTCTCCACCTTACCTCTTGAGCTTTCTATTCCTCCTCATGTGTCCAGGCAGGAAAATTCCCACCAGAGGAGTTTGTCRTGCTCAGATTGCCATCTGTGACTGCATCACCACCTCTTCCAGCAGGAACTAAAATCTTACTCTTGGTTATTTTCTGAGTAAGCTRTGAGAGGGTGGAAAGAGGGTCCCAAGAAAGCCAAGGGGGTTCTAGTCAAGGCCATGCTTTATGGAAAGAAGGAAGCAGGAAACTTAAGATTTAACTTAGGCAGGGCTGGAGTTTGTAAGCCTGTCAAGCTTTAACAATTTCTGGAATTTTGTATACATACCAAGGAAAGGGTGCAACAAGTCTTCATTAACCCTTCCAAAATCAAGCTGTTCACACCGTTCCTTTTATGTTTTGCATTGTGGTTTGGATATTTATTTATTGGGGGAGTAGAGGATGTCAGATGTTCAGTGTTAAGAGTAGAAAAGCTGCCAGCATCATCTGCTTCTCCTAGATGAATTTGTATTAGAAACATCGTGTTTTGGCTTAAACAGCAAGGTTGTAAAAGACATCAACTGACTTAGAGTGTGAGGAGTCCTGTAGGAAGGCAAAAGTTTGTGTTGGAAGAAGTGGGRAAAATGCTGTTTCTCCATGTGAGGTAGATTGCTTCATATTGTTTTGATTCACAACGTGCTGCAGGATGACTTACCCCTGTCCAGACCTTGCTTCTGTGGCCYAAGTTGTGTAGTAGCTTCAAAAGTAGGTCATGGTGCAAAAGCACTGTGCGGTTTCCAGTGGCTCTTTTCTCTTTCTTTTTTTTTTTTCTTTTCTTTTTTTCAAATCTCAGGTTTCAAGATGAACTTGCTAAGAGTCTGACCTGCAGTCGGTGTTAGTCACAGGGTTGTTTGGGCAAGATGTCCTTGTGGAAGAAGCTGGTTTATGCTGTTGTGTTTCAATGCCTTTGATTACCTAAATGATGAATTAGATGTTAGGACATGTCAAATGTGGTTCTTTATTGCACCCTGTTGGCCTTAACCTTTTTCCTTTGGCAGGGTTTTAGTGATTCACAGCAGGCCAGTCCAGTGTAATGTAAGACTGTTTTAAAGTGAGAAACTGACTTTCAGGATCTGGAGGTATCATAGCTCGTATATGGAAATGTTGTTAACTAATACATGATATAATTGATTTTTAAAAGAATTATTCCTGAGCAAGTGTAGTCTTCCCTCTCTGATAGGGTTAATACAGTTCTGTTTTTAGAAAGTAGTAGCTACAAAGCTTTCAATGTTTGCATTTAGCTGTCAAAAGTCTTAAAGAGAGTTGAAACAACYGCCTGCCTATAATTGCTGCCCTTGTGAACCAAAGGCCTTATGACTCACCCTAYATAGAAAGTCACCCAGTTTGTCTACACCTTTATGATGGAACAACTTCATCAGATCACAGAAGGATAAAACCCTTCCTCTGAACTTCAAGTAGGGTAGTTGAGCATATTTATCCAGCTGGGCCAAAACTTCCAGGTACGTGTTCTAGATGTTTTTCTTCCTAGTGCAGTGACTGAACACTTCAGTATTGACATGGGCCAAAAAAACATCCCTTGTCACCAGTTCTGTTACTATAAACAGCAGCTAATTATTAGCAACAGAGCCACAAAACTGCCAGGGAGAAAATAGCTGCCTGTTGGCCAAGCAAGTGCTGTTCTGCCTTGCATCTGGCCAGTACAAGGAGAACACAAGAGAGCTCTCCCAGCATGCCTGAGATCCTTCTGCACAGCAAGCATGTGTCTGGAGCTGGGCAGATGAGTTTGCTTTTTCACCTTGTAGCCTCAGGGACCCACCAACAGCTCCTTTCCTCTGTGAGCTGCAATTTCACCCTGGCTTTGGGTATTGCTGCCCAAAGGGACACTTCCCCCCCTTACTGTGGTATGGATCCCTGCAGCCAACAGGATTTTAGAAAGGATTTCTTTAGCTGCTTGGACATGTTTTTGTCAGCTTCGTTTTCAGCCTGGATCAGTTACAGTGTCTGGTTCACTGCTGTGCTGCTCGTGTGGCTGCACAGGAAGCAGTGGGAGTAAGGAACAAGGGGCAAAGAAAAGGAAGAGCAGAATGGTCCTCTTAGAGGAAGCACTTGTTTATACCAGCTTAAAGTGAATGAGAAACCTAGAGTGTAAGCAGTGGAATAAGCTGGTAATGTATTTTATGTGATATTTCTTTACAAAATCAGTTGCCTGATCTTACAGAGTAGTTTTTAATGTATTTTGAGAATAGACAAGGCTGTGTAAGGCGGTGCTGCAATGCTTGCAAGAGGGATTGAAGGTCAGTCTTGCCTTTAAGAACTGCTCTTTTACAGCTGCATTCTCTTTGTCTRTTGGTGTGGTGGAGCACAGAGCATTTGAACTTAAAACACCAGCAGTTATGCTTGGACAAAATCCATTTTACTCTTGAAAAGRCACAAGCCCAWACGATGTGTCCTTTCAGAAGCCAGTCAGATGCCAAAGCAGAGCCCATTGTCCACTTCAATTGAATTGTGGAAGGAATAATAAGTGATGTTTGTCTGCAACATGGTGGTGGAAGTGCTCAGCCAAACACTTATTCAGCCTGAAGAAAAGACAGATAAACTCAGAATACCTTTCTTTCTAATGCTAATATTAAAGCTAAACTTAAATCAATCTAGATAACTCTTCAAGATAGGGCCAGATTACTTGAAAACCTGAGCATAAACCAACTTGGCAGAAAAGTATTTGACAAGTAAATGGAATGACTGGGCACTTACAGGCTTGTCAATCTGACGTGATTCACAGGTGAAATAGTGTGGTTGCTAGCATGGATGTCTGTGGGATGCACTCATTGAAGCATTGGAGGAGGGTAAGTTGTAAGGCTCTGGGGAGGAAGGAAAATCCTCTCCTATTAGACTGGCAGCTTCTGCAGTCTTACACTTCTTTTCCAAGTAAATATTTGAAAATTTCATGAAGAAGTACACATACTTCTTTAGAGCTTTTTTTTTGTTGTCTGGGGCTTTTTGATGTCTTGAGCAGAATGGATCACTGACAGATCCTAATGTGGTGATGACAACTGTGACCAGAATTAATAAAGCCTGTTTAAATTCTGTAATAATTGATTAATTGATTCTTAGCTATTTTCCCTTGTGAAGGTAGTGATAAACAATGAAAAGTCATTGTATGCAATGATGGCTCAAGATGTCTCTTCATCCTTCCTCTCCTCATCAAGAAGGTAAAATTCATTTAAACTCTAGAATCTTTGARTTAGAGTAATTCCAACATCATTAGAAAATAATTCCTGTGAGCAAAACTGAATGCAGCTCTTCATGATTTGAGACAGTTTTGGTCAGTCTGTATCCTTGCATGTAAAAGAGAGTCATGATAATGGAAAAGGCAGATCTTGAAGGCAGGAGATAACTACATGAATGACTGGAAATTAATGCAGTAAACTTCAAAGAAGAGGATGAGATAAGGGGTAGTTTATCTCTGTTCAATCCTCTCCTTTTTTCCTTAGATATTCAGTAGTGCTGGGGCAGAAGTGTTTCCATCGTTTTCAGTTTGCTTATTCCAGTTTTTCATAGGCTGTGCTTATTTTTGTCGTTGTCTTGGGTTTTTATAATTAGTGCATACCACCTCTTCTGAGATTGTTTCTTACACCAGTAAATGCCTGAGGAAATGCTCAATAGCTTTATAGGAAGAAAGCCATCTGAAAGATTTGAAATCTTCTCCTGGATCCAGTTGGGCCCGTTTAACTGTTTTCTATTTGCCAGCTTTATTACAGCTCAGAAAAATACGTTTGTGATTACCTGAAACGTGCTGTGTACTCCACAGCTTACAGTCATATGCTTTGGCACTGGTTCAGAAATTCTAGTTACTTGTCAAACAGTGCATTCCAATTCCTTGTTAGCAAGAGAGATCTGGATCAAAAATAGTTCAGTCTTAAACAATTTGGGCAGGATCACTGTTAACCTCATTTTATTTTGGTATTGATGGGTGTGCTACCAGACCTCCAGATGGTGGCATCACAAATGCAGGAGCGCTGCTTGTCAAACTCCCAAGTCCTGAACTTAAAAACACACTGAGATGTGTGATAGAAGTCATTTGCYCGAGGCATCATGTTGGATAATTATGTAGCATGAGCTCTTTGTGCATCCTAAGCATCATAGTGCTCCCTAGGGAAAAGAAAACCATGGAATTTTGTGGGCTACAGGTATGACCTATATAACACTTGCTCTTCTGTGGCAAACCCTGAGGAAGGGCTGTGATTTTCCTTCRGTTCTTTGATGGTTCACGGGCTCTGTCTGTGAAGAGTACCTGTTTGAGGATTACTGATTTGTCAATCCTGTTAACACGTTTTGTGTTTGACACAGTCATATTATGCCTCAGTGGAAGGTAGATAGTAAAATTATAACAGATAAGATTGCAAGCAATTTGAGAAGCTTTATAAAATTTTGCTTACAGATTGGGTTTTGGACTATATTACTCACCTGTTTTGTTGGAATATTAACTATTGCTTTATATGTTTTTGTCATTGCTAAAACATGGCCAAAGGTCAGAGTAAAATATGTGCAATTAAGCTGACAAAGAGCCAATGTCATCAGTCTCCTCCTCCCGTAAACACTTGGCAAGATCAGAAATATTTCTGTATCTAATGTTCTCTTCCCACCCAACCTGTGTACAATGCCCAACAGGAATCTTTTCCCATGGATGAAATTCTTCATTTTTCTGCTTTATTTGTTGTTAGTTATGAAAATACCCTTGAAAACCAGCCATGAAAAACAATTAGTGCTGGATGCAGACATCAGAGAATTCTGCATTGGTATTTTAATCCAGCTTCTCTTCAGGTGCCCTTTACTTTGGAGTTCTTTGCTGCATAAAAGCTCTGTTATATTTACTTCCATCAGGTAGATGAATTTCTCTCCCTCTTTGAGAAGAAAGAATGCCAGTATTCAATCTTGCCAAATTCAAAATGAACTTGGAAAAAAAGAAGCAGAATATATATCWGTCTAAAATGAACATGAACACAACTGAGCAGGGCTTAGAAAAGAACTAAAGACCTTTCTGAGAGGCTCTTGTTATTCTCTGGCTCTTGTATTAGACGTGCACTTGGAGTCAGATGAAAGTGCTGCAGGAAGTCTAGCGTTATGCTTACCACAAAATTGACATAATGGAACAGTAATTCTCTGTTCTTTTAGATAAAACCTGTCCATTGTGCCTCCTCCTATTGCACTTGAACACGGTAACTGCTTTTTCTGGCATGTTTAAAATGTGCTGTTCTTATCTGTGTCAATTACAGCTTCAAAGTCTACCTCCATCTACCGCCCATTATTCCTGGCTCTTAAATTATCTGATCACTCCCCATCATCTTCCACTTCAGAAATAACTTTTTCAGTCATCYCTTAAGAGCCTTGCTCAAATGGGCTAAATCTCAGATATCTGCTTTTGTCCTGCCTCTTTATCCTTTCCCAGAACAAATGCTCCTGGCTTGGTGTCATCCTCCTTGCCATGTGCAGGCTGCCCCAGTGCATCACAGAATATTCTGGAGTGATGAACTGCCTTCCTCAGTGCCTCACGCTGGAACTGCATATGGAAGGAGGTGTTTAGGGAAAGMGAATTAAATCCTTCACAGGAGGGGAAATCAGGCATGAAAAAACAGTAGAGACTTTAAACCAGRCTGCAGGAGAGTAATCCATGACCCTTAGTCTGTAATGCAACATAGATGTTCTGCTGAGGTTTGGATAATAAGGGCTCACATGTATACTTTCAAATTCTACTRAATGTCGTGATGCCTGAGTCTGCCAGCAGTTAAGCATTTTATGACTAGTCTGTAATTAAAATAATTGCTTCTACTCCAGAACATGTATTTTGTAGGCCTTACTCTCTCAGAACTCGTGTTATGTAAGGTGGATATGTTTTTTTTAATACACAGAGTACTTTACATTTATCATAAACTACTTACATTTTAATTTCTGTTAATTCTGAGTGGGTAGAGAAATGCTTCCCAAGTCCTTTTTGTTCTGAKCTATTTAATGCTTATAGATAAAACCTTGAACTTAAAACTTGATTTATACTCTAGTTCAGTAAGTTATTTTAACTTTCTCATGTAATTTAAAGGTTTGTCCAGCTCAAAATAAAATTTTAGCATTAATTTGTTGTTGAGGTGATGAAATGTGAGAGTTCCAGTAACCTTGGGGAGTTTGGAAGAAGAAAAGATGTGTACCAAAAACCATGCTTTTGAATGGAAGAATAAAATATGTGCAATARACAACTCTCAGGAGGGTATCAGSAGGAGGGAGTGCTCAAGATGGTGTTYTCATGATGCAGTTTTAGTAGAACAGTGTCTCAGTCCCACTGAAACAGAGCTGCTCTTGTGATTAAACACCAGCCATGGCATCTGTTTCCTTAGGCTCAGTTTTAGGCTCACCACTTAATGATCTGGTGTGTGCTCYGGCCCACAAAGAGTTTTTGTGGCCACAATTGAAGAGACAAGGAATTGCAGCGTGGGGACTAATACTGAGGCCAGCTTTGCTGCCAGAGCCAGCATTTCATGGAACCATATCCCTGAGGGGTTTTGTCCTGGGGTCACAGCTCAGTCACCCTGTGTGCAGAGATGTAAACATGCATCCTTCTAATCTAATACAAACTTGATGTAATCTGACTTGCTTATGAGAAGCTTTGTTTTCTTCTCCTAAGTGCTTAAACACATTTTGATTGGCATGGTGCAGTATTTGTACATCTGCTTAGATTTTGTCTATGACACAAAGGAGGGGAAGGTACAGAAGAAGCTTGTCTTACCTGTTTAGAATATRGTTTAATAATTTTAATATGGAAGATACTGTACCATTCTGCTTTCACGAATTTCAGCAGCCTCACAGGATGTGGGAGTAAGATGGTCTGGTCTTGTGTGCAGAAAAAAGATGAATTCATATGCTGTGAATATCTTCATTAAAGTTTAAATATTTAAATATCAATCYTTAGTTATATTCATCATGGCTTATTTTGCTCATGCTTCCTTGAGAAATATCTTCAGTATAAAATGGTGTGATAGTTACTGCAAAGTAACTTGCAACTTCTAAAAGTCTAAATGGAGATGTGTGTGTGACCATGGTAATTGATGAATCATCTTCCTGGCATAGAACTGGAATATCCTATACTGTTTCTGAAATGTAACCTGCTTTAAATTTCCCAGAATTTTAGTCTTGTGCTCGGTGTTCTGAGGATCTTGGACAAGTACCCTGACATTCTTCTGTGGCTTTGTGTAGGACCACAAACCAGAGGAACTGGAGTACAGTAAAGCATCATTTAAATACAAGGCACAACTGCTTTTCAATGGAAAGTGCAGAGGTAGGAGGGAACGTGGAATAAAGGACCCTACTCTAGGCAAGGACAATGGAAAGCATGAAGCAGGAAATAGGTTATATGGTTAAGGGGGGGGACACAATATCCTGAAAAAGCCTATTGAAACTTTTAAATGCTTGCTTTTTGTTGCAGATTAATCAGCCACTCGATGGGGATTAACAGTGGAGCACCTCTTTGTGTCGCCTTTCCACCTCTGTGTAGTACGAATAACAACTTCAGCACTTCTTCAATAATAATTATGAAACTGGTATTAACTGAATGGCAATTATGGATTTTTAACTCTAACTCTCAGTAAACCAGCAAGCCATATGTTGAAATTCTTACCAAATAGCTTTTCATTCTTAATGTCTCGTATCTCTACAAGAAGTTGCAAGATACCTGTTTGTACAAGAGGAATATAAGCATTACTTGCCTGAGGAACAGAAGCTGAAAGAGAAGACATCCTAACTTGTTTGTGGAGTTATGGTAGTATTATTTATGTAGATATAACAAATATATATTTTTTTTATGGTAATGAAAATGGCTCCTCAGAATGCTGACTCGGAATCTATGCAAGTTCAAGATCTACCTGTGGCACAGCTTCAGAAACCAGAAAACAAGGAGAATGAAAGTAGGGAGGAGACCATTAGTGAAGGATCCATAGACCGGATACCGATACGCCTGTGGGTGATGCATGGTGCAGTAATGTTTGGCAGGGAATTTTGTTATGCCATGGAGACAGCTTTGGTAACACCTGTRTTGTTACAAATTGGTAAGTAATTCTCATTTCTGTCAGTTGAAGCTTTCTATATATTTTTGCATTGATTGAAGCCAGGCAAAGAGGGAACATGTGTCTGCCAGCTAAAGGTACACAARGTAAAAAGGATTTTGGTTTATTTCCTTAGTGCCTGTAGCACAGATTCAACTGTGTGATTATGTTTAAGTGGGAAGGATTTCTGCATGTATTCATCTTCTGTCTAATATTGCTTCCCTCTATAAAAAATGTAACCTGATTTAATTCTAAAATTCTCTACTACAAGGTAAGTGTCCTAGAAACTAGAAACAATGTTAGGCTAGAAAGGATTACAGTGAAGCATTTTTTTAATTTATGGAGAAATGCTTCAGGTTACAGTACTTTACTAATAATATCTAACAGTTAGATAAATTGTTTTTTCCATTGAACTACTGCATTTATTTCTAACCACTAAAGAATCTTRTTTTGTGTGATTAATCTGCAGTTTACAGCATGTGAATACACATGAGTAAACTATGACACCAATAGCCTTAGATGATAATGGGGGGAGTGGTGTGGTTTAGAATAGGGCTAGTCAGTGTTAAATTTCATGGTGAGTATTGTCATTAGGTTTCAAATAAAATGTTTCCATTATTAAGAGTATCTGATATTGCCTTTATCAAATGCAGAAAGTGGTCAATCATATATCAGAAAATATTACATGACACAGAATGGAAATGCCAGACTGAGTGGGGAGTAAACCAACCATGTGTGTGCACTGTATAATTGTCTATATATTTGTATATTATATGTTTGCTTTGGCTTACCTGTGCGGGTGTGCCTTACAGCTTGTTCAGCTGTGGCCAAACAGAAACACTCAAGCAACTGACTAATAATGTTCAATGAATACTATTTACAACATTGTTTAAAAATTTCCAGGTTAGCATCTTGGATGAAACACATGGGGGGTTTTTGTTTGTCTGACATGAGAAAAAGGCATTTTAGATTCAACTTGTGAGCACGTGATGTACAAATCCTTTCATGCAGTCTTGCTGCAGTTAAAAATGTGTTTTCATATTAAATTGCTAGCTGCTTTATTTTGAGTGAAATGGAGTGAATAATCAGTACAGTTAGTGCCATGGGAGATGCTGAAGAGTTAAGCCTCTATGTTTTCCTGAAAATGTTAATTTTCAGAGCTCATCAGATGGTCTT
This sequence comes from Cardinalis cardinalis, assembly GCA_014549065.1. NCBI lineage: Eukaryota > Metazoa > Chordata > Aves > Passeriformes > Cardinalidae > Cardinalis > Cardinalis cardinalis. The sequence goes on from JACDOX010000050.1 coordinate 2,842,285, forward strand.
CATGGATCTGTTGTTTGTATAGTTAAAACAAATTCTAAATAGCTCCAAAAAAGGAGCTATTCTGATCAACCTGACTTGCTAAATAAAACACATGCAGCTTCATCTAGGAATGTTTGTAATGTTCATAAATTGTTCTGAGGTTTTACCTTTTGGGTAAGTTGGGATTTAGAGACTTCAGTCCCTTTTACTGGCAGCATTGATTCAATAACTGTCTACCATAAACTCAAAAACTTGCATCCTGCTTTGCATGGAGAAGACCCCTGGTTTTGTAAGTGACCTGTACATTTTTGTTTTCTTTGTTTGTGCTGGCATTTGGATGATTAAAATGTATGGCTGGCTAAGCTGACTTTACCTTACCATAGGGTAAGGTCAGACAGTGTAAATAAACCATCCTCCTAATTACTGACCCGTCTTCCAGTTTACATTTCTTTTGTGAGCTTTTCTAGCTGTTTCCTCCAGATAATTGAAAAATATATCTTCCCTTCCTTCCCTAACTCCAGTGATCAAAATAACATTGGGATTTGGGGGAAGGGAAGAAGAGGGCTCCCACTTCTAGAAAAGCTGCACATCGACAAAGCGATGTCAAAGTCTGTGGGGATGCAACAATGATGTTCCAAGCCACAGAGATCAGAAATGGAGGTAGCAGTTACAAATGTCAGTGCTTTGGGAGCTAATTGAAATCTTTTTGCTTGGCTCCTGTGCCATCAGCATGGCTAAAAACAATGTTGGATGCACTGAAGGGTTAAGTTATTCACGGGTGACTTATCGGGCCTCTTTGTTAATTACCTCTTACATGGTTCTGTTTACCTTTATCAACCTCAACATCTGTCTGCCTCAGCATGAACTATATTTATTCCTCACTGGAGGGGGTTGCAATATAGCTGTTGAACTGATGTAATATTCCCTTTGCTTTTTGTTTTGGTAAAAGCAAAGATCAGTTTCTGTGAGATTAAATTGGCTTGAGAAACTATATTTGAGAATTGGCACCTGGGGAAGTGGGGTGACTCAACCAATTTTGCTTATAATACACTGAAGAACAAGAAGCCTTTTGGGTATSCAAAAAAAGGTGACTCTTTACAGAATGTGTTGAATATTAACAATTAAATTTTACAATGTGTGGTTGTGCTTTTCTGTATCTGGGAAAACTTTGATCACTGAAATAATCTGAGATTCTTATCAGATATTACCATGAAAACCTTAGTCAYGTTAGTATGATGTTACACACTTTCTACTTGCAAATATTTGACTTTCTTTGCAGTTTGAGTACCGTGGGTCACAGGTGTAGTTATGATTTGGCAGATGACCAACCTGTCCTACTTGTTCTGTAGCCCACAAGATTTTATCTGCTGAAGGAGGTGGTCGCTCAGATGGTCCCTTTCCARTTCAGTGGTGGTTGAACTCATTAAGTTTCCTGAAGTTCTGAAATTTTAACAAGAGAACTTGAAAGCATCAGTGAAAACTGCTTGACTCAATGCATAATGTGAATTGGAAAGGTGCTGAAACACCCAAGTTACTGCACCCCACTGAAAGAAACTCTAATTTCTGACTTTAATCATTGTCTTTATTGCTATAATTGATGTTACATTGCTGTGTCAGAAATGCAGCTACAAATCTATAACAGCCTTGTAGTCATAACTGGTCTTTAGTAGCCTAGTAACAAGTAAAAGCCAAATATATATTACGTGGGTTTTTTTTAATTACAGCTTGCTCTTTGGTTTCTTAGTATCTGCAGCTTAAGAATTCAAAATGAAGCTGTGAACTTGTTGAGAATTCAAACAATGTTAAAAAATGCCAAATATGAGAATTCTAGCCAGAGTCCAGATGAAATTATATTAGTTGACACTTGCAGAAGKTATAACCTCTAAAAATCTCCATTAACCTTTGTGGGACCTGTTCAATAAGCAGTTTCTACCAGTCAGTGTTAAATTTTACTAGAAAATAAGCTTTCAGCACCTTCAGAACTTAAGTTTTACTTGTTCATGAGTCCAAGGATTTTGAGAAGCTGAATGATTCATGTTATTCTTGACTATTAACACTGCTGTTTGCTACCCCTGCACAGAAACTACAAATTCCATAGGAGCAGGATGAGGCCTTTGTCTTCTGAAACATCTGGTACTTAATGCTGCTTATCTGTGAGAGGGAATTAAAATCCCTGCTATTGTTTATAAATGACAGTGTATTTTCTTCCATCATTAAACTTGGCTTCTAAGGATTAAGTCTGTAAAGTCATCCTAGTTCATAAGTTCATGGAAGATTTGGATACGTGATAAATTTATTTTGCACGGGATTTTGCATGAATTAAAGTAAAAGGAGAAGAAACCAAAGACTGATGTGGTGTAAACTTGGAGAAACTGCTTTTTGAAGAGACTTGTTCAGTGAAATCACAATACATTATTCTGTTAATAACACTCTAAACCATTAATAAATAGATAACTTGGTAATATCAGATTATTTCTACTTTAATTCAAACAAAATTTTGGTTTTAATACAAGATGTAAATCCATTTTAGTTCTTCTGAAAGGTAGGATCCCTGTACCTTTTTCATTAGGACTATGGAAGAAAAAAAAAAATCTGTATTTTGTGACTTGGGGTGGCTCCTGCTTTCAGCATGAAAAACTCACTGTCTGAGTAATGAGTAGTGGTAGCTGTAAACATGAATTTCACATTTTATATTTAATATGATAAAAGCTTTGTCAAGCCTTTACTGTTTCTTCAAAGGCTCTTTCAATGCTATTGAGTTTTTTATGAATAGTTAATAGACCCAGAAGGGACTGTCAGCACCAGAGCTGTTCCTCATTCCCCTGCATCAATTAAATATATTACACTGCTGCTCTTTAAAAGTATCTATCTACATTTACATAGTTTCATAAGGAAACATAAGGAAAATTAGTTTACATGTGCTACTTACCTTTATAATGTCACTTAAATTGAGGGATGTTTGTCTGGTATGCTGCAGGAATAGCTGGGGTTTTTTATGCATTTCSTATCTGAGTGCCTCTCTGTGATGGCTTCACTTTGTTTTACTGTGAGAGTTAATGGGTTCTTGTAGTAAACATTGGCTAGTCTACCATTAAATATTGAAGTTGGTCATTTTTAGCTTTACCCTGATCATCTGTGTTGTTTTTAGGCAATAACACTGAAGAATAGAATTTCTGGAAATTGAGTATTTCACCGCTAATTGTTAGATTTTATTAAAAAGAAAGGCTGAGCTATACAGAGCAGCATATCATAGATTATTTTCAAATCATAGATTCTTTCAAATCAGCAAAATGCTGTAGTTGCTCTAGTTTCATGTACATAGGAAAGCTGTTCAGGGGTTTGGGCTGTTATTGTACAGCTAAAGCAGTTATATATAACATCTCATTAAAAAAGAAATTGTCTAACRTTCAAAATTCATCCAGCCTAAAGCTTAGCAGACTGTGCATAAAGGGTCTTGAAATCTAGTTCATGTGAAATTGCCAGTATGGAAAAAGTGTGTTAAGCAATAATTCAAACTGCTGATTTTGAGAAATCTCTGTGGTAGCTGAGAACTCATTATGCAGGAGAGATTCAATATTCCAGAGTGAATTCTTTTAGTTTGCTGTAGTGACTCTCTCCATTGAAATGTAGTGTTGATACCTGCCTGAGAAGAATGCTTGTAGGTAAAGGGAGATTATGGAGATGTATTTAGAAACCAAGCATGAAATGTTACAGATGAATTGGCTTCTAGGTCTGTTTCTTCAAAGGAATTAAGGTATCAATTGCTGACTCAATTCCTGTGGAAGCGGATAGCCTTCCTAAGGCTAAGCCTGAGATCAAAGGAAATCTAAAAACCTGAAAGATTTCTTGGGGAAGAAGGGAGCAAAGGGTTGCATTGGCTGTTAGAGGCTGCCTGTAATTTAAATGAAAAAGAGCCGAATGGCTGGAAAGCCTCTTGCAGATGGAGGAAGCTCTTCAACACAAAGCAGCACTGAGTCTATTTCACCTCAGCCCCAGCAGTTGAGTTTATTCCTCATCTCTGCCAGAGGTTACATTAAGGTTATGTATTTTTAACTGCCTTTCTGCAAAGCTTCATCTTCCATTTCAGCTGTGTCCTACCTTACCTTGTCTTACCAGGAAGAGACTGAGTTGCTATAACCTGGCCTTTTACTCCTAAAGTTAAATTCCTGTTCAATCCAGCTGCATCCGTGCTCCCAGACATGGCTGCATTTGATGCTGAGAGTGAACTGCAGGATCTCAATTTCCCTTTGGAAGAATTACAGGTTTGAGAGCTGACCTGTCCCAAGAGAGGGCTGTAACACAGCTAACCTGAGGGCAAGAATTGAATATACAGTGGATCCAGAAAACCTGGAATAATAGACAATTAAATCCTTTTTTCAGCCTTGTTAGCTATAGTTAGTCTGTAAGATCCTGTAAAGTTGGTATTCACATCTCATGTGGTGGAATGCATATGACTGCAAATACTGWGCCTGAGGCACATGTTAATTGCTCTATAAAACCTCCCCACCCATCTTTTTTTTACTTATTGACTAATTTTATGCCCACTAAGGGGTTGTGTAAGACTAATTTTACTGTACTTTTTTTAAACTAACAAGCAAATAGGCTTTCATATCATGTATCACTCTTACATAAARTATCTTTTGACCTCAAAGCAATAGCAGCACACAGATTTTGAACACAGATAGCCTTAGTGGAAGGTTGGGTTGAAGATCTTTTTAAAGCCCTTTTAAAAGAAAGATGCTATGGAACTGTTAAGATTTTTAATCCTGGGGGCAGTTAGGAGCATGTGCTTTATTTCCATATGAAGGCAAATGCCATGCAGCTTGGCAGTTGTGCAAGAGCTGTTCTTTACAGCATTTTTTATATCAATGTTCTGTTTTTCTTTAAGTAACACTGAATCTGGCATTCAGAGGCACCACTGATAACACATGGCAGATTTTCAGCTGGGTAATGTGAASATTCCTGCTGGCTCTAGGGTCCTACAGACTGTGAGTTTGGATGAAAAGCCTTTCTRGGAGAGAGAAGTTAAGTGCAAATGGCTTCAGAGGCTTCTCCCATAGCATGAAATATGTTTCCTATTGATACTTACCAGTAGATAACTTTTTGTTCCCTTTTTTTGGCTGAATAAGGCTCACTGGAGAAGCTACTTCTAAAATAAGGTTCATATTTATTATGGTGCTGCTTTTTCCTATTCCAAGTCTTTAACAGAATTCCTTGAGATTTTAATTGTGTACTGTGGGAATGTTAATGTGGTTTGGGATTTTTCCCCCCAGCATAAAGAGTGTTCACAGTAAAATCTGTTGTGTGAACATTCTTTGAATCCTCAGAAGTTTTCATTTTTAGAGTTTGTGTGGTCTGAGGATTGAGCAAGTGGCCAGTATATGACACAAGAAATATAAACAGGTCTGAAAACTGTGGGCTGATAGAAGCAGCRCAGTGCAGGGTAAAGCAAACTGTGTGAAAATGCAGGCTGTCAGCAAAGGATGGAGGTTTAAAAGCAATTTTTTAAATTCATTGTCACCTTTATTCTTCAAATCCTTTTTTTTTCCTACAGCAATACACATTTTAGTCTGTGATTTGTCAGAAGAGCTTGAAGYCCTCAAAAATAATCACTCTCTAAGAAGGAAATGTAYGTCTCTATCCTTAGGTAGCTGCTTCTTCCTACCTGTAGATATTTCCAGCATGCTTCCTACCTTTTATCTGGAGTAGCCAAGGGTTAGGAGAGGCTAAACTGTTTGGCATGACTTGTGTACTTTGAGATGTCTGTTCCCTTTCTTTTCCAAGTTCCTTTTCTCCTGCCCWAAGATCTAGTAAAGCACAGAAATAAGAACTATTCACTTACTAACTAACTGAAAGTTTAGTAGTGAACTGGGTATGGGACCTTATTAAAGAATTTTTTTACAACATTTTCATAGCAGCTAATAGCATTAAACTCTTTTTTCAGTCCATTGTAAACAGGGTTTTATATTTCTCTTATCACTGGGTCACCAAGTTGACTTGAAATTCTTTCCTCTCACACATACCAGACTCACCTTGTTGTGAGGCTCAAGGCAAGCCTTTCTGCTGCTTTCAAGGGCAGTTCTAGAGTAGAAATGGGCACAGATGGGAATAAAGGAACTGCAAGATCCCTGGATTTTTACTAAGATTTCCTGTGAGAAGTGGGGGAAAAGATGAGAGAAGAAGGGACAGACTTTGGCCTCCTGGAAATGCGCTAAAATTGAGTGGTTTTAACACTTTTACGCAACGTCATTCTTAGCCTAAACCCTTCCTCTTAATCTGCTTTCCACTACATGCCCAACATCTCTTTGTACTTCCATCTAAACACCCTCATCTGGAACAAGATGTCTGGAGAAGCCTTGACTGTACATACGTGAGTTTTTCTGCTCAGAATTTGAGTTTGACCCTCAGMTCTGACCGAGAGGTAACTTTGCCATAGCAGTCAGAGGTGAAACTTGATAGTGCTTCCATGCTCCTTTATTACAAAGTAATTGCCACCAGGGCAGTTTTCCAGCCAGCAATTGCCTGTTCTTTACTGTAAAAAGAAACCTTTTAGCTCTTGGATGGGGTTCTGGTGGCAGAGACTTGCAGATGCAGAACTGAGATTTGGATGCCCAGCATTGGAACTGGCAATCCAGCTTACTTCAGTGGGTTTCTGTTCAGTGTGGACTGAGAGACAAGTTATGAAAAGGGAATAGCTGGGAACTTGTTAGTGAACAGGAGTCTTACTTTTCAAGGAAATAGGATTAAAGCCACTTTGGAAATGAAAAGACTGTTAGCAGGCCAACTCATGTAATGTTTTAATATAGGATTGTCAGAGCTGCAGCCCCTTGAGCTCTGATCCCCTCAGTCTCCTGTGTGCTTGTTGCAAGAGTCTTTCTGTTGTGATGCCCCACTGGGACCCCATTTAATCMTCCTCTTTTCATCAAACAACAGTTGATGAGTTTCAGATACACTTCCTGCAGGCTGTAGAAATTATTGGAGAATAATACTGCAAGAAATYATTGGAAATGTTTTGTGCTACTAATTCAGTTTGATAATATTTAATACAAGTCCATTTAACTAAATAGGGAAAATCCATGTTATGGATTATGTCTGCATTGGTTTGGATAAATCTCCTATAGCTCATGTAACTCCATAAATGTCTTCCTCTCCCTGAAGTCTTGAATAGCTGGCTACAGAGCAGCACAGATGCAGATTTTTCCAAAAACAGATGAACCCAACTCTGTTAACATTTGGTGATCTTCAGTTGGAGCCTCCAGGTGAATTTTTTCCAGGGTAGTAGATACAGAGCATGTAAACTGAAGAATTTGAATCTGAGCTTCTATTTTTAGGGAATGGTAACTGCTGAGCTACAGTTTTCTACAGCAAAGTTAGGTGACATCTTTCCAGGCTTTTGGGACTTTTCCATGTGAGGAGAGAACTTCCACACTTGGCTCAAAAATGTCTTAACACACTTCCAGAGCAAGAATGCTTTTCCCCATCGAAGTGCTGATATGGGGAAGGGTATCAGAAGAGAAAGGCTCAGTCCCTACTGATTCTGCCCTTGGTATAAGCTTTGTCTCTGGCAAGTGTCCCATCATGAGGCAGTGCAATTGCTTTTATTATGCCCATAAATTTTGTATAACTTCTGCTCAGATTATCTTCACCTTGAATTTCTATCCTCTTCTGAATCCCAGTGTCTGTTCTTTCTGGCTTAAGTGATAAACAGTGCTTGATCATTTTCTATGTGTATTCTGTATTGGCTGTATAAAAACATGAATTTCCTGCTTTTATCAGTTGTGCTGCTCTGTAAACAATAGTCTTTCAATAATTCGGTCTGTCAGAATTGAGCTTACCCGCCCCCCCACCCCCCAGGATAATCTGCAATTTCCAAAAATATCCTGCTTTAAATGAGCTCTTGATCTGGAAGTGTTTTAATACCTCTTACAAATGTTATATCTGGACACTTCTGCAAAGTAAAGTATTTCTTTGGAGAGTAGAGATCAAGTTGATGCCCTTAAGAGTTCATGTAGGTGGCAGGAAAATAAATATTAAATTACGTATTCTAAAATTAGTATTAAACTTGGGCACTCTGGGAAGAGTCTTCATGAATTTAAACCAAAGTGTCTCGGGTACTCAGATAAATGATTGTTTACTGGGGTTAATTAGTTGTAGTGGAGACAGTTGTGGTATTCATTATATTTTCTTTGCCTGATTTGGAAAGTCAGAGTCAGTGTCCTACCAAGCCAGACATTTTCTGGCAAGGAAGAGTCATTATAGGCATACCTGCTGTCTTACATGGACTGCATCAGGTGACTTCAGAATGATTGTTTATCATACTCAGCTGCAATTTAAACAATTTGTGCAGCGATTGGATGTCACTGAAATATCTGRTCTGCTGTTTTCTTCCAAGCTGCAGCAGAAAAGAAGAGCAGATGCAGTGTGCTTTGTTCTTTTTTCCTCCCCCTAAGTCATTATTCTGCAAAACTTTAAAGGAATAAATTTCTGGTTGCTAGACTTTGGTGTCAGTTTATCATCTCTGTAGTGATTCTGCACTACATGTGCTGTTTTAGAAAGAAAGGTTTGGGTATTCCTGATATTAATGCCTTTGTAAAATARAATCATAGAATGGCTTGGGCTGCAAGGAACCTTCAAGACCATCCAGTTCCATCCCCCTGCCATGGGCAGGGAACCTTCCACTAGACCAGGGTACTCAGAGCTCTGTCCAACCTGGCCTTGGACCTTTCCAGGGATGGGGCAGCCACAGCTTCTCTGGSCAACCTGTGCCTGGGCTTCACAGGTAGAATTTTTTTCCTAATATCCAACACCCTCTGACACAAAGCAAATAATGGTTACTTAATGCTGACCTTAAATAAGAGCAGAAGGAAACTGTCATCTGTATGAAATTAAAAGAGAACTTAAATTATTTCCTTTCCATTTCATTACAAGCAACAGAGTGATGCCAGAAACAGAGTTTTCAAGCGCACACTGGCTGACRCCTCAGAGGTCATGGCTGGGCCTGTGGTGAGCAGCAGTGCTGACACCCCTTCCTCAGTGACTTCCTGGCTCCCCCAGTACAGTCTCACTGTGTAACTTTGGAGAARCTCAAGAAGTGCATGGGGGATTCTTCACAATATCTGAGGTTGGCATGAAAAAATAAGATTTTGTAATCAGTTAAAAGGCTGAGGGTGCTTCTTTCTCTGTAATTGAATTAAGCAATAGTGCCCCAAGTGCYCCCCTTTCTCTGAGGTAGTGAAAGTCATGCGTCATAAATTTTGTGCCAGGGACTCCATTGGTCTGGACAGAGTCAGTGTGTGCCAGAGGTTATTTTTCTGCACTGTGTATTCCTACCCTATTGATGTGGCAAATGTGTTTAAAATAAGTTTTCAAATGTTCTGAAGCTGTAACATTCAGGAGAAGAGTTTGGCACAACTTTGTCAGGTATGAAAGAATTGCCAAATCTTGCAAATTATTTAGGTTTGAATCTTAAAAATTATTCAGAGTCTTTGTTGGATGACTGAATAATGCTGTGTTGCTACACCTGTAACTTATATAGAACTTGTATATATGTATAAACGGCATATATATAACATATATAATAATATATGCATGTATATATAACTTTTTCCATTCTTTTGTGATGTTAAATGGCAAGAAAAAATCACATGCAGAGTGATATAAAAGAAAACTGGTTTTCACAATATATAAAAACACTTACCTGGTTGTTGGAATAAAGTTCTGTTCTGCTTCCTCCTCAGCAGGGTCAAACTCTAATAATTTGCACATTTGGAAAGGAAAAGTTTGCTGTCATTTGTGCTGGTGTGCTCTGCTTGTTTAACTTCAGGTTTTATTGGTAAATTTATCTTTCCACGTGTAGCTTCACTGATTGGGCAACATTAATACATGTGAGTAAAGATCACATTTAAGAGTCTGCAGTAAGAAGTCATATTCATCTTGTGTTATTACATTTTATTCCAGACTATCAATTCCTGTTACTTGGTGCAATGGGATTCCATGGATCTCATTATCCTTCACRTACAAATGCAGTTGTATAATTTTTAAACAGCTGAGTGAGGGTGGGGAGCCACTTCTCTGGGACACAGTGAGTGAGTTATTTGGAGTGATGCCTGAGACTCTGCTTCAGTTGCTAAAATTTTCTGTGAGAGCAACCCTGTAGTATGACCCTGCAAGCTCAAAACACTAAGATCAAGGGTTTTCTTAACTAGAATTTAGCAGACTTCAATGTGAAAGCAACTCTGCTTTTAAATCTCCCCTGTACATGTATAGAATATGTTTCATGTAAGTTAATGTTCAAGCCAAAACATGCAAGGTAGGAAAGTTTGAAAGTTTGAGGCAGGTTCCATAAACACCAACAGTGTCTTTAATCAGCCCCTGAATTTCATCTGAGAGGATGGATTTCTGTAATGCCTTACCACAAGGCAGGTKGTTGGTGGCATGAATAGCTACAGAGAAAACCCACATTTTTTGGCAGGGAAAATCCTCAGCTGATTAAAACTCTCTATCTGATAGTCCTCATGCTTATATCTAGAGATTGTTCAGCCTGTGGTGAACTGCGGTGTTTTTCCTGGAGCAGTGTACATGGAAAACTGTGCCTGCAAACTCCAACATGCTGTTCATTTGTTGCAGCAAACGGGGAAAGCACTAATAGGATTTCTGTTCCGCTTGATGTAGCCACATGAGGAATTAACCTCAATAAAGGCAACTGCATAGAGGAAYGCAGTTTGTCTTTAGGGGATTAGGATAGGTCATTTGCAAAATTTGCCTGTTTGGGTTTGTTTTTTTAAAGCAAACAATGAATAATGAGTTAGAAAAATCAGGGTGTTTATATATTCATTCATATAATTCAGCAACGCATTTAAAATAGCAAATAATTTAAAAGCAGATGCTGTGTTACCACTCTCTGCTGACTTCTGGTAGAGCTTCCCAGTAGCACAGTTATGACCAAAATGATCCCAGACAGAGTGTTTATTCCTGTCATAAACAAACCTGTGGTCCAAAAGCTTTTAGAAAGTCCAGAAGGTTGATTTTTCAGCATGGTAACAATTAACAATGCACTTTTTGTAAGCCTGTCATGAGAATGGTGTTTTTTTGTGAGGCTTTGAGTATTGAAAAGGGAAGTAAAGCACTTTGAGACTGCATGATGTCAATGGGCTAAGGAGTGTGGGTAGGATCAATTCAGCCTTTTTCTTTTCTCGCAGTTTGGGAAAATGGCTTTTGGAAAATGAAGTGTATATTGGGTAGCTATAACRTTTATTAGGTATTACATTTTTTTCTGTTGGGTCAACCAGGGTAATTGTAGAAGGAGCTGCCTGCACCACCTTCTGACCCTTAAAAGGACTATGAAAATGTGATCCCAGCTGAAATGTAAAGATCAACTGTCTGGTCACTAATCCCCAGGAAGAAAAAGGTTCTCAGATGGTGTTCGCRGGGCTACACAGGCCAAAAAACACCTTCTTAAATCAATGTTTTCATGTGACTTCCAAGCATGTAGTCAAGTCTAAAAACTGGGGAAGGAAAGAATRATTTTTATCAATGTACAGAAACAAGCTCCTTGCATTTTACTCTTGAGGGTGGAAATGAACTGTTTTCTTTGCTGCTTGCAATTCAAGGGCACAAATATTGTGCTGACCGGACTCTGTCTGGCTGCCTGCTCAATAACAAAAGTACTTTTTTGGCTACCCTCAAGTCTGCTTGCCTTCCTTTTTCAAGTCCTGTTCCTGGATACACTGAGCAGATGCCATGCTGGACCATGTATATGCCAGTCATTTGTTTGGCAGGGTGAACCAGATCCTTTTTGATTCCCTAGGGCTTGGGACTTGATGGAGTGGAATAGACACATTGGGGGAAACTTCTGCTGCAGTGGATAGGAATTATTATCTTGGTGATGCCTTCCAGCCCAGTGTTCGCTACAATGGTGGTTTWAAAGTCTTGGCCATGAGCAAGTCCCAGAATATTTGGGATCTCCTAGCCCTGCTATTCATCTTGTCCTTGCTTAGTTATGTCAATCAGGCTTTCACCTACCCTTGAGGTCTGGGTAGAGTAGTGTGGAATGGTACTCAAAGCTTCCTTTGGGCATAAACTCCTTGCCCTGTGGAGCAGAACAGCACCAGAGCAAGGAGGGCACAGGCTGCACCTACTGCTGCCTCATGGTGCTGCTGGGCAGCCGCATATTGAACAGGTCTCCCTTAAACCAGTATGATTTTAATTAAAAACTTGTTCTTAAGGTGAAAAGTTGTTTGTTGACCAGACTTTTATAGGAAGTGGGAGGGTTACTTCAGTCTGGGTTAAACACCCAGAGTTAACAGTTGAGGTTTGACTCTACTTGGAGTTACAGTTAGGGGTTAACACGAGTTTTTGGTAGGGRTTTGACTCAGCCATGTAAGTAGATGGTCATATTCTAGGGTATTAATGTGTTAATCACTGCAACAAAAGCTCCACTGTTGATTAACAGAACAGGTTGCTGAAGGATTTTCTGTGTGTGTCTAGGAACCTCTCGGGTTTGGGAATTTTTGAGGAATTCAAGCCAAAGTCCTGTGTTTATAAATTTGTCGATATTCTAGAAACAGTGACGAAAAACCCTATTGAGCTTTGGATAAACTGGGATGCTGCATCTCTTCAGGCAACACATGTCACAGTAATTGATGTGTAATCCTGCAGCCAGAGGAGCGGGAAGTGCTGCAGTGTTACGTAATGCCCGAGCCCAAGTGGGRCAGCACGGACGCTGCTGCCTTTCAATTACATCCCATAAGGATGGAAGGATCAGTGTGCTGAAACAGCTTATTGACTGCTGCAGTCATACATGGGCCTGCATACATTTAGACACTTAGTAGTGAAGGGAAATGGATGCTGATGTTATATGTGTGACCTTCGAGTCCTGTGTCTGCAGCTTGCTTAACCAGCCAGCAACAGGAGACAGGCTGGGGATAAATTCCCTGACATTGTGAAGTCAGCCTTGGGTGATTCTATGATACAGAACACCACCTGTGTTTTTCTGGAACACTGAAGAAAGTTTTCAGTTTTTTACTTGATGTAAACACCTCTGTTATACCCTTAAAACCGCTCAACAGTGGTGGTTAAAAAGAAATTTTTTTATTAGTGCTGGTTCAGCACACTGGAAGTTGCATCAGATTTAATCTATATTCCATTTCAGCTTGTTAAACGCTGTGATGCAAATTTCTTATTAGTGTCAAAGTGATATATTTCTAAATATTGGTTAATAAGTGAGAGAGCAAGAAAAGTTAAAAACAAGTTTCCCAAGAGCTAAAAAGGACAGCACAGATAATCTGGCAAACTTGAGTGAATCAGCTTCAGCAGTAGGTGGGAGCTCTTGGCAATGTTGTGTTTCCTTGCTCTCTCTGCAGCTTATTTTCCTGCTGCRGCATGGGGAAAGCTTGTTTGGCATTCTCAGTATTTAAGCATTAAAGGTTCATCTTCTGTCTTAAGTAAAGCTGTCACTTTACCCTGGCAAAAATAAATACTGTGGGCTTGATAAGGATATAATTCAGTGGAACCTGTAGGAATTCCTAATTAGCTACAGTAAAAAAAAAATCTACAACAGCAGTTGATTCTGTGGCCTTTCCTTGAGCAGGGCAGGTCATATGCATTGCTTTTGATTCCTCCCCTCTGCAGCAGCAGGAGTACCAAATAAATCAAGTAATAGACATATGTGTCAATATTTGATAAGGAAGTAGGAAACTGGATTGTTATAAAGGCAATAAGCTAGAAACAGTCTTCTACCTGAATTACCATAGGTTACCCCTGTGGAAGTAGGTTAGTAGGAGGATTAGAAACTTTAAAATAAATAATGGAAGCTTTAAAAGCTATGCTTGACAGGATTTGTGATTATGCTAAAAAAGAAAATCACATTTGCCTGCCTGCAGATCAGCCCATGTGTTCTCTCTCTGATTCCTCAAACCTCAGCTGTTCCCAGGCTTTTGCTTCCCCTCTCCCCCTTCCACACATACCTTTGGCTCACTTCTCATAACATACGCTTCTCTTTCCTGACACAGCACCATAAAACTGGGTTATAAACCAGAAATTGTCAGGAAAGCCACATAAACCTTTCTACAACTTTGGCAGAGCAGCCGTGCAGCAGCAGAGCTTAATGAAACACTGACGACTCCCACAGCTGCCAAATATGAGAAGGGGAGGACAGTTGTAGGAGGGTGAGAAGCAATAATTGAGCAGAGACAGAAAATGGGAGAGCTGGATGATGAAATCCTTTAAGAGGCCTGTCACTTATTTCCTTAATTCCATTTTCCAGAAGTGTTATTTAACCCACCGTGGTTGCTGCTGGCATGCTATTGCATAGGGAGTTTCAAAAGGCAGAACAGCTTTGCCAGAAGGACATATTACTCTTCTGCAGCTTAAAAACGCCTCCAGAACTTTCTGTGTGAAACACCACACTAATATTTCTGTACTGAAGCTGTTGAAGAGCAAGGGCTTTCTTTTATTACCAGTTTAGCTGGTCTTTCAAAATGGATGGCTCTCGTCTMGGTGCAGACATGGCATGAAATAGTTTCCAAATTTTTGGGAGTTAATTCTGCTGTAACAGTGTTGACTTCTTTGCAGCCAACTCCTAAGGAAATCAGAAATTTGAAATACAAGTTTTAAGAAAATGTCAGACAGTTTTCTACATCTCTAACCTAATATCATCATTTTAATTTTCCTATTGTTTGTTTCTATGTCTCTAATGTAGATACAGATTTTGTCTTGAATCCTGTCCTTATGATAGAGAGTGACTAAAGCAGAAATGTGGGTGCATTTTAAAGGTCTGAGTGTGCTGTAGAAAGTTTGAGTATCACAGCAATGCAGGTGGCAGGTTCCCGTGCTAGAAGACACACAGTGCCCCAGCCCTCTCCCCTCAAAGTGTCTCTTTGGTCCTCTGGGCTTTTCCTGACTATTCCAGAGTGGCTGCAGCTGACTTCTSCTGGTAGTTTTGGAAAGAATTTTCTGCTTTTTGCCCTTGGATGTCAGGTTTTTGCAGTGCCATGTTTTTTATATCTCTGCAACATTCCTATTAATTATTTGCTCTCTTGATTRTCACTCTCCTCAGTGCCCATAACCCCATGCAACAGAGAAACTGTGCTTTATCCCTCCGGTCTTGTGTCCCACAAAAATTTCCTTGTTTGCACAGAGGAGGCAGCCCTGAATATCCTCCAGAGCAGTAATAGAGCAGCTGAGTGAGCTGAGAGCTCAGTGCCCCAGCCCTTGTGCAGCCATCCCTGCTGACAAGACCTTACAGGAGGGGGATGAGAGAGAGGAGAGACTTCTTGCAAGTGGCTGATGTTTGTGTTCCTGCAGTGCAGGGCACACAMACTCCTGCCTGTGAGGTGGGATAATGTGCTGACAGCTCCTGAATGTTGCAGGCTGAGCACAAGGGCTCTGATTCCACAGGCACAAGAGGAATTTCAGGATGTGAATTTTACCAGTGGGAAGATTGAAGGCACAGTTTTTGAGATGCTGTTTATGCAGTAGGTTGTTCCTGAGACACTGAGMGAATCAAGATGCCTGACAGCTTGCTGGGCAATCATTTTAATGTAGGAAGCTAAGCAGCAGTGAAAAACCTCAGTTTTGTTCTGAGTTCTTCCACCTGCTCTCTTGCAAGTGAACTGAGCCCTGTGGTCACAAGTATTGGTCAGTTTTTCACTGGTGTTGTGCTGTTTGCTGCTTCTTCCAAGCAGGTTCTGAACAAGCACTTGGCTTGAGCAAGTGCCTTATGTAGGCTAGGCCCRAGTCATTGAATGAAAAGCAAATTTTTAGTCTAAAAATGAAGTCCTGTATAAGCTTCATTTCTTCTCACCCCAGCAGCTGTAAGATACTGTCACATTAGGGCTGCAAATTAGAGGCTGTCTCGTSTCATGTGCTGCCAGACTCTGATTTCAAGAACTATGTTAAATTATTTCCTTCTTAAAAGCTTGTACTCTCGCTGCTTAGATCATGGTAATGGGCACCAGGACCAATTACTGTGCTTTCTGTGCTTTTTTTTTAGCCCTTCCCTGTTGGTCAGAGTTCCWGTTTCAACCCAGAAGTTAGAATGTGGTTTCTCATGGGTGCAAAAAACTATGTACAAGTGCTGACTGTACCTCAGTAGTGCTCAGACCGCCAGTCAGGTCTGGTTCAGCATATGTTGGCTCAGGTATGGTTTCTCTGGCAGCTCAAGGTCCCACTCTTAAGCCATTAAAAATCCTAAAATCTGAAGGGAGATAGCAAGAAGCAGAGAATATATAATCAGTTTCATGTTGTCAGAACAGGCATTACAGCTTGTTTGCAGTTTCTCTGGGAGACACAAATGTATGGCAAGTCCATATTTTCATTTTAAGTATAAGGGAATGCATATTTGGCTGAATTTATGAAATTATTCTGAAACYCCTACTCCTCATATAGATCCTCCAAAGCTAAACTGTTTCAGTTTGCAGTGGTTCCTATAATTTTTGTGTATAAGATGAAAAACATAGCRGAGTTCGAACTTTTCCACAGCTTTTTGACAAGGATTGGTTCTGCTTGGTGCACTCCTTAAAAATAGTCTAAACAAAGCAGATTGTATAAGCAATGTAGTTTTAAACAGATCAATGTGAAATATTTTTAGCAGCACGCAGTATTTTATACAAGGATGAAATTGTGGAATAGAAAGCATTTGCAGGGCACGACAGCTTCTTGTGTTCATTCAGAAATTTGTATGGTGTTTATTTAAAGTGTATAAACAAGTCTCTAGGTGATGATTTCTAACAAATGAAAATAGGACCATAGCATCCTATTCCCATATCAGATCTTATTGTTAAGCTTATAAAGAACTATTTTTCCCCCAATAGAACTTATCAAAAAGAGATTTTGAATAGAAACTGCTGCATGGGACTTAATCTTTCTTCCATGTAACTCGTGACCTCACGCAGCCCTTAGACTGATGGTGACACAGTGAGCATTTCCTGTGAACCGTGAGCAGTGCTGGTCCCACTATTGTTGGGCACTTTTTTTGTCTGGGAAAAAACAAACCCTTATTTACTAGAAGCCAGTGTCCTGTTTGTTTGTAGCTGGCTGGGAAATGCCATATTACAAGGGTCTCAGTGGCAGTCGTCACTCCTAACAGAAGCTGTTGTTGTGTTTTGCTCTTTTTCTCACTGATTTGTATGAGACTTCTGAGTCTGCCTTGTGACCTGCTCCACATTCAGTTCACATTCAGCCACAAATACTAACCTTGTTTATCCAATATGTTTTTTCCCTCCTCGGTGTTTCCTCAGATTAGCTGTCAGTAAAAGGCTAAATAATAATCCTCCAGTTATTATTCCTCCCCCGTGAGGCCACCAGGCTGCTTTTCCAAGTTGGTGGATGGCGGTTTGCTCTAAGAGCCGCTACCTGGCAAGGCAAGTGTGGAGGTGGAAAATTACAGACAAAATAAAGGAACAGCATTAAATTGGTAATGGGATGCAGCTGCTTTGGCCTTTGAGTCTGCATGTGTGTCTCAGCAGCCTTTGGTAAAGGCATGTGCTGCATGAAACCACTCTTGGCCGTACAAAATCAGTCCCAGCTGAGCTGTGGCCTGTTCTAGGGGGACACAGCAGCTCTCAGCATTTGGGACATTTCACTTCTGGCTGCAAGAGGTTGTGGACAGGCTGTCAAATGGATGACAGTCTCATGGCTGTGCTGCCTTGAAATCCAGACCAAGCCAGCATCTGTGCATCTGTTGTGCACGTCAGAGACTGGATGCTGCAGGGCTGCTGGCCCAGCACGTAACCATAGCCAAGTTTATTTAAAATACACCCCCCAGCTGAGTCCTTGCCACTGAATGGAGGCGTCAAGAAGGAACTTCTTGGTGTCAAAACATTCCCTCTGCTTCTACATTTCTGCTTATTGTTGTCTTTCCTGTSTCAGCTGCCTTCTGAACTGTCTTCCCATTTTAAAATATTGCATAAAATGGTGACATTCTGTAGGTTGAGCAGCATACACATACAGAAAAAGGAACCATTAGGATATGCAATTACCTTCCTCTATTTTCTAATGTGCTTGCAGACAGAACTTTTATAAAGTTTCCTATTTGGAACTCATTCTTGTGAGGCACAAGACTTCTGGAAGACTTAGGGAGKGTTTCTGTTGTTTTAACACAGACACACACACACACATATACACACACRATTTCTTTAAGTATTTAAATTTTCAGCTTTTTTTTTCTTCTGCCAAATCTCACAAGCCAACCTAAATATGCATATCATATATGCAGACATTCAAGATCCTAAAACCAGAACAGCCTCTTTTAAGGGAAGAATAGTATTTTGGGGTTGGAGTTCTCCTTGTCTGTCTGGAATGTTCTCATTTATATAAAAATGTCTAGCACTAAAGCAAGCTACTGTTGAAATGATGAAGGTCCTGCAGACTCTGCCAGCATGAAGGGTGAATTTTAGGAAAAGCATCTGCAAGGTACCTTTTGAAGTCTCACTTCGTGGGACAGTGGAGGTCATGCTCACTGCCTCAGAAAGCTCTTTCCTGGAAAACTCCTGGTAGAACATGGCTGTGAGCTTTATAAAAGTCTGATTTCCCAGCAACAATGCTGAGCACAGACATCARAGGTGACACCTAAATCTGTACAGAGAAAGAAGACTCTTCAGGGCACTAGAGCTCTTCAGAGTTTTGGTTCACTGGGCARACTGAGTTTATCAATTACACATCTCAACTTTCAGATCTAGAAAGCAAACACAAAAGGAAACTGGATAATTCACTTTCCTACCCATTGCTACAATGATTGCTCTGTCTGCCTGTGCATTGCTCAGCTGAGGAGTCTGTCAGGTTGAGGAGGGAATTCTCCCAACAGCAGATTAATTTTTTTCCTGTACTGCTTTTAGTTTTCATGTGTGCCTGCTTCCCACCAGGAGTCTTCTCTAACCCCACTCAGTTGTTTTCCACTTGAGTAACCAACTACATTCTGATGTGACAAACTCACAGTTTACATACTTACAGTAAAGCCACACACATCACTTAAAAAATGGCAACAGTTTGGAATTCTGCATAACTGTATGTAAAACACACATGATGACTTTATGAACTGCTGGCTTACTCTTGGAATGCAATTTATCAGGGCCCTGCCATTTAGCTTATGGAAGCAGTCCCATGGCATGGCTTCTCCAGCAAGAGAGAAAGCAGGTTGTGCTCATGTCAGTGATTCCTGCCATTACCCAGTCTATGGGAATGGCTCGTGTTTCAGTTGAAAGTTATCCCTTTCCTGTTTACTTGGGGGTGCACTCAAAGCTTTTTAGAAATTCTTCCATTTTTCTTGGCATGGGGCTATTAATTCTTGTATAGATTTTTATCGTGGCCTCTTTTTCTAAAGATAGATATTTTGGCTGCTAATGAGTAGTTCAGTAAAAAAAATCAAAGTGGTTTTTCTAAAAAAGAATCTTGAAACATAATGTTCTTGSGGTTTCAAGTGTCCTTTTTACCCTTCTTTAAAAGCTACATCCATGGCTCTGTTCTGAAATAATTGAGATTCRTGTCTTCTGCAAAGTAAGCCATTTTCACTGTAAATATTTAGATTTAGGCTTTTATTTATAATACTTAGATGTTAGGAAGATCACCCTTTGCAGTAAGTAAAAATAAATTCTTCCCAAGAAAGCATTTCAGTCTCTCTCCTCTGACTCACACATGGAAAGATAAAACTCATTAATTTTAGTCATGCATCAAAGTTTAGGTAGAAAACCTTTTTTCCTTCCTTTTACTGACCTGTAAAATCAAACCAGACCTTAATCTGATTTTGAGTTATTACATGCAAAGTTGATCTTGAAAGTACTTGAAGTCAAGTACTGAATGTTTTTTAAATAATTTTAGGACATTTTTATGACAGTTAGCTGTGGCTATAAAGCATAAAARATACCTATCTGTCCAGTTTAGAAATGTGCAGGTTTTACACTTGAAGGAGAAATATTTGTAAACAGTTTTTAGTTCTCTRCAGAAGTAATTTCAAATCATCATTTCAAATGGTTTGTGTATTTCCAGAACTGGGTTTTTTTGTTAACACACCAAAGAGAAGTGTTATTGCAGACTGGAGACAAATATGGTGGCCTCAAGGACAGAGGGACAGTGAGCTGTGCCAACCCCTGGTGTCCCTGATTTGCTCTTCTATTGCTTGTCTCTGATCTACCAGTGTTTCCTTGTTGTTTCTGCTCACAGTCTCCATTAAAAAAAATTGTTTGTCTCAATGGATATTGGATTATTAAAAGAGAATCTTTGTGTCCATTTTACTTAAATGTGTCTATTTGATTGTTTATTCACGTAAGATGTGATGAGGCTTGTTAGGCTGATGACAGAGCTCTTGCCAGCCTTTACCCCTGTGTTTATTTAAAGTCTCTGTGTGATTTACTGCAAACCATCCCAGCATCTCACAAGTGTTTACTGATGGATGAGCTCGATTGAGACGTCCCAGCTCATAACTCACAAGTCACAACATAATTCAGAAAAGAAATGTCTGCTTTCAACACACAGCCCTCGTGCAGTGAAACGCCATCAAGTTATTCCAGATGTTGGTGATCACTGCAATAAAGATCCATGACATTGGTTAAGCTGCAGCTTCTCACTGYGTTTGTAACAGACTCTGCAGGGACTTGGCCTTGCACAGTAGCAACCTTGGGTGCTGAACCACTGCTCCCAGGATGGCTCTGTGCAGGCTAAATGGGATGGCTATTTACATGTTGCCATCTCTTCTGCGTCCTGCAGAAAAATCATTCACCCTAAATGAATCATGCCCAGCCTTTAGTTTTACTTGCCTTGAACTGAATGTTTCCTCTTCCCCATCATTAAGCCAGCTCAGGCACTGATAAGTGTCAACATCTTGGAGCAGGTGAGGTGCCAGTTAAACATGAGGTGCCTGAACCTGCTTGTGTGCTTGGGAAGCTGTTGAACCTGGTGAAGTTAAAGGGAATGTTAAAACCACAGGGGGATGGAAGTTTCCCTTGCACTTCTGCTTGAATTGCTGGCTTCCTGACTGGCRTCTTTGATGAGGATAGTGTTCGTGAAGAGAAGCTGGATGGTGCAAATAAATGCTGCAGTCTGGAGGCACTGTGGCTTCTTGAACAAGAGCTTTAGGTCTAATATGCAAACACACACAGAGTTATGTCTCAGCTAATATCAGCCAAGACATCACCAAACAGCAGGAAAAGCTAAGCAGGAGATAGTGATTTGAATCATGATGTGAACACACAGTGCCACCTGTACAAACACAGCCCTTTCCCAAAGATCTAAATCCTGTGCAAAAGGAATCAACATTTCCATGGTAAGTACTGATGTGGAGCATTGGCCTCAGTGCAGGCCTGCAGCTGCCTGTAACAAGGAAAGGTGGCTGAACCACGATGCCATTCCCTGGGGCACAAGGTTCATGGCAAACACAGGTTGGGAAGTTTCAGCAGGGGCAGGTCCCTTCCAATAGCTCTGGACTCATCAGGGCAGCTGTCACTATTAGCTTGTTCATTAGCCAAAGTTGAGTCAAATCACACAGACCKTGGCCTCAGACCTGGATTTTGAATCCTGATGATGAAATTGATTATTTGTGCCCAAAATTAGCTTGTTTTCAGTAATATAATCTCTGTGTCACCACAGAGTGTACAACGCTCTTGGGAAAATCTGATCTGTCTCGTGGAAGAAGTCAGTGTTGCTAGTCAAGATTTGGTGCTACTTTTAAACAGCAGCAGATTAGACTTCCAAATTTGCATCAGAGGCTATTTTGGGCAGGGATTGGTATAATCCTGCTTGGTAATGGATGCCTCAATGTGCTGAACAGGGAGCACAAGGTACAGGTTGATCTCGCCAGCAAAGGTCAAATGCTGCTCACACTCGCCARATATGGGTTTGGATAATAAATGGTTTTCCTTCCTGGGATAAAGACACTGAGTTTTTCTGTCTTGGCATCAGTTGGACTGCAAGAAATAGATTGTTTTGTTTTTAATGTTATTCTAAGAACCGTGCTGGAGTGTTACCTGCCCCGTGCTGAGGCAGGTCCCAGAGGAGCCAGTGTATCTGCTGCTGTGGCCAGTCTGCCATCTGCAGGCCACTACTCCGTGCTGGAGATGTGCAGGGCRGGGCTTGGGAGCTCTTTCTTCTCCAGAAATTATTATTTCTAGTAAGTTGTTGTTTTCTAGTAAATGCTATGTAGTAAATTTTAACTTTTTCCCATCTGATCCTATGAATAGTCATCTSTGTTCTTAAAAGCAAAGTGGGGGTGAGCAAACCTTAGATTTATCTAAGCTGATGAATAATTCCTAATWGTTGTTTTTATTGTCTGTCGTTCATTTTTGTAAGTAAACATTTTTGTGCTTAGAAATGGGACATTTCACAAGACATTCAAATTCTGTCCTTCATTCTCAGTCCATTATGTCTTTAATAACCCTTTTGTGGGGCTGGTCTTAGATGAAAGCAGCACYACTGTAATGTTCAATTTTGAATCTTAAAAGCTTTGTTAAGCAGGGGATCCGTGTATATGACAGCCAGGCAGCTTCCAAGCACCCAAAATCTTTGGTTTTATRTTCCACAAATCAATAGAGGACTCAGTAGCATAAATACTCCAATTGTTTTCTTCTTATTGCCCAGGTATTTGAAAGGCAAACAATCTGTGTTTTTCTTAGCTGTTTTTTAACCATCGCTAAAGAATCTTAAATGAGTTTTTAAGTTGGGAGAGAATTCACTGTAGATAAATTACTCTCAATTTACCCTTTTCAATGTTGTAACAAAACTTCAYGTATAGAGTGAGATGTTTGGTATGTACCACATAACCTTTCCATCATTTTTGTCTTCCTTTTTAGGTCTTCCTGAACAATACTACAGCCTCACTTGGTTCCTCAGCCCTATCCTGGGCTTGATCTTCACTCCGCTCATAGGTTCGGCCAGTGACCGCTGCACGCTGAGCTGGGGCCGCCGGCGGCCTTTTATCCTTGCTCTCTGCATTGGTGTCCTCTTTGGAGTTGCACTTTTCCTTAATGGCTCTGTAATAGGTAAGTAACAAGGAAATGCCCTACATGCATCCCCTGCTAATGTACCTGCTTTGAGATTTTAATGCAGGAAGATAATGTTCTGCAGTTGRTTTACCTCATATTTAATGTTAAAAACATTAGACATCTTCACRACCCTGCACTTGAGCTCTGTCCATCTTGCCTGTTATTATTTGAACTCAGAGTTACAGCACTGTGCTAAGCATTGTGCAATCCTAGCTGCAACTAGTATTAATAACAATGTTATTAATACAATGGTTGCCAGCATAATGTTTGCAGTCGCTGAGACGAATTTGGTTGATCCTTGACATGGGAAAATTGTAGCAACCTGTTCACAGGGAAATGTTTCCTGTTGTGATCCATTTTCCCTTTAATGCATATCTGGCAACACATCCTGTTTCCAGCATTATTTCAAAAATTATCTTTTCACTTTTTCTTGTGCTTTTCTTAGACCCAGTATTGAAAAAGTCCAGAACACAGTTAATATTTGTTTATCAAAAACTATGTGGGAAAATATTTTTTCCTGAGCCCCCATCAAAGTTGGTAAAAATAGTTTCCCTTGAACATAGTTTACTACGAATTCAATCTACAATCTCTTTGTAAAWTTATTGTAGGAGAGGTGACAGCAAGTACGTTTAGGAACATGTTTACAAAATGATTGGACCGATGCAAACAAAAGGAACTTAGCACCTAATAACATCCTCTTGGCTCTCTTTTTTGGGGTTAGATGCAGTTCCATTGTAAAACAGGTCTACTAATTGAGGGAAATGAGTGGAATGTTACCTTGGCTTAGCCTGTTAAAGCCAGACTGGAATGCCATATGATTGGCTTCAATTCTCTGCAAACTGCAGTGGACAAACTATTCAAATAGATGACATTTAGTTTATGCTTTTTTAAYTTATCCAAACAATAAATATTATTCATTTGAATTTTTACCATATGGCATGGTCCTGGGGTGACTGTACAGTTTGATATCAATTGTATTTAGTTGTCATCAATTGTATTTAGTTGTTGTGTCTCCAAGACTTATTCCTCTTCCTCCATATGTTTGCAGGATGTTAGGCTGCAACCCCCTCACAAGATTTTCAGTGATAAGAGCTCTCAGTTCCACACAGTAGTTTAGATCAGGAGCCATTGATACTGGCAAACAAACCTCAGGCTCCATTTATAGGCTTATTTTGAAGCCTTTTAATAAATCAGCACAAAATATTGTCGATTTTTCTGCTTTGCTTGCCTATCCACAGTCTCCAGTTACTTGCAATCCTAATTGCAATTTGGGATAACAGGAGATTCTGSAAAAACTGTATCAGACCCTCTTCCATAATTTGGCCTCTGGCAGAAGGAGTCATAGGGAGGGGAGCCAAGAGCACAGAGGTTGGCTAATCCCAATCGTGATACAGCCATGTCCCAGGAGAACACCTTACCCAAGTCCTGTTCTCTCCTGCCCTGTTCAGATTTCCAGCAGATCTACAGCAGTGTTGGTGTTTTCTGCTGTAGGGTTCAGCTGAATRTGGAACATTTATAAATTACTTTAGCCTTCAAAGAGCTTGGTATAAATGAGGATTCAATATGCAGGAATCAGCGCTTGAGATTTAGATGATTCTTGGTGGCTTAGCCAGTTCATCTCCTTCCACAGACATTTTAATCAGTTACACTAATGGTTTTATCAGCCTCACATGTGTAACTTCTAAATCTCTGTGATTCAAGTAATTCGTGCTTTTGTCACAGGTTCATCTCATGACAAATTATCCAGCTCTGCACTAATGCTGCATTTCTACGCTGTAGACAAAAAGCATTTCATCTTATGCTGTCAACAGAAGCTGACTGATGCTTTTTGCAATGCAAAATACATCCATGTTGCTTCACCCTTAAAAGTTTTGCTTATAAAAAGCGATCTAGAAAATAAGAATATTTAAGAAAAGCAAAGAGAGTGATGAAGGGGTTAAATTTCACTTAATGGTSTACTGTGGTGTACTGTGACTACTGCACATTAAGCATTGTGTGAGGAGTACTGCCAGCAGTGCAGTTACCTGTGGATGTGTCTGACAGATGAAATATATCAATTTGGATGCTCCCCTCTCCCACCATGGCTGTCTTTTATAAAAATAGCCTTCAGCATCTGAAGGAAAATACAAGGGATGAATATGAAATAATATCCAGTGCTCCCAGAGGTTTACGAGATGCTTTATAAAATAACATTTTGATAAATGTCAGTCTTAAGAACATAAAAACCATTTGTGTCCCAGGCCTTCCATGATGCTGTGCCAAAGGGCTGAAATTGCCATTTTGCTCCATAAAGAAGTTTTTGCAGTGAACATGTTGGCCACSTCTCTCTTAAGGTGTTAAGCTTGTTCTTAGGAGTTTGCCCTTTTWAAGTGAGATGCTCAGACAGCTCTCCCATTTCTCCCCAGGTCTGGCTATTGGTGATGTCCCAGACAAGCAGCCCATTGGAATCGTTCTCACGGTGCTTGGGGTGGTGGTGTTGGACTTCTGCGCCGATGCAACCGAAGGGCCAATTCGGGCCTATTTGTTGGATGTGGTGGACAGTGAAGAACAAGACATGGCCCTGAACATCCATGCATTTTCAGCTGGTAGGGAGTTAGCTGAGATGTTTTTGGCAGCTGTTCAGTCTTCCTGAAGACCAGGTCATAGCTGAATTGATTATTCTTGAGCTCACTTCTCGCTTTTTTCTGTTCCACAGGTCTTGGAGGAGCAATTGGTTATATGTTAGGAGGGTTGGACTGGACACAGACCTTCTTGGGTAGCATTTTTAAATCTCAAGAGCAAGTCCTGTTTTTCTTTGCAGCCATTATTTTCTCTGTCTCCGTTGCTCTCCACCTTTTCAGCATTGAAGAAGAGCAATATAACCCTCAGCAGGACAGGATTGATGACGAAGGAGACACACTTTCCAGTGCCAAATTCAGTGGCAGTCTCCCGCCGCTGAATCGGCTGAATGTAATTAGTGAGGAAGAGCCCTATGGAGCTTCCATGTTCCATGATGAGGTTCAGTCGGAGCATGACCTCAATATGGAGTTCCTTGAGGTGAACATTGTGAGAAGCAAGAGTGACTCAGTTCTGCACATGCCTGATGCCACATTGGAAATTGAATCAGAGCTGCTTTTCCTGCATGACATCGAACCCTCCATTTTTCAGGATGGTTCATATCCAAACACTCCCCACAACACGAGCCAGGAGATCATGAAGTCCAAGCTCAACCACCTGTCTGCTTTCCTCAGGGAGAACGAGAAGGAGGAGGAAATGTTGCTTGATAATCGTTTAAATGAAGATAAAGTCCCAAACATCAACGGCTCCCTACCAAAGGAGTTCCTCAACGGCCATGCCAGAATAGGCATGAAGCAATCCAGCACTTCCAACTCCATGCGGCGGCGCCGGCACATGTTCTACCGGCAGCCCTCCTACACCTTCTCGTACTACGGCAAGATCGGCTCCCACCGGTACCGCTTCCGCCGCGCCAACGCCATCGTGCTCATCAAGTCCTCGCGCAGCATGAACGACATCTACGACATGCAGAAACGGCAGCGGCAGCGCTGCCGGCACCGCAACCAGAGCGGCACCACCAACTCCAGCGGAGACACGGAGAGTGAAGAGGGCGAGACCGAAACCACCGTCAGGCTCTTGTGGCTCTCCATGCTGAAGATGCCCAAGGAGCTGCTGAGGCTGTGCGTCTGCCACCTCCTGACCTGGTTTTCCATCATTGCTGAAGCTGTGTTCTATACAGATTTCATGGGACAGGTCATCTTCCAGGGTGATCCAAAGGTAGGAGAGCCGTTCCCATGGGCAGACCTGCTCGGAGTCCCTTGTTTCTGAGATGTGCTCAGTACAACAAAGTGATGTTTGTTTGGTGTCTGTGTCTGTTGCAGGCCCCTTCGAACTCGACTGAGCTGCACGCCTACAATGCTGGGGTTCAGATGGGATGCTGGGGGCTGGTGATTTATGCTGCTACTGCTGCTGTTTGTTCAGGTAAGASACTGTGCAGTCACACAGTGGAATGCACCTCATGCATGTATTTATAAGGTAAAAGTGGATCATGGAATATTCTGAGTTAAAAGAGACCCACAAAGATCATCCAACTCCTTGCCCTCCTGAAATAATGTYGCTTCAGTTGGTATCCACCTCCTTGTTTAAGGTAAAGGATATTTTGGAAAAGCATTTCTTGTGGTCATAAGRGGAAGGGCTTCTTTAAGAATCAATATTAAAAAGCTCCTCCAAATGTAGAGGTGGAAATATGAACAGATGGTTAAGTGGCATAAAGCACAAAATGAAATCAAAGGATATTCAGTGGCATTTAACAAGCCTTCAGGAAACTRAAATCATGCTTGGTAGATTTAAGCATATGCAAGAGGGTTCTTGCAAAGACAGTTTTTAAATCAAAATTATAAATATGTATTTCTGAAAGTCATTCTACAGATAATTTGCACTTGCAATAGAYTCCGAAATTGAGAGTTTTTGCCAAAGTTAAATCCTGCCTTTTGCAGCACACAGCAGGCATGTCTGCTCAGCTCAGTACTGTGGAGACGGGCTCTTACTGAAGCAGGAGCACATCCTGTTCCCAGTGGCCTGGGCTGTGCTGGTCTGACAGCCCAAATACGAGCATCCACCTTCTAAATAGGATACAGGGCTGCCATGGCCACATTAATCCCCTAAAATTTTAGTGAGTAAAGTGATATTTAAGGGGAAATGGCTTCAAACTGAAAAAAAGTAGGTTTAGATTGGATACTGGGAAAAAAATCTTCCTGTGAGGGTGGTGAGGCTCTGGCACAGGTTGCCCACAGAAGCTGTGGTTGCCCCATCCCTGAAAGTGTTCTGGKCCAGRTTGGATGGGGCTTGGAGCAACTTGGGATAGTGGAAGGTGTCCCTGCCCATGGCAGTGGTGGTTGCAACTGGATGGTCTTTAAGGCCCCTTCCAACTCAAACCATTCTATGATTCCTGTTTTATTCTTTATCTCTGCAGCCTTGTTGCAGAAATACTTGGACAACTACGACCTTAGCATAAAAGTGATCTACATCCTGGGCACGCTGGGCTTTTCCCTTGGCACTGCAGTGATGGCCATGTTCCCCAATGTGTACGTCACCATGATAATGATCAGCACGATGGGAATTGTCTCCATGAGCATCTCCTACTGCCCTTACGCACTTTTGGGACAATACCATGAGATAAAACAGGTATGTGGAGTATTTGGAGTATGTATGTGAATCAAGGCAGAACATCCATGTTTCTCTTAAGATCATGGTGGCAAAATAGATTTGTTAAATCCCATTATTGAAGATACCTGCTTGGCTGGGATGTGTGCCAAAGCTTGAATGGATAGTAAGCAGCAGGAGCTGGTGCTGAAATCAGATAGTCTTCACATTGAGTTGGCTCAGAGGGGGTCACAATTTTTTTTTCTTATGCTAAGGTATAAAATAATCTGGGGGCATATGGCAGATGAAGAGAAATTAAATTATWATTGGAGTGAATATTTACTATCTATCTAGTGGTTACTCCTGTCTTGATGTGGTATGGTAGTGTTACTAAGGTTTTTCACAGTCTTAGATTTTGAAGTGAGTCTGGAAATGCAGCTGTAATTTTGAGGATGCATAAAGCAAAACAATTCTGCTGGAAACCAGGACRATTTTACTTCCCAACAGTGTCATTCCACTGTTCCATTTGGATTACAAACTACAGGAGGAACTTTTATTACGAGTTTCTGAATTGCGATTGGGGGGGCGATTCCTTGTTATAATCATAGAATTAATGTTTCATGTAACATCAAATGTTTTATGGAAAGTTGTTTTTACTAAAACTAATGTTGGAGCTGATGTGGGCTAGCAGTGACCCTGTTAATGCTTGCCTCGTGCTGCAGGGTCCTGAGGAGGCTGTTGATGGGCAGATAAGGARGCTCTTGCTCTGCAGTTGTGTCATGGTGCTGCACAAAGATGATGTGAAGTTGACATGGGGCTGAGAAATTTGAGGAAAGTTCTGGTGTTTAAGTATTGCTTTCATCCATTGTTTTACCTCCTACCATGTTTCTTGTCTTTTCACAGTACATTCACCACAGCCCTGGGAACTCGAAGMGAGGGTTTGGCATCGACTGCGCCATCCTGTCGTGTCAGGTTTACATCTCCCAGATCCTGGTGGCCTCCGCGCTCGGCGGCGTGGTGGACATGGTCGGCACAGTCAGAGTCATCCCCATGGTGGCTTCGGTTGGATCCTTCCTGGGTTTTTTGACAGCGACTTTCTTGGTGATTTACCCCGAAGTCAACGAAGAGCCAAAGGAAGAGCCCAAGGGCCTGGGTCCTCCAGAGACAGCCGAGGGCAGCRGCGCGGGCGCGGAGAAGCCGACGGTGCTGAAGCTGACGCGCAAAGGAGCCGCGGCGGCGGAGCCGGAGGGCGAGTCAGCCGTGTGAGGCCGCCRACACTTGTTCACCCACATTCCAAGGAGTGCAGGTGCAGGATCAAGAACTTTTGTTGTGTTTTTTTTTTTTTCCAGGAAAGCAAATTAGGACCTTCACTACTTGTAGCTAAAATTTGCAGAAGAAAAGGCAGTTTCATGCAAAAATGTAAATGAAATTCTGTAGTCCTTCCTCTAGGTTTGAGCAGGTCGCTCTGATGCTAATTGCTTTCTCTACAACTTAGAAATGTCATTTCTGAACACTTTTTTATTAAGAATGCATTTAGATTTCAAATAAGTTTTATTAATCTGCATGAGACTCACAGTGTATACAATTAGCAGTTAGAAAAATTAAGTTTTCAGCTGTTTTTAAACTAACAGAAAATGGAAGCTATCTCGACCTATAGTCTCTTGCCATTTTTTTGTCTGAACATTTCAGATTTCACTATGCTTAGACATCAATCGATTTTTTTCAYGAGCATGATATTACTGGTCTGACAGCTACGTTAATTTTAGACTTCATGTTTTTGTTAGTGCAATTGCAACTGCAGACTCCTTTTATTTGCAATTATTTTCAAGGAAAAAAAAAAGCAATTACTACAGTTTCTAAGAAACTGTTGTGAATTCTTTTAGTCATACTATTCACAACCACTCCCAAATCTGCTGCTTGTCAGGAGAGGGTGACACTGGGTGCTGGATGTCAGCTGCAGATGGAAGGAGCAGCAGCTGGGAGAGGTGACCAGCACTCACAGGTTTCTTTATCACAAGTGCTGCATTTTATGAATGTCGTTGGAATACGCTGTGACAATTTTTAGCTGAGAGTTTCACGTGCTGGTGAACTCGGGGGTTTTCTCAGCATTTAAACCTGATCAGCTCTGGATGAAGCTGCCATGGAGAAAGGGCATCTCTGGGGGCAGCTTTGTGGAAGGGGGCGTGCGGATTCTCTTCCGTAGGGAAAGGAAGTCATTGATTAATTGCACTTTTTACGATCCTTTAACCTCCTGGCTGGGAATGCAGCAGCCGAGGTAAAGGCACGGGGTCAGTACAACAAGGAGAACCCAAGGCCTACCTCTGTCACTTTATGGCATAGTCTGGGTGTATAAAAATCTGTGTCAGAAACAATTTTTAGGCCTTAAAATTAAAATGTTGCTGTTCCAGTCCCTGTGTTGGAGGAATTGTAGGCCAGAGCTCTTCTGAGCTGCCGTACCAATGTTGTCAGCACATCCTCCATGTCCCCTTCTGTGATTTAGGACACAGCTGCAGTGCAAAGATACTTTTCTGGAAAGAGGTTCAAAGAGTTATACTAACTTGATTTAAAATAGGTTTGGATCATTATCCAGCAGCCATTTAAAGGAACTTTGGAAACTTGTGTTTCACAAACTTCCGATTGTCATTTTTAAGAYACATTTGTGATGCTGTTGACTCATTTTGGCTTGGGCCTCCCAGGCTGCCTCAATCCGTGTGCTGGACAGGCAAACACAGCACGGTGTGAGATTCCTGCTGCCTCGAACTCCTCCTCCTCCAAGACTTGCAAATGCCTGTGTCAATCATGCTGCAATCCAGGCATTCAGACAAAGAAGCTATATTTCAATATGAAAAGCAGTTTTTAATGAATTACTTGAATTGTCAATGTTTTTGAGAAATGGATGTTTGGGTGTATTTGTAGGTGGCATCCGTGGGTTTCTCTGAAGGCTTCCAGTCAATGCCTATGGCCTCTGCTATCAATGGTCATGATGTTTTTAGGCTGGTGACATCACAGAGCACTGAAGTACATGTAATCACACAGGACTCGAGGTTGTATTTGTTTTTCCAAGTSTCTTGAGGAAGTCTTTCTTTTTCTATGGTGAATATTTTTTATGTAGAACATGTACTGTGAAGTGTGTTCAGCCAGGGGAGCAATACTACTGAAGAGTGTGAGACCTTACTGAAGAAAGCAGTTGTGAGAAATTCTGCCGTGAATTTTATCATCTCAGTTACATTTAATATATTCTGGTGATGTTCATGTGTGAGAGACAAGTGTTGTGTTTCACCCTAGAACTGGTATTCATGTAAGTTACATGCTGAGTTACACATTTTAAAGTGGCTTTAATATTTTAGTTTTGAAGCTCCTTGAAGATTCTGCTTTTGGTTAAATAACYGCTGTCAAGTACTCCTTATTTTAATCTCTACTGCTGGAAAGGTTCTTCAACAGTTTAAAAACCTGCATCTTCTGACTGGTGCCAGCCTTACCTTTTTCCCAAGGGTTCCATGGACCAGCATGGATCAAATCTCCATTACTCCACATTGCACTTTCTAAGCCAAGATCTCTTTCACTGCACTGTCACACTGACCAAGTAACTGCAGAGAGGGTGGAGAGGCTGGAGCTCCCTCTGACTTCAGATCCCACAGAGGGAACATGAAAAACCATTTTAGRAGTGAGCTCACCCATGTTCATGGAGCTTTCTCAGCCAGGGAAGGGCAAGGACAGAGGAAGGATCTTTCATTTGGAACCCAGAGGCTTCAAGCAAAGTCAGGGCAGGGCCAGTTTTGTCACAGACAGCATTTGGCATGGCTTCATTTCTAAGAACTGGATGTTAAAATCTGTGTTTGGAGTTGTTTATGGGGCTCATAGCGCAGGAATACGCACACTGCCACAGCAGGAARCTGATTTCACTCCCTGGTAAAGGCAAAGGAAATAATTATTCATTGTAAATGTGCTGAAGTTTTTGTAGTGTTGCCAGAAGAATTAACTTGGGGAGCCCCAGCCAAAGCATCTCCTCCTGTCCTTGGGCCAGCCTGGGAAACCCCCACACTGGCTTCACCCAGTGAGGTGTCCCAAGGSCTTTTCCTTGGATGTAAAAGTCATCCTTTAGCCCCAGCACTGCTCAGGGTAGAGTGGGCAATGATTTATTTCTTCATCTGTCCCTTACTTTATCTTTTCATACAGAAATGATTTTTTCTTTTGGCCATAATTAAAGTAGTACAGTTTTATGTGTTTGTTGCAGAGCTTGTGGAAAGAGAAGTTTTTCATTATTCCTGGTGACAACTAACATCCTTTGTTTTGTTTGTATTCCTRTGTAGTTGAAGGACCATCAGTGTAGTAGGACTAAGGTTTAGGAGTTCAATTCTGTGTTGTTCAATACTATAAACAATTTTAACATATTCTGCAATGATGTGTGACACGAGGCACTGCTGGGGTTGATCAGCTGCACATCTCGAGATGTTTCATGTGACAGCAGAGGAGCTTTAACTTTCACCCCTCAGAAAGGTGCAGTGTGGGTTTGACCCTGTTGGGTTACTCCAGTCCAGTGAGATCTGTGCTGTTTGTGGACAGCAATTTTCAGACTCCAGAAGCAATAATTTCTTAGTTTCTTTTCCTGCTGGTTTGATGACTTTCATAGAGATTTATTGCCCAAACAGCCTTTTAATAACACAAATATGGTGTTTTGCTGGTGCTGGCTGTGAGCAGCTGTGGAAAGACAGGGGTTGTTCATCATCAGGAGGGAGCAGGCCAGTAAATCCAGTGGAAGTTTGTGCTCTTGAAACACAGTGTCCTTTTCCCCTTTCATTTGGAGCCTTTTTCTAGGCTCTGAAATATTCCCAGCACATCARTGCCAATGCTGGGACTCAGACCCCAGGATGGAACAGGCTGCATGGGGTTTTCCTCATAGGCAAGGACTGAGTCTTTCTTATCCCTCTCCCACCTCATCTGAACTCCCCAGCACTTGGAATGACAGCAGCAACCACAGTGCTTTTTGCCAGGTACCTCATKAAAACCTCACTCCCATCCCCTGCCCTTGGTCCAGGATGAGCTTGGCTTCCTCCAGCATCCACCATGGAAAGCAGGATTTTCCAGGCTGCCAGATCTCACAGCCATGCAGGTTGAGGTCACATCTATGAGTAAAGGCAGAGAGAGTCACACTGTTCCTGGGAGAGCTGGGACAYCTGGGCAGGAGGGAAGCACAGGAGGCAGGTGCTGAGATTTGGGGGTTTTTAGGGATGTGTGTGTGTCTGTACCCCTCTGTGTTTGTACATTTCCAGACACACTGCTCGGGCCAAAATACCTTTGAGGGTTGTGTGTTGCTGTCACTACTCCACAATGTTTTCAACTGAGCTCTTCCAGGTTTCCCTCATCCCAGTCCGATGCAAGACAAGCTCAGCTATAAATATGTATCCTGTTTAAATGAACAAATGAACTCCTGCATGATATTCCAAGCACATGTAGCAGCTTCAGCATCTGAAGTGTCTGTAGTGAAAGAGAAGTTGGTTTTCTTTGCAGCTGTTTTGTCCTCGTTTCCTTTGAATAGGCCAAATAAATGTAATGGACACCAAATATTGCACAGAAATGTTATGGATGACTGTGTGAAAGAAATACCAAACTTTATTTTTATTTGCAGAAACTTTATGGTTCCAGAGAGTCCTTTAGCTGTTTTCCTTCCTTAAATGACAAAGCTGAACATTTGTAAAGCCTGTCACAAAATGGTCATTTGGAAAAAGTGGAGCTACCCAAAGCTTTCTCTTTGTCATGTTGCATCCAAAGGAGCTGCAGCAGCTCAAACACCAACTGGGGTTTGAATTTGAGGCTCAGCAGTTCAGAAACTGCCTTAGAAAACAAAAAAAAGGCTCAATTCCTTTTCCTGGCATGGCACTCGCACCCAGTGATCTGCTCATTAAGGTGTTCCAGGTTTTCCTGTCGTTTAAATTAAAATCACCTCCTGGAAAACTGATTTGGTTTGGTTCCTCAACCCGAGCAGCTTCACCTGAATTTCCACCTCAGCGTCCCTGACCCCTGGGAGTACCAGGGGTGCCCAGGAGGGACAAACACATCCCCCACCAAAAGAGAGCATCTGCTGTAATTAAAGGGCTTTTGATGCCCTTGCAACCTGCTAAAATTTTAAGGAAAATGCAGAGCATGGTTCAATTTGACCTGCTCTGGCACATTTATTCTTAAATTTGGAAGTTTGGGGTGAAGCTCTGGGAGCATTTAATCAAACTTAATGTCACCTTATTTACTGTGCACCTACTCAGTCCTTAGCAAGAGCCAAATTGTAATAAATTACCCCAAAATCCAGACTTTTCTCTCAACAAATTGGCAGTTCCCAATGTGAATTTGTTTTGCCTGATGTAACATGAACACTAAGCCCTTTWAGTAGCCAAATGACCAGCTTATTTTAAATGCCTCGTATTACTAGAAAGCTGCATATAGGCATCTCATAGCGGGGAAAAAAATTTAAAAAAGAAAAAAAAAAAGAAAAAAAGAGAATATTTAGTTCCTTTGTGAACTGGCCATATGACAACTACTTTTTTATCAACTTATTAAGTTGGGGCACTATAATAGCTCTTGCTGAGTTTAGCAATGTTTATAAGCATGTGTTAAACACATAATGTTGTTTTATGAGGAAAAAGGGATAAAGAAAAGTGATGTCACAGATGAATGTTTGAGTGCGTAGATGGCATAATGTATGTATGATTTTTATTTCTACACTGTTGAGCTTATTTTCTGTTTAAAGGTTAAAAAAATTGTTGCATGAGAACTGTTTTATTGTGTTCTGCACTTTCTGTTCTTTTTGTATAATCTTGATTTTTTTTTCATTTATGCATAGAAAAGAAAAAAATCAGTTTAGAAATATTCTACTCCACGAGACATTGTTGTTCCAATCTGTTGTTCCGAAGTTCGATCTTAATAAACATTTCAGTAAGAGTTGGTGGCTCGTGTCCCTGTGGTGTTTGTAGGGAAGGTGAGCAGAGGGACACCTGGTCCCTGAGCTGTGCAAGGCAAGTAACACTCACCTGCACCCCAGAGCTTTGTGAGYATTTCCAAAAATGCTACTGCCAAACAGTGCCTGGCAAGAATGCAGGTGGTGCAATTCAGAGATGGTTCTGAACTCACCTGACACTTGCAGGGTTCAGGTGTAACCCAGGAGAGAGCACACATGGAGCAAAATGGGGATACCTGGGGCAGGTGTGTGTCCCCAGCTTCAGGCTCTGCTCTGACAAAGGGTGGTGGCTGTCACACAGAATCTGTCACCACTCATGCCRTCACTAGGGCTGAAGAGCTGAGGGTCTCCCCGTTCACCTCTGAGTCTGTGATTTAATAGCCACAAGCAGCTCCCAAAGAAATCAGTTCACATCCAAACTCATCAACCTCTGGTACCATTGCAAACAAGAGGGGAAAGCTGGAGCCAGATCACAAACACCAGCTGATGGGTAAACTTGCAGTGAAGAGATTACTTGTCCCATTTGGTTTCTAGTTTCCTTGACAGATTTCATCTGTGATTCTTCCTAAAGGAAATTCCTCAGAACAAGTATCAGCAGTTCTTGGTTCATTTTTCATAGAATCATCACAGAATTAATTACACTGGAAAATACCTCCAAGACTGAGTCCAGCCTATGACCAATCACCACCTTTGTTAAGTAGACCAGAGCACTGAGTGTCACATCCAGTCTTTCCTTAAACAGCTTGAGGAAAGGTGACTCCACCACCTCCCTGGGCAGCCCCTCTCAGTGCTTGGCAACCCTTTCCGTGGAGAAATTCTTCCTAACACTCAAACTAAACTTCCCATGGTGCTAATTGAGGCTATTTCAGCTTGCCCTGTTCATAGGATGGACTTGATTATCTCCAAGGTCTTTTCCAACATGGTTGATTCTGTGATTTTATGCTTGTGCCTTAGGAGGAGGCCAACACCCACCTGGCTACAACCTCCTCTTGGGGAGTTGTAGAGAGTGACAGAGTCTTACCTGAGCCTCCATTCCTCCAGACTGAGACCCCTCAGATCCCTCAGCTACTCCRCACCAGGCTCGTGCTCCAGAGCTTTCCCAGTGCCATTGCCTGTCCCCGGACACGCTTCAGCAGTTCAGTGTCTGCCTTGATATAAGTAAGGATCCAAACAATAGAAACACCACACAAGGTGTGGCCTCCCCAGTGCCCAGCACAGAGGGACAGTCACTGCCCTGGTCCTGCTGCCCACACCAGTGCTGACACAGAAGCCCAGGATGCCATCCTCCTCCTCCTTGCCCATCTGGGCACACACCAGCTCAGGTTTGGCCACTGTCAACCAGCACTCCAGGGCCTTTGCTGCTGGGCAGATTTCCAGCCACTCTGCCCCAGCCTGGGCCACTGCAGGGGCTCCTTGGGACACAAGGGCAGGACCCAGGCCTTGCTCTTCTTGAAACTCACACTGCTGGCCTCACATCATCCAGCCAGTCTGTAGAGCTTTGTGACCCTCCAGCACATTGACACTCCCACCCACCTTGGTGTCATCACAAATTTAAAAAAAAAAGCGCCAGGCCTCTGGGACCAGAGGCAGCCATGCCCACCAGGCCTTTGTGACCCGCGGTGACATCGTGCCCAGAGACCATTGTGACACGGGTCCACGTCATTGCCCTTGGGGCTATATATACCCTGCAGTGGCCACTCCCAGGAGAGCAGCTCTCTGAGGAGGCAGCAGCTTCTCTGGAGGCAGCAGCKCACCTTGGTGATTCTGGCCAGTGTCTGGCACAGAACACTCAAGATGTGGAAGCAGCAGGAGGCGAATGCCCATGGCCAGCCCSGGCAGGAGCAGCCCCTGCTGTACAAACGGCTTGGGCCAGCAGCAAGGCTGCCACCCGTGCAAGCCGCACATGCTGTGCCGCTCTGCACTGCGACCCAGCCGGCTTGGAAGCACCTGGGGCACTCTGAGACAGAGGTGCTCACCAAGGTGCAGGTAGGGCATGGGGGCAACACCTGCAGGGACCTGTTCACAGGCCTGGGCCCGCATATGCAGGGGAACAGGTCCACCCTGAGAGCCTCCAGGTGGGTAAGTGCCCACCAGGAGGCACAGGGAATTTGGTGGCCTGCCAAGCAAACAGCGTGGCACAAGCGCCTGTGCCCAAAGGATGAGGTGGCTTTGGTGGATCGTTTGCATAAAAAGAGGGAGGAGTTGGGCAGGTTGGAAGACAAAGTTAATGCAGAGATGTTTAGAGCCACCACCTTCTCCTCCCTGTACAACAAAAAAAGTCCCATGACGTCCAGGAGCATCCTCAGGGATCCACCAAGCCCCATCCTGGAGCCAGCTGCAGGCCATTGGGAGAGGCACAGCACATCCTGCGTGACCAAAGATGTCACAGGAGAGACACCAAAGTACTCGGAGCTTGTGTCTCTCGACCAGTTGTTGGCCGAGCTGTGCCCTGTCTCTGATGACTCTCTGTCCTGCCACGCTCCTGTCAAGGAGCTCCTGGAAAACCAGGAACAAGAAGAGCTCCCGGACAGAGAAGCAGCAGGACAGAGGGACAGAGAGCCAGAGAGTGCCTTGTTTCTCCCACCACTGCAAGACRAAGAAGGATGTGTCCTCAGGAGCACATCAGGTGTCACCCCGGGACTTGCTGCAGGCTCCCAGGAGCTGAGCAGCACCTCAGGAGTGACCAAAGACTCAGCAGAGACAGAAAACAACCCAGAGACGGCAYCTCCTGACCGCTTGGCACACCTGCGCTCTGCCTCTGGCGACGAACCATCCTGCGATGCTCTTCTAAATGAGCTCCTGCAAAAGTGGGAGGGAGGAAAGTTCCTTGGCAGAGCCTGGGCAGGAGAGGGGGACAGCGAGGCAGAGACCTCGTGGTCTCTCACACCGGGAGAAGAAGACGAAGAGCCAGCAACTTCTTCTCCCGACAGCGATCCCTATGGCAAGGGGCACAGCAAGCCTCTCCCCAGGGCACTGCCCCAAGAGGCAAAGGGGCTTGAGGGTTGTGCCTCGCCTGCCGATGACACGGACAAGGCCGAGGCAGCAGGCATGGAGGCTGGCCGTGCCCAGGCCACCYCTCCCCAGGAAAAGCCCTGCGGGTGTTGCGGTGTGATGTAATAGCCTGGCTCAGGATCCCGGTTCTTTCCCCAGGTGTACCAATAACCTCTCCCTTCCCCTCCCACGCTCCCTGCTTAGTGCTGTCCACCAATCTTGGCATTCCAGAAAGGGCATCGTGTGATTGGTGAAGTTCAAAACTCCTGGGGACATTGGGCTATCCAGGTGTCATTTGTCCCCTGAGATTTCCTCCCCTTACCTGGTTGGTGGGATCCCTACCCCTTCCCTCCCCCTCTCCCTGGGGTTAAAAGACACAGCAACCACGCGGTTCTTTCATTCTTTTGGAGCTGTTGCTGGATTCAGAGGCCAGTGGGCCAGGAATAAAGCTCTGGATCTAAACCCTCCATCAGAACCGACTCCTTTTCCTTCACCTCGCCTTGAAGCCTCTCTGCCAGAGGTAAACRTGAGCTCCTGCATGCCTGGACTTGTCCCAAGTGTCCAGCTGCAGCATCCAGCTAGCCAAMGGTGTCTCTGAGGCAAAACCACCACAGCTGCTGCCTTTGGTCAAGCAGCAAGGGCGAGATGAGCCCAGGCACGATCCATCCAGCTGTATTGGTATTTAATTCCAATATGTGGGGATGAGCCGCCGGCAGGAGCTTGCCCGGTGCCTGCCCAGCCCCTGGCCCGCAGCGTTCCTGCTTGCCCCGCTGGCAGCGCAGCCGTCCCGCAGCCCCCGGCCCCACGGCCGTGGCGCTCCATGGCCAAGAGGGCCCGGCGGGCTCTGCGCCGCCTTTTCTCCTTCAGCTGCCTCAGGCGGCAGCCGGAGGAGTGAGCCCGGGGCCAGCAGCAGGACCATGGCCAAAGATGCCGGCTCAGCCTGGGGACACCCAGCTCCCAGGGGCAGCGGCAGGTCCCAGAGGGAACGGCTCCAGGGAGATAAAAATGCGGGATGAATGGATGGATGGGTGGATGGTGGCCAAGGCAACCACTTGCCCAAGGTAGGCCCTGCTGCCGGCCCCAGCCCCTCAGCCCAAGCCAACAGCAAGGCAGCCTGGTCAGGGAGAGCAGGCTGAGGAAGGATGACAACACTTCCTTGTAGAATGCCTGAGGAGCTGAGTTTAGGCCCGGGCTGCATTTTCAGGGGGCATCCCAACCCTGCCCCAAGCTAGGTTTAGGAGTKGARAAATGCTCCTTGGGCCTCAGCATTGCAGGTAAATGAAGGCAAACCTGTTCTCTCTTCACATGAGAAATAAGAAAGTGCCAGCCTGAATACCAACAACAACTGGAGAAAGGTGTTAACTCTGGTTGAACGATCCAGGTGTCCTCATCTCTAGAGGAACCACTGTGATCCCAGTGCAGAGAAACACAGGGTGAGGGGAGACCAACAAGTTGCTACTGGAGCCCAGCCTCTTGGACTGCTGTTTGTTTAATCTCTTCCTCACCTCACCCCAGCCCTGCTCTTCCCCATGCCTCAACACTCCAACTCTTCCCCACCCCCCCACAGAACTTCCCAAGCACAACTCCTCTGTTCTCCCACCCCAATCACCCTGCATTCCCCTTCTTTCCTTCTCACCCTGCTCTTTCCTATCCCCACATTTACAATGAAATAAACCTCTGTTGTTGATTTTGATAGATGGTCTTGTTGGCAASTTCACTTGGGCAGAGGCATCTCTCACTAATCCCATCTCAACAGGGCCACACATCTGCTCACAGCACTCRAGSTGTGGCCTCCCCAGTGCCCAGCACAGAGGGACAGTCACTGCCCTGGTCCTGCTGCCCACACCAGKGCTGACACAGAARSCCAGGAGACCACGGGCCTCCCTGCCCAGCTGGGCACACACCAGCTCAGGTTTGGCTGCTGTCAGGCAGCACCCCAAGTCCTTTCCTGCTGGGCAGATTTCCAGCCACTCTGCCCCCAGCCTGGAGCACTGCAGGGGCTTCTTGGGACACCAGGGCAGGASCCAGGCCTTCCTGTTCTTGAACCTCACCCCACTGCCCTTGCACCATCCATCAAGCCTGTCCACATCACCTTCCTACCCTCCAGCATAGTGGCACCCTAACCCAAGSTGGTGTTTTCACCCTTGGCCTTAAAAACACTGGGGAATGCAGCCACCAATGAGTCTACCTCTCACATGCTAAGTGAGCACTCTGGCAACTGCACTAATTCCCCTTTTGGCCAAACAAAGCTCATCCATACACTTTTCCCTGGACRTGAGTTTAAGGAAGATGTGAAAACTTTAAACAAAATAGACTGTACATCATATGCAGCCTATGCAGTTGCTTTTTCACCAGTAGAGAGGAGAATGGGGACCTTCCTCACTGGTGCAGGAGCCTCTCCAGATASCTGCAGGACACCCAGAGAAGGGCCACGCTGGGTTTGGGTGGGATAGAGCTGAGTTACTTCCTAGTAGCTACTTGCCTCCCCTCCTSGTCCTACTCTGCCTCACCTTGAGGGACACCTGTACCTGGAGAGCCCAAGTCAGGAGGGGATTAGGTGCAAAGGAATTTCCTGCATCCCTGTCTTCTCCTGGCACAATGACAAGTGAAGGGGCCCTGTGCYATCTGTAGGAAGAAGGAAAACCTCCTTGATCCCTTCCAGCACCATGGCAGGAARAGGCCTGGAAGGAGGGACAAGAAGCAGAAACCTCTTGCAATCTGTTRTTCCTTTAGGGTGATCCCCCTGCTSTGSTCAGGGGACGTGACTCTTCCCTGGCCCTGGGACTCTGTGATCCTTGTCCAAGAGAAGGAGGTCCCTGCTTAGGCTGGGAGCAGGGTGCTGGGTCTGGGCTGGCCGGAGTGTGCTGTGCTGGGGGTGATGACAGTGGATCTGGGTCACCCCCTGAGCTGTTGCTCGTTACAGAATAACCCACAGTGGCCTTGGAGTGGTTCAGAACAGCCTGGAGAGGAGCTGCTCCAGCACTGCCTCAACTTCCCAGTCTGGACCAAGAACAACCAAAACCCAGTTGTACCTCCACCAGCCCAGTCTGCCCCAGTGGGGACAGTCCCTGCATTCTCCAGGCTCTGCAGCAGCTGGGGTATCTCCCATCCTGGGGGGCAAGGATGGCACATGGTCCCCACATCCCCATGGTCCCCATGTCCATCCCCAGGTGAAACYTGCAGACCCTGCAGCAGTGTCAGCCTGGCTGTGGAACACTCACTGCACACAGAGCTCACTGGGGACACGGGCTGWGCCTGTGGGATGTCACCATCTCCAGGTGACATCCCATACCCCCCCACACTGGGGTCCCATGTGCTGGGCAACCCTTCATATCTCAAAAAGGGGCTTGGGGCAGCCAYGCAGCAGGGCCAGAGATGAGTTTCAGCAGAACAGTGGCCCAAATCCTGGGGACAAGGGTGTCTGGTGGTAGCATTCTGTGCATTTGTGCAGCAGTGTCCCTGTCCTGACAGCTGGGGTGGCACAGGGTCACCCACTGCCTCTGAGAGCAGGGGACCTGTGCCAAGACACCAGAGAACTCACCATGGAGAGGGAAGCAAAATTCCAGGAGGAATCCTGCAGGTTACAGTGGCAGATGAAATGTATGCAGACAGGTAAGGAATGCACATCTGAGGGTGAAGATGGGGTTTAGTTCCATTTGCTTCCAAAAGAACTCAGCTGGCACTGAAGGAGAATGGGGCCTGGTCCCATGAAACCCCCAGCAGCCTGTGAGCACAGGCTGGGAGGCAGAGGAAGGAGCTGCTTCCTCCCTCCCTGCATGGCCCTACATAGGAGATCACAGCCAGCACAAGAGCCTGAATTTCCAAGCAGCTCCCATCTCCACAGCTGGGTTATTTCTGGAAGCAGACACTGCCATCCCTTGGTTTGATCAARGAATCACAGAACAGCTCAATTTGGAAGTGACTTATATGGATCATTGAGTCCAACTCCCTGCTCTACACAGTGCCTCCAAAAATTGGACCATAGGACCAAGAGCACCATGGGCTCCTGGCAGGCCTCTCTGCTCCTCTCAGGTTTTTCAGGCTGGGAGACCAGGCAAAAAAAAAAAAAACAACAGCAAAAAGGAGCTGAACAAACATTAGCCTGGAGGTTTCCAAGAAACTGCAACATTTCCCTGAGAGAGAAGGGAAAGGGATGGCAGCACAAGCTGGACTCAGAGTCTCAGACAGAGGCTGACCAAGCCCCACAGCARCACAGCCTTAGGGCCAGGGAGGGATGGGGAGYRCTGAGCCCAGTCACTCACAGCCTCCCTTCTCCTGCCAGGGGCAGCTCCTGYTCCCTTTGTCCCTGCTCTGGGAGACAGTGACTCACAGAGGCAACAAACCTGGCCAAGCTCTCACTGGCAGAGGGGTTTTCCCCTCTGCAGCTCTGAGGAGCTCAGAGRTGCCTTCCCACCACCAAGGGACCCATGGGAAGTACCTGAAACTCTACTGAAAACTGAACAGCACCTCACAGTGCTGTGACTGCAGGTCCAYTCCCACAGCTGAAATCCAGGAGCAAAGCTGAGATGGTCAGTGAGCACTAAAAACCAGCTAAGAAGACAAAAGCAGGTCTAAAAAGTATGCCAGGAAKGAAAATCAATAAAGACAGCAACAGGTGGGCAGCAGGTTGGTACAGCTGGTTCGYTTCTGCAGCCAGGGAAAGTTCATTAATATCCCTTGTATGTTCGGTAAATTCAGTATTTAATTCCTGTAATTACCCCAAGCAGCCTGACCACTCCAGGGGAGGAAAGAAGGAACCTGGAAGTCACAGATARGGGGCTCAAAAGGGGACATGTTACAGCAGAAGCTATTTCAGAAAGGAGAACATGCAGAGAGAAAACMCCAGGCAAATATTTGTTACAGCACACAGAGAGGAGCAAATCAGTGCTAAAATCATCATTCTTGGTATCAACAAACAAAGTACAGAGGCCAGAGTATCAATATAGTGTTTAATATTCTTAAATGAATATAAAAGTTTAAAAAAGTAAAATTTCTGTTACCATGCTATGATAAAAACTTGTATCAGCAGAAATATTATACAGAGTCATAACATYTCTAGTCATAATATTTTCCAGTTGTTTATACCCTTCTATTTAGCCCTACACTGGTTTATATTTATTAAGAAAAGTAGCAGCCCATTTTGTCCTTCTATTTACAGTCTTTTAGACACTGTTTTCCACCTCTGCATTGATGCAGATAAAACTATTCTGCACAGATTTATCTGCAGATAAATGTCACCAGTGGAAAACCACTGTGCATCAGGCACCAGTCAGGGAATGCTGCTCTGGAGACTCTTCCAGGCTGCAGCCCCTGGTGCTTGCTCCAGGGTTTGAGGAGAGGTTTTAGGACTGTGCAGAACTTAAAAATGAAGCATGTTCTACCCAAAATAACAGCAGTTCCTCTGATTGCAGGAACAAGAACTAAAGGGAAGAGGGGCAGAGGTTGGTCTGCACAGAGACTGAGAGGTACTTCCAAAAGCAAGTATRATATATACAGGAATTAAATAAATTAATGCTTCAGTTAAAAAAAATCAGTTTCACAAACTGTTCCAATGCCAAGTGCTGTGCACTGCTTTCAAAGAAAAAAATATATTTAAAAAAAATAAAATATTCATTGGAAATACATTGTTTCAGCTGGAGGAGCTCTCAGTGCTGTGGGGAGAGCCTGCCTGT
This sequence comes from Cardinalis cardinalis, assembly GCA_014549065.1. NCBI lineage: Eukaryota > Metazoa > Chordata > Aves > Passeriformes > Cardinalidae > Cardinalis > Cardinalis cardinalis. The sequence goes on from JACDOX010000050.1 coordinate 2,885,976, forward strand.
GCCTGCATTTTAAACACAACAGCCCCAGAAATCCCCTCAGGGGTAAGGGACACTGCCCACCTACAGCTCTGAGCTCAGGAAGATGATCACAGTGACAACTCTGCAAGTCCAAGTGCACTTGGTTTTTTCCTTTCAGTGCCCTTTTCCACCTATTAYAGGCTGTAAAGACATCACAAAATCCTTTTTTTAATCAACCTTGCACTGCTGAGAGAGAGTTCCCATGGAATTACTGAGCTGGCTCTGGTGTTGCCAACATGTGTGCCCCAGCAGGTAACCCCAACCCTCCCCACCACCTCATGTCCAGTTGGAGGACAGTGCCCTGTCTTCTCCCRTTTTTGTTCCTTGACCAAATGTGCAGGAGCAGGACAAGGTGAGGGAAGATTTGCTTCGATTTCCATTTTCTACAACGCAGGGACGGAAACCCAATAAATACAAGACAATAACACTGGCAGGTGGTTGAAGTAGATGCAAAATGCTGAAGTAAACACAGTCCCAGGTCTTTGCCTTTCCCAGAGGAGGCAGACACATCTGGAATAGTGTGGCTATCCAGCCTTCCAGATGGCAATCTTCCCCTCTTCCTTCCCCGAGCCGCTGAGGACGTACCTGTCCTCGGCCGAGCACAGCGCCTTCACCGCGTCACCGTGGCCAACCAGCTCCTTCTCCACGCTCTTCCTCTCAGCACTGACCACGTAGATCTTCCCTTTGCTCTTGCCCTGCAGCTTCCCACTGCTGCCAACCCACAGCTGGGGAAACAAAAACAAACCCACATTTTTACTACTTCACATTTCAGTCCAGGACACAGTCAAGGGGGTTTATGTGGCACATTGGTACAGTGAAGGTTCCCTCCTGCTTGGCTGGAAAAGGGRAACACTGAACAATTTCCTCATCAGTATAAAGAAGCGGCTTGGCCACCATTGCTCCTGGCCACCTCAGCTGTTGTGGCATGAGTTGAGGGCTCCTGGTGGTTCACTCTGCTCCCCTCAGTTTAGGAAACCCCCTGTGCCCCACACTGGAATGTTCAGCTGCTGATTGTACCCAGACTGGGGCTGCTCTCCCTCACCCCTGTGTAAGGCACAGTGTGCCCTTGCACTGCAAGAGCAGAGAAAATCTAGGGAACAGCAACTAAAACTGCCAAGAGAAAGGAACAGCTGTGTCCTGGGGTCATATGAGCAAAGATCAGAAAATGGCTTGGATGGAAGGGGACTTTAAAGATCTCATTTCAATTCCCTGCCATGGTCAGGGACAGTTTCCACGAGTCCAGGCTGCTCAGGGCTCCATCCARCCTGGCCCTGAACAGGATGGGGGCAGCCACAGCTTCTCTGGGCAATCTGTGCCAGGGCCTCACCACCCTCACAGGGAARATAGAAAAGCCAAGACTCCTTAGGTTGGAGAGAGGGCAGCTAAGGAGCCTTTACAAAAGGTTCATGAGCTAACAGAAGAGCAGATAAGCTGAAGGTAGAACCACTGTTCCACCCTGAAATTAAGGAAGTCAGGGGCATGTGGGAAGTAGAAATTGTTCCGTTTCACTGAGAAGAAAGTACTTCTCTGTACAGGGCTGGCAGTGAAATTCATGAACCTGCTGCTCTCCAGGGAACTGTGGCACCAGCAAGTTCAAAATGAAATCACAGCCACAGAGACTGGGTCAAATATTAGGTAATAAAAGACACAGGCCAAGGTGCCRGACAGAACATATCCCATTTCAGATAGACACAGCATGCAGCTGGGTCTCTCTCCAGTTTCTTAAAGAAAAACAATGGCTWGTTTTTAATTAAAGCCTGTGACTGACAGCCCCACCAATGTTGTTGTCAGCCTTTACCAGGCTGCAAGTTCCCTGTCCATAACTCATTGCTGTGCAGAGGGGACAGGAGTGTGAGTGGTGGCACAGGGTCTGCTTGGAGCCTGTCACTAGTGGTGTCCCCCAAGGGTCAGTACTGGGCTCAGTATTGTTTAACTTACTCATAAATTACTTAAAGAGGAGAAGAAAAAGGAGYAAAGTTCTTCAGTAGAATAAAAGAGAGCTTAATGCCTTGGGGGGTTCCAAACAATCCTCTCACTCCCCTGAAACAGAAGTTAAATATATMAATCTCTGCCTTGGGGAAGAATATCCTAAAATGATTTTCCATTTTAGTACAAAAGTCTAACCAGAGGCTGAATACRGACAAAACCTCCCTATTCCATTAAAAAAATCACTTTAGAGGAAGGAAGGAAGGAAAATCTGAAAAGAGGATTCCAAAAGTTGTTTTCCCAGCATTTATTTATTTGCAAAGTAACCTTGAATGGGCTCCTGTGGTAGCACAATTACAATCACTTGCACAGCTCCTGATACCACATAAAAGCAGGTACASAGAGGCAAATAGTGACATGGACTCAAGATGCCAAGGCAGGAATCCACTGGCTCCTTTGGTCTGTCCTGAATTAGGAATGTGGTAACTAATCAAGGAAAAGGTCATCTACAAAAACAGGTCAATTAATTGGCATTTGTTGTTTGTCTGGTAACCTTTTTTCAAGGCTTAGTCTGAGGAGCCCTGAGATAAAATATCAAAGGACCTAAACTTTCCATTTCTGCAGTTCCCTGGAAATGTCAATGGCTAATAAATGTCACCAGACATTTAACSACTGATGAGGGGTTTTGCTTGCCATGCATTTTGGGGTACATCTGCAACAATTTGTGTTAGGCAGTCTTTAGTTTCTTTGATTGCAAAGAGGAATCAACATTCCAAACCTCGTGCACTTATGCACCCACCCAGTGAGAAAGCAATGACAGCTGCAAACAAACACAAYTTCAGTACAGAAATCCACAAGAGGCAAAAACCAGCCCAGATGTCTCTCACCTGATTTTTAACTCTTATCATACAAGTAATCTCAGAGCARTCCTGAAGATGAATCTTTTGAGGTGTACTTGAAAGGTCTTTGGTGTTCCAAATGTACAGGTCACTACTCGCCGAGTAAGAGGCCCACACTTCATCTCTCTAAAGCACAGAAAGATACATTTAAGCACTGCTGACAGAAAATGTATCAAAATAACCAGGGCTTGTAATGCCACATGGCCCTGCCTCCATTAAACTGTATYACCAGAGTAAGTGCAATACCTCTGGAAAGAGCTGGAAGCCAAGGAAAGAGGAACACACATCCTTCAGGTGGTGCTCGATTTTCATCTGCGGTCGAAACTCCGGAGTTGTYACTACAAGAATGCAACTTCTGGTACCTTCAATATTAAAGATACAGAGTTAGTAACAGGTGCCCACTTCTTCCATCTCYACAAAACATGGATGAAAAAAGTGGAAATATAAATGGAATATCCAACAACTGTCTTGTTTCTTTATGTGAAGATGATTTTTGTAATTATTACAGTTTGAGGAAGGCACTTACAGCACCACAGTTGGTCATTGTGAAGCTTCATAGAGGTGAGATTTTGGCAGGGCAGCTGAGAGACACGGTTCACTTTGAGAGTGCTGATGTTCCAAGCAATCACCATTCCATCTAAACTGCTGGAATATGCTTCACTGTTGGCACAGATTTWAAAAATTAAGAAGTATAGTGTGCATTCATGTTCAGAAAAGAGTGCACACACAAAAGAGACTTACTTGCAAAATCACCATTTTTACAGTAATCCTAATTAATGTTCATTTTCAAATTATCTTCTCTATTATCCTTTACAAACTCTGTATCAACTAGAAACACTGCAGGCTAACTCGGAGCTCAGTGAATGAGAGCACATCACATCATGCATGAGGAGTAGAGCACAACAAAACATTCCTTGTAATTCCTCTGAACAATGTTGCCTGGTGGATTTTCTCTTGAGTTAGAACAAAAATATCTCAAACTGTTCTTATTTATTGCTGCACCTGAGAAAACAAATTATACTCTTTTCTTTTTACCTTTAACATTTGTTGTTTTATAATGAGCAAACCTTTTTCAGAAGGTTCCAACAACACTTAAACAAATTCTTCCTGAAACCCAGTCACATCTGCTGCACCACTGGCAGACCTACTGACCCTGGAGCTGCTTTTCCCATGGGAAGAGAGCAAGTTAAGACCTTCAGCAAGTTAAGACCTTCAAAASTCTTCTCAGTGCTACCAAAAGATCAAAAGCATTTTGCCAGAACAGAACAATAAATGTATTATTTTTTAATGAACAGGCAGGAAAAATCCAGAAGCTTGTTGCAAACATGATGTGCTCAAAGCAAAAGTGAAGTGGTCTTTAAACTGCATCTGTATCAATTCTTCACTGGATGCTGCCAGTTCCTGGCTGTTCTCATCCTCATCCAAAAGAGCATTCACTCCTTCATACTCTTTGTTCCAAACTACACAGTGCTCTTTATTTAAAAAGGAAATTCTTAGTTGACATACACAATATGGGAGCTACAAAAATGAACTAAATGAAAACTTTATTAGCAGGATAAACCCTCTCATTTAAAACAATAAATTCTTTCAACATCTAGGAAAATCAAATTAKATCTACCTGGGTGTTCCATTCTTCTTCTCCACGATGATGTCTGTGACATCAGAGCGATGATCATTCAGTTGTTTATTACAAGACATACTGTGGGTGTTGATGATGTAAATAATGGAATCCTGAGAACCAATCCACACTTGACTCTGTTCCACCATGACCATGCAAGTCTGGGGAGAAAAAGCTCAGGGTTAAATAAAGCCTAGGAGAGAAATCAGTCTTTAATGGAACATGGAAAARGCTGCATTCAGATGATCACTGTAGAAGATGCAGACTTGGTTCTCCAGTGTTCTATCCTTTGCTCTACTCTAAATAATGAGAGAASAGATCTCTTTGCAAAGTTTATCCTYCAGTAAATAGGATTAATAATTTATTTTAKGGATTGACTAAAGGTGTGCTTCCTGGCCCAAACCAAGTAGAAGTTACAGAGGGGATCAGGGAAACTAGAGAGGTTTGTGTCCTCCTTTCCTCTGGATTGGAAGCCAATCAAACTGTCCAATATATCCACACTTCCTAGTTCAGCTAAAAGCAGTGTTTAAGAAAATACTGTCTCCTCTGCTGTCTCTCAATGTCCTTCCCCTCCACCACAYTCTCTTCATTTACCTCCCTCCAGCCATCACTTGCAACTTTTTTTTAATCTTCTTTCAAGTATCTGACTCTTCTGGAATTCCCTCTTTCCTCCACCCAGCTCTTCACCACCAGCTTTACCCTTCCCTTTCTGACTCTCTCCCACACTCATCCACAGCAATCTCTTCCATCTTTCACACAAGTGACATGTCCAATCCCTYTTCCTGTGTGTTCTCTCTACTGTGTGTTTTTCACCCAGGTTGCWTGCCTGGTTCAGATTCCCTTTTCACAGAATTACTCTTTCAGGTTGTCTTTGACAAACGACTCCCTTTCACCTGCTGGTTCAGACACTTTCTTTTAAAGCTCTCTCTCTCTTTCAATAGCATCTACCTGCTTTCCTTACACCTCTTCCCAATCTCCAGTTCTTCAGTCTGGGTGAATTTTTATCTATTCCTAAGATTCCCCTTCTCTTCGGGTTAATTGTCTTTTACTCTTTCTCTTCAACTGTTGCAACCCTGCTGTCCTGCCCCAGGAACCCATCAGGCCCTCCCAAAATCCAATCCATCACTTCTCACCACATTGGCTTGTTTACTATTAATCCATTTAGCCTTCTTGCTACTTTTCTCAAAAATCTCCACTTTTCCAGGTTAACTAAAGCYCAAACAACTCCACAATTTTTAAGGAATGATGTGATTTAGGATCAGACAGGCTACAGCAACAAAAGCACACCCAGCTGCAGCAGGAGCTGTGATCCTGTGCCAGTCTCACCAGTTTAGAGCGGCCCATTTTGAAGCAGTGTTGCTGGATAGACCAGGTAGAGGCATCAAAGACCACAACCTTCCCCTCATTTAAAGCACACCAGAGTTTTGGATGAGCATTGTCCAGTCTTTCTGAAGGGTCAAGATGCCCTAGAAATAAAGCAGAGAAGAGGAGAGAAGTTAACATAGTATTTTGGAGACCTGTGGGAAAGCCATTATTAGGCAGAGCAGGTTTGTAATGAAATGCATCTTCTGGAGTTTGCAGCATCAGTTATTGACTGACACAGTTCTCACAATGCATTGTGCTTGTTATCTGTTTGCTGAGTTCACCCAATGATTTAATCTTACACTCCAAAGATACTCAGAGCAGAGATAATCTCTTTCATTGATGGCTAAGAGCTGAGCTCACTGAGATTGCAGTGAGGCTTTTAAGCCCTATAAATACAACTAATAAATTCACTCACTCTTGTCTACTCCATCAAAGCCTCTCATAGTATGAAGAAAGAAAAGCATCAYTGAAACCAACACCCTCCACACAATGTTCCTTGCACTGTGGTTCAAACTAACTCCCCTCCAGGACTCTAGTGAAAAATAAAAACCTAACAATGAATATTGATCAATGGGGGAGCATCATCCATCCATCCATCCACCTGGCTCAGTAAGYGAGCCAGAAATCTTAATGAGAAATCAGCCCATTAACACAGAATTGAAGTCTGTGATAAGGCACATGTGCAGAGAAAGGCAAATTAAGACAGTGRAAACTGTACCTTGGAGTATCATAATGTGCAACATTACTGTTCTTTTTAGATTATTTTTCTGGTTTAGTATTCAACACACAACCAATCCATGTCAGAATGTGAACACATCAGCCAGGCATAATGCCAGGTGTTAAAAGATAATGTGCTTTATAGGCTAATTAAAGCTGGGCTAACCTAAAGAGAGAAACACATCACCTTACCTGGAGTATAAAGCAAGACATCTATTGCCTGTGGAAATGTCTCACCAGCTGAGGGGTTGATCTTGTGCTTTAGTGTCTCTGAAGTTGTTTTGGGGACCATCATAGGCACTAAAATACATTTTTAGAAGGTAATGAAGTGCACATTTAAGCCTGAAACAGAACTCCRATTCTTATGAGATATCAATTCTACACCATTCATTCACATTTCTCACTTTTCTTTCCCTCTAGCTTTAGCTGAGAGCCCAAACACCATTTGTACAAATTCTGGTAGCAGAGACATCCAACACCCAAGGAGGCTAAAAAACCAAGTCAAAACCACAGCATCCAAGATGGAGACAGAAGTAAAAACCAAAACCTAACCAAACAAAATGAAAAGAAAAAAAGTGGGGGGGAATAAAAAGAAAAAAAAAACAAACCCTAAACTTTCTACTTACTATTAAATAAATTGCATTTSTGAAAGTGCAATCAGGCTAATGTCTTCTTGTATTTCTAAATATAACCAGTTTGAAAATATGSACACTGAAAGAGCAGAAATACACACTGAAAGAGCAGAAAGAGATGATGCAACACCAACAGGCTTTGCAGCTTTGCTGTGACTGACCTTCATTTTTCATCCTGTCAAAGTAAGACAGTTTAGAGGCTGCATAGATGCTTTTGGAGGACTGCAGGGCACCAACCACAGCATCCATCAGGAGAACATTTGTCAGTGCTTGCTGGATATACTGAGGATCCTAAAGACAGAAGTCTTACTGTAGTWTATCTGTTGCTCATTATTCCTTAGAAGACACCATGCTCAAAATCACAACACATGCCATGCTTAGCACAGACACCAGGCAGGATTGCAGCACAATTCCTGCCACTGGCTGGCAGACCCCACTCCCACATCCCATATTCCAAGCCAGGTTTTGGAGCAGGGAGTCAGAAGCCAGTGTTACTACAGGAATACTTCAGATCTGACACARCCTTGATACAGGATATGCAAACAAWAACAAAAAGCAGACATAAGATGGATACCCATTTCCAAGCTGGATTTTTMTTCATGGGAGATGCTCATAAAATTCTAAGATTAGTGCATGAATTATTTAGAACAGAGACAGACAGCATATTCTTCATATTATCTGGTTACAAATTCCCATATTTATACCTTGTGATCATATGCCATTTTCTTTCCAGCCCACATTTCTTTCACTATCAGGTRCCAGAGATCACACTCAGTTTTAAGGTTGGCTTCAAAAACTTCTTTTTTAGATAATGTTCTAATCCTCAGAGTAGGTATTCTCAAAAGAAGGAAAGCTACAGTTGTGCTCTTAACTTCCTGGAAAGTCACAGGAAAGAGAAAACAAAGAGAATGTACCCAAATAACAGATGATTCAGCACTCAGCCCACAGGGCAGCTTTGTCTAATTACAGCTAATTATTTCAGTTGTCCATACACCCAATTAAGCAGAGCTGGATTTATGAAAATAAATTTAAACATCATCATACAGCCTTGGCTCCACAGTGGATATAAGCTGACCCACKGATACCTCAGCCACATGAGCACATTTAATGTTCATGTTATTAAACTTATCTACTCCATATCCATTTCTCTGAGGGTATAACCTCTTGATTTTCAGTCATGAAATTTTTGGACCAAACCCCCAGATTTTTACCTGAYCACTCTCATAGTGACTTCAGCACTGCTTCCTACTCTCCTTAGTGAAACTTTATTCTGCAGCTCACTYTGCAGAATGGGACATAACCTATATCCCCAGGCATGCCAGAGGAGAGGAAGTTGATGCTCACCTCTATATCCCTGAAAGCAGCAATTGGGACATAGCCAGGACGGCCTCCCTCAGTCAGCAGGAACAGGCGCTTCTGGGTCAGAGCTATTTTCCCCACACCATAGTTGGTTTTAACTGAGCAGGATAACTTGTACACACATTCATTTTTATCTAGATGCTCAATTACTGCTGGTGGCAGATTCACCTCTTGAGCTTCTGCTTCAGTTTCTTTCCAGTAGTTGTAGAAATCTCGGAATGTTTCAGGATCAATTTGTTTCTGCTGTCCTARAAGAATTTTAAAACCCCTTTAGTGTGAGAAACTATTACAAAGATTTGTACATGAAGATGGGTTTAGGAAGACAACAACTGTCCAATTGTGCCTCTTTATTATGCCTCTAAGTATAGACATTCTAGGCACATGTCCCCATCCCAAAGTTATCTCAGGCAGTGAGATATCCTGAGATACTCCCCCCAAGGGTACAACCATCCCTCACTGAGTAAAATGTGTGACTAAAGTCACTCCAGCTCCACCTAAACATAAAGAAATAGTATAAAAGTGAGTTAAGAACAGGGAGAAGTTAGAGAAGATTCCATATAAATTCTGGGATCAGTCAACAGGCTGAACCTGTCTTCTCCCCTGTAGGATCACCTACTGGGTAACAATCATACTCTAGGCACACCAAATTATTATTTCAAGCTGGCTGGAGATTAGAGCTTGTCCATATAAAGGCTTCGAATTAATATATTGCTTTAAATGTATTTTTGCAGTCAAATATTACAACCAGCAATTCTCAAATTTTAACCTCTAATAATTTTACTAATAGAGTGTTTTTCTTTAAGCTGTTAATGTGAGTCCTTCAAAGGTGCTGGCAGTGGATAAAGGACACCCAGGAGGGGTGGGTCTCTCTGGGTGTCTCCATGCAGCAGCTGCTCATTGAAGGGTTTCCACAATGGAACACTGACAGCCTGGTCAGGCACAAGAGGCTCAGCTCTCCCAGGGCACTGACAGACCAACTAACACTAAGAGTTTGAGTAAATCTCCCTTTTTCAAGTGACAATGCTAAATAATAACCAAAAAAACCCCAACAACCTCATACTCACCTACTGTCAGGGCATCGAATAACCGGTGGATAGTGTCTATATCCCTGACAATCCCAGACTCCTGAATTCTCTTCACAAAATCATCCAGCTGCATGTGTGTTTTTGGCAATTCAAAATTYTTTACATGGTCATCCATTTTCAGAACTTCCCTTTGTTTTTCCATCACTCGACTTATCAGCCTCTTGAGCTCAGGTTTGCGGTCTGCCTGCAAGCGCTCCGAGCGAGGCAGGGTYTCCACTATTTTTCTTACAAGATCAGTAGGGAAAATTCTTAAGTCTGTTTTTTCTAGGTTCTGAAAGTCAGAAAGTGCATTTAGTAGTTTTCCTTGCATCAAGCTAACAAGGCCCCGGAGGTAGAAGTACCTTGCCAGCAAGGCGGAGTTCTCGGGGGGTAAGGCACTGATAGCTTTGCTGAGGTGGTTGAAGAAGTCTGTGTAGTAGGAGTGAACACACTGGAACAGCAGAGGAAAGTGAATTTCAGGGATTTTGAATGTGGTGATGGATTTGGAGGGTGTTSTCATAGCTAGAAATAAACACCAAGAGAGTACATTGATCAGGGAAAGGAGCAGAAGTGTAAGTATCTTCACAATCAGCAATACTACAAACAACAAACAGAATCCCCATCACAGCAACAAGCAGWTACAAGAAACAGGAAGGATTACAGCTCTGCTAGGGACACAAATACATTTCTGTATCTATCACCCCTATTATGAGAATATTCCCTAATCACATGACATCAATTCTGGAAAAGTTAAAGAAAAAAAGGAAAAAAAAAACCCATGGAGTTCTTTCTAAACCATGTTAAATTTAAGCCTGTGTTTAAATTAAAGGCAATAAAGAACTGGACATAAGGTGGGTGAGGACTCAGAAATCAATTCTCCAATATCAATCCCACTGGGACCAATCATTCTTCTGTGGTCCAGCAAAACTTCCAGCAGGATACTTGTGACTTCACAAGCCAGGGGAAGCACAGACAGGCCCCAGCTCAAAGTGACTTGGCCCATCATTTCTTCCCAGAGGCTGACAGTGTTTCAGTGACAATTACAGAATCACAGAATAATGAGGTTGGAAGAGACCTCTAAGATCATCAAGTCTAACCTATGCCCTAACACCTAACACTAGAGCACCAAGTGCCATATCCAGTCTTTTTTTAAACACATCCAGAGATGGTGATTCTACCACCTCCCTGGGAAGAGCATTCCAGTACTTTRTTATTCTTTCAGTAAAAAATTTCTTCCTAATATCCAACCTAGACCTTCCCTGATGTAGCTGGARACTGTGTCCTCTGGTTCTGTCAGTGCTGCCTGGTGGAAGAGACCAACCCCACCAGTCTACAGCCTCCCTTCAGGAAGTCRTAGAAAGCAATAAGGTYACCTCTAAGCCTCCTCTTCTCCAGGCTAAACAACCCCAGCTCCTTCAAACATTCCTCAAATTACTCAGTGATGTCACCCAAAAGAGAACAGCAGAGTCTTTGTCCATCCCAGGGTTCCCTTACCAACAGCTCTTTCCACTTTTCGAAGTGAGGAGTTCCTGGAGGGGCCCTCTGGCAGTCGGATGTCCTGCAGGTTGGGCATGCTGATCACCATGCGCCGGCTGGCCTTGCGCGCGGCGCTCACGCGCTTGGAAGCCATTTTCTCTATGGTCAGTCTTCTGGGGCTGGGAAACATCAAATCTAACCTGAGGGAAATAAAAACAACACATCACTGGTTTCAGAACTCACACATACACACTAAATTGCTGCTTTTTTTTTTTCCTTTTTGTATAATAGTATTAAATCTACAATTTCAACAGCTGTTCATATAACCCTTTAACAATAATCATAATTAAATTAAATGAGCTAGCAATTAATCATAATCTTATTTATAGATGACTTGATCTCATACCAATAGAAACAAAGGAACTTTTCTCACTGATACCAAAAGAAGATTCAAAACCAGAATAAGAAAAGAGAAATCTTCACCTGTCCTCTTCAGACTGGGTACTCAAGTCAAGCCGAGCAAAAGCATCCATCTTTCTGTTCAGACGAGCTTTAAGGAAAGAGTGAAACATGTAGGTCTCTAAAACCTGTGAGACACAAAGGAGTTAACTGTGGATCATTTATAAATTTACATTTTTATTAGCATGTCTTGCTCATTTTTATTACCCTTACCCATGCAAAACTGAGACATTCCAACTTAACAATCACAAAAATAAAAAGATTGGAAACTTCAAGAGAAAACTAGTTAAGTTTCCATTCACCTTCTGGACTTTGATGATATTTGCTTAGTGGCAAACAGTAATCTCAAACTGACCTCTAAGAGGTGAAACCATAAAAAAATGAGAAATACTAAGCAAAACAGAGCTACAAGTTTATTATCATCTTTTCCRCTTAAACCAAGTGCTGATAGTACTGTTTATGGTTTGGAATAAGAATTTGAGGGCACTCTAAATTAACATTATGTCATCATACTGAAAAGACAAGTGAATCATCTTTTCTTCTGGTAACCCCAAAAATTGTTCCCTGCTCAGGTAGTTATTGTGGTGTCATCCAGAAATAACTTTCTAAAAAGGTCAAAGTGCTACTTTTAGGATAGAGGACACAACAAAAAATGCCACGTGTGGATTAAAAAGAGGGAAAGCCACCACCTCTCATAACTGCACAGTTAAACAGATGAAATATGGGATTTGAGCCAATACAACATGTCTATAATAAAAATGTTCAAATGTCTCTTACTAATCCACTTGCAATGCACAATGTAAAACAGCATCTCCAAAAGCATTAAGATTCCCAATTTCCAGTATTCCTCCAGTAGGTGGCACAGTTTGCCAGCAATTGTATGCTCAGGAGATTTCCAAATCTCAGTCCTTTCTAATGGATTTTTTTGAGTTTTCTTAATATAATTCCAGACACCACTAGTAACTACCCCATAGTGTGTTATTTTCTTAGATTTACTGGAAAGCAAATCTGCCACTTTGCTATTTGGTATTTAAGTGAGTCAGCTGCTCAAAGCTCTTCTTAAATATGTACATCTGAGTTTTTAACTAATATTAAATTTCAATTAATAAAATTTTCATTTCATTTATAGCATTAGAAATTTCTGCTGAAAATATTTTAATTATTTCTATTCATCTGAAATCCCAGTCAAAAGATTTCCAAGCAATTTCTCTCCTGAGGATATATCAAGATTTTCCTTTTAGTCTGTTTGGCATTAATCCTAAAATACAAATTTATTAATAGCAGATAATCACAGCACTGAATTTACCTTTTTGTAGAATGGCTGGTCTTTGATTGCCCTTGTTTTCAGAAATTCTTCACTGTTAAACACTCTGTGTTCATAATTTAGATGGTCTTTTACCTCCCTGGAGACAAAAATAAATAAATAAATTTGCTTGGAGATTTGTAAGCAAGTCATACTTTTGAAATAGCAACAGCCCACTGGTACTACTAGAAATATGCTGCAGCATCAGAAGACAAAATAGAAATGTGCTGCAGTATTAGAAGGCAAACTCAGTTTTAATTAACAAGTCTGTGTTACTGAATCATAGAAAAAGGAATTCAAATTCTTACAAGTAAGGTAGTCTATCTGCTGCCAACCTCACATACACTCTGTAAGACTTAGTAAGCCATGAAGAAGAATYTGTGTAAATCATGATTTAGGCTCCAATCCTGGATTTCCATTTACATACACAGTTCCTGAATCACACACAACCCACTGGAGCACAAAAGACAAGTGCACCTATCATGGGCAATTTGAAAGATGTGACCTGACCTCACATTGTCCCATCACATTGCATCTGTAACAGGCACATGAAAAACAGGGTTCTTACTACATCCTGTTAGCAGTTTATCCAACCATATAGGGTCAGGAAAAGGTATGGTCAATGAAAGTACATAGTTCTATGTAATTCTGTATAATTTAGCACTGTCTGCTTTAAAGATGGAACCTCCACACACAAAAAATCACTACAATGTTYTGCTGAAGATAGAACAACTGCATCAGAAAGTTACTTTCCTTCACTCCTGGATGCTGGCAGAGTTAGGAGATAGAAGAAACAAGGCTGAAAAAAAGAACAAAGAAAAAGTTTGAAGGAAAGGAGAAAGAAAGCAGAAGAATCAACTCCTTTGTGATTCATATTATCTCTTAGAGAGCAAAGCATCTGCTCATTTTATACAGCCAAATGTTTAGTGCATTTAAGAGTTCAAGCTGTTATGAGCAAAAATGCATTTCTCCTTATCTTTGTCTGGAATTATTGTTGCCAAACACTGAAATCCACAAAATCCCACAGTGGAAATAAATGCATTCCAGTTTCCATAATCAGCTATCTGTAAAGGCTGTTCTATTCCCCACACCCAGCAGCTACTGTCCTTCTTGGAGGGTCCAGACACCTGCAGGAACACTCCTTAAGCTGATCCAATAACAGACACCTGGTATTTGGACTCTAAACTAACCCAGCTCCTTTTGACTGAAAGTGTCAAGGAGAATTCCTGTGAGCAATTCGGTAACTGATCCAAAGGGAAGAACCACTTCCAGCAAGAGGCCATATCAYTGTTAAAATGCCAGTCCCAAACACAGCCAGTACCCCACATTTCTGACCATAGAATTATGGAATACCCTGAGCAGGAAGGGACCTACAAGGATCACTGAGTCCAGCTCCTGGCCAATTTTCCCTTCTTGTGCCAACACTTTGCCTTGAGCTTACACAGCTCCTCCTTCATTCTCAGGTGTTGCACTCTTCAGGCATCTCATCCATTCTCAGCCTAAACAGATCCAGGTGTTCTGAACAGGTTGTTCCTGCTTTCAGCKCTTCCATCCTGTCCTGGTTTGCATTCATGTGCCTCTAACAAGAGGGACCAAAACTTGACTGATATCCCTGTTGGACCCTAAGCTTTTYCAAGAACTGTCCTTCTCTTCCTGAAATCTTCCTACAAAAGACAAGCTCAAAAGCAGAAGAGTTTTATCTAAAATATTCTAGTAATGTATACATACATCAAAACATCAATGACTTTTATTACATCAGGCTACAGGACTTCCTTCTCATATTCCCTAACAAAACCTAAGCTCTACAAACTATYTATAAAGTAAGACAAAATGAGAATATTTTCACTGATGTGCCTTAACCAGTACCACATGCTCTCACAATAGAAACTACTACACCCACTTACCTGAAGATATTAAAAATTAACTGCAACATGATTTGCTGCACATCCATGTTCAGTTTCTGCTGCCAAGACCTCCTGTGGCTTTGGAGCTCACCAAGGTCTGTGCTGGCTCGGAGATGGCAGAGCTCCAGATCAAAGTGCAGCTGCAGACCCTCCACTCTATAAACAGAAGAAAACTATTAACTTACATCCTAACACCAACAATTTTTTCATACTTAAAAAGAAAACAAACAGTAATTTAGGCCCATGCATCTTACAGCTAGAGAAGTGCAAGACTGATTTAGAAGCGCTGACAGGCTAACAAGATTCTAGGGAGTCACATTCAATTAAATCACAGTGCACTCAATCTTTGTAAAGTTCAGAGTATAATCTGTATCAATAATAAAAAGAAACAACCATTCCAGTTGTTGCAAAATAATTTGGTGATTATGACTGCTTAAAGCCACTTCTATACCAATTAATTGAAATTTTCAATTTGCCCTTTTTTAAAATACAGTGGGGTTTATATTAATGAAATAATATTATAATAATAAATAATACAAAATAAAAAACTTGGAGCATCAAGCATGGTTTATGCACTAAGATAGACACATCTTCAAGATCTTGTCACCTTTTTATGAAAGTTTCCGCTGCTTGTGCTGGAACATCTGGAATCTCAAGCTCCTCTTCAACCATTTTTGAATGCGAAATATCTCCGTTATCTATATTAATTAGAATTAAATCTTCACCTTCCTTTTAATAAAAAAAAAAAAAACAAACAGAATGACTGTGTGTTAATTGTAAAAATATTTACTTCTCATTTACATACTTCTCAGACAATTAATTTCATCAAGGAAGTAAGCCAGGAAAGGACTGAAATTTTTTCCACAAGTAGAAAATTGTACAGATAACTAAACAATTCCACTCAAGAAAAATAAATGCAGTTGCTTTAACAGATGTTAATCCCAGTACATAAACACTTAATAATCTAATATGCCCTAATATGGAAGGGGACAAATGCACTGCAAGTAAAAATCAGGAGTGGTAATGGTGTGAAACATACCGTGCTCACTTCATCAAAATGATCARTATGACATCCCATGAGGAAAGATGTTGGAGCCATCACAAAATCCAGCATTTGCCTGGACAAGATGGGCACAAAAGTGTGCTGCCATTGAAGGGGGTGAAGGTACAGCATAAAGCATTCAGCAATGAGTGTCAGCAGAGCCCAGTCAGAAGAGAAGAAAACAATTCTCTGCTCAGTCAAAATACAGGTCATGATCTGGAAAACAAAGCCAGAATGTTAAATGTTTGCAAAGAGGTATCCAGAACACACTAGAAATGCAAATATTTCATCTGTTTGTGAGAGTCAACCTCAAAAYTCTCATTCTTAGTAATTACCTTACAGAGTTATAAAATGAAATAATGCCCATTTCAAGATGCATCAGCAGCATCATTTAGGATTTGAGATACTTTTATTCATAATGTGCATGTTTGGGCAAAACCCCCCAAAAACAAGGCAGAMCTGCCAATTCTCATGACTGAGGAGGTTTCTTCGAAAAAGTGGCTCAGATAACACTGATGACCTTAAACAACCTAATTTAACTTCACAGGTGGCCTTTGAGCAGGGAACTGGATCAGGAAACCTACAAAGGACACTCCAGCTTACATTATTGTAAGATTCTGTGAAGCACTGAAAAAAATTCTTTGCAAATAGCTTTTTGTATTTTGTATTTCCACCATTTACACCTTATTTGTGTAAGAGTATCAATTGTCATCAATCCTTCCCACAGGCCCCTTTCTTAAACATGAAAAAATTATTATAAATCTTGTAGAAATGCATGTAGTGAAAATTCAAAATAAAATCTGTCAATTAGCTTGAGTAGTTACACTTTAAAATACGTTCTTAAGAAATTTAGTACCAATTTGTAGACCACAGGCAAAGAAATGTAATATATATCCCTTAATCTAATCAGGTCTGTCAATAACAAAGTATCTTAAGGAGAAGTATAGTTTATTTTGACATAGCTCTAATATTCAGCACTAAGACAATTCTGAATTTCTGGGTTTATAAAGTTTTTTGAGTAAATAAACATCTTGTWTTTTTCCCTAACTACAAATTACCAATACTGTCAATCTCTAAAACGTTTAAAAGTATGAATTAGTTTTACCTGCAGCACCTGCTCTGGCTTGAAACACAGCAATGGAAGATGGAGATCCAAGTCAATAATTGGACTGTCCGGATCCTCTCGTGAAGGAATTATTATTTGAAGTGGTTTCATGTGAAATACCTGTAATAACAGATGGTTTCTGTTTACTCCTTTATGAGAATATTCCCACAGCATACTTAATTCAGGATTTTAGTTCYAACTACAAAATACTAACTTTAACTGAGAGCAAGAAGACAGGTTATTTGCATACTGCAGAAAAGTAAAATAAAAAGAGAGGGAAATATTAAAAKACATAATGAGTAGTTTGAAAGATTAATATGAACTTGTTTCCTTGCATTCTCATAGAATGATTGGCCAGTAAATATTTTTTTAAAATATCTTGTAACATAATTAAACTTGCTTTATTATAAGCATAACAAAATAATTGAATTTATATTTGTAGCTACAACTGAGAAACCAAAACTGTTGATAAAATTCATACAGGAAACAGCAAAAAATATGAACAAAATAAGTGAGCATAGGTTATCATGCTAAGAAAATAAAACAAGGCAAAAGGAATGAGGTCCCTCAGAGTTTCAGATACTTCAGCTCAAATCTCTGGGGGTTGGGTCCTGCACRTGCTGCACATTTCAGCACTCACAGCTGGTTTAGCCAATCACTCAGATATTTTCCAGCTATGCTATTTTTCCTCCCTTCCTAACCCCTCATCCCAGGGTCAAGGAAAGCAGCTAAGGAGAAGCCCTTGGCTGAAATTCTGCTTCCCTAGAAGCCACTGCAGTAGATAACAGAGTCTGTACTGAAATCACTGACCCAGCTGACATCTGGCTGGACTTGGGAAAGGTCAGAAAGGAACAAATACACAGCACTGAATACAAATGTGGATGTGAGTTTCCCCTCTCAGCTTGCTCTTATCCAGGCAGCAGCCAACTCAACATTTCATCCACTGCACACTGTTCTGCTGCTCCCAGACCTGCCCAGGCATCATCTCACACCACAAATAGTTGGCATGAGGCAAAACCTTCCCAGAGGAATATTGAAAACTAAAGAACATGACTGGCATGCCAGCACTCCAGCCTGAACCATGGTCACACTCTTATTTTCTCTGCTAATAATACATAGCCTGATTTTTAAAGCACAGGTATTGACATCAGTTCCACATCACCAAGTAATCTCTGACCTGACACTCATGAATGTCACCCAGTTTATTGAAAACAGCATCTTAGTATCTTAGAAGACATAATGTTAAATCATGATGAAATTTAGGAGGAATAATTACCAAGTGGAGTGATCCTGGTGGGGGGCTGGGGATTAAAAACAGCTTTGCTGCAAATTCTTTAATGTGCTCCTCGACATCTAAATCCCTCAAAGGTCGTAGCTGCACTAGTAAGCTGTAATTAAATGATAGGAAATTACTTATCAATAGTAACATGCAAACACAAAAAACTCTTTCTGCTGATAATCCAGAAAAAAATTATTAGGAGTAATGAAGCTATTATTTCTGCTAATTAATTTCTAATTTATTAGATACTTGAGCAGCTTCATTAAATTTTAATGATGCTTCTGTGTCAGAAGCAGAGGTTTTTTGTACTYCCATGCATAAAATACTGCTGCATTATATCCATCAGGGGACACAGCACAGAGGTTTGATGGCCAAAGGAAACCATGTGTGAGGTGAGATGGAGAGATGCAGCTACAGCAAGTGCTTGAGGAACCAGCACCCACACAGCTGCAACACCTGGTGCTCCTCCATCCCCAGCATCAGACACTAGCTCAGAGATGGAAAACAGCACCAGATGGAAAAGAGAGGTTGTAGACCCAAGTTTAACTGCAGAGGAATGTGAAGCAAGAGCCATATTTAGCTCAAGGCTTGGGCCTGTATGGACACTGCTCTTTGCTGTCACTCCTGCCCACATAAAGAATAAGAACATTTGTCCAAACCTGCTAAATGTTTCTGTTTTTAAACTGCATTACCCTAACAAAGGTCACATGGTTTATATATTACACCGAATAAATTCTGTTACATTTAAACATACACASAAGACTGAGAACTACTAACTCCCACAGCATTTCTGAAATGTAACAATTGCCAAGTTAGGTATTTGTGGTCACAAAGGGTSTTTTGTTCAATAGAAGATTCACTTACACGTTCATAGCAAAAACCCCAAATATTTACAAAATCAGAAATCTAGGCCTGCAAATCTATATACAGAGAAACTAGGAACTGAATATGGTTGTCTTCTCCCTGGAGGTTTTACTTCAGTTTGCAGCTTTACTGGTTTCCTGCAGAAGAACACTTGCTCTTCAGGAAGGAAGCAACTGAATAGGTTAAGAGATATATAARGATCCAAGATACCTTATTTGTGTACAGCATTTAGATTCCAGAAAAAAAAATATTCYGTCATATATTACAGCCCTTTCAAATGAAATATTTAAATTCACTMTTTTCCTTTTTGAAGAAAGCCCTGGGCTGTTACATAAACATTCCTAAAAAGTCCATCAGCTCTTCAGGAGTGCAGAGAAAGGRAAATTTAAGAATTATCAAAGAAAACCAGACAGTTGAGCCAATCATTTAGACAAATACTCTGTCACAATTAGTGATTCCTCAGATTTGGCCAAACAGAGTAAGCAGACCTGCCTTTTTTTTTCTTTCCTTTGAGACAAAAAGCTCTTATCAAGACAGTAAATGTCACAGCAGACACAACATGACAGAGAAAGCAGCAGATGCACAGAGAGGACAGTCAGAGCTCCCTGTTCAGGACATGGTGCCCTATCAATGCAGCCTAACAGCAGCTGACAGCTCTGCACTGCAAACGTCTGCAGAAATAAATGAGGTAATCTCTGAAACACTCAAGTGGAGAGCTAAGGAGTTTATGAACCTTTCATTACTGCTATTAACTGTCCACAGACAGGTGTTTCAGAAAGCAAGAGCAGCTCAGAATAGGCTCTTTGTACTGCCTCAGTGCTGGCAGCTAYTTGCACACTCCCACCTTTTCTCAAGGCAGCCGAAAGAATGAATACACAGGTTGGAAGATTTACTGTTTGAATGGAGCCTATTCATCCATCCAAGACAGGAGTTCATCCAGGAGATTACTGCCAGGAATATTTCACTTTTCATGCAGTATAACAGATTGAGGTAATACTACATGTGCAAAGTGCCAAAACCTCTGAAGTTAAACTGAACCTTTTCAAAAAATGTAGAATAATCCAACAGCCACCGTGCTGTGAAACCATTTAGGTGCACATCTGCTTGCTCTGGAGAAAGGCAGACACACCCCACACAAAATGTTCTGGATTTGGAAGCACTGAGTGCTAGCAATATGGAAATCAGTTATAAAATTAATGGCACAAAATACAAAGACCTTCATTACTATGATGACAGCTTGAAGATTCCCTTGCAGTTCAAAGCACCTACCTGGACTYACAGCTTGATGTTGCCTGTGCATCTCAGCTTGGTTCAGTTTTCAGTTGTGATTTCTACTCTGCCACTTGAAAAAGTTTAGGAACCTGGATTTTACTTAAGAATATTTACATTAAAAAATACTTTTGATGATTGTTCTGACTGAAAACAAATACCACCTCACCTAYAAGCAATTCTGTGCACTTAGGTACTGAAGAAAATAATCTATGCACAGAATTCTGGAGCAAAAAAAAAMCATTTTGCAGCAAAAAAATCATCCTGGATGGAAGCAGAACCCCTTTAGATGCTACTTCAACACCAGATTTTCAGGAGCAACAGCATTCTTGCACTAGGTATAACAATGAAAGGGCTACACACTGAAAATAGGTGGTTTGAGGTCCACCAGCAAGTGCTTTCAGAACTCCTGCCTGGAGAATGATGAATCAGTTGAAGCATCCTGCAGAACAGCTCTGCAGCATACCAAGGATACAAGTGTGCCATTGAAGGTGTTATTATTTTTAAGTATAAGAGGCACTGCTACCTGAGTAGCATTCAAGCAACAAAAACACTTAATTAGATAATTAACCCATTGGTCACCTGATGACACACAGTAAGTCCCTTTCTGGTTTACAGAAACACAATGTCAGTGCTTTGTAACGTCCCAAAAAGTCAAGAACATCTGCAGCTGTACAGGGCACTACATTCAAAATATCTCATAGAGGTCTTGGCTGTAATTGTTTATGTTGCATTCAGAACAGCCACACACCCCAGCAGCTGTTTCATGCCACATGGAAACGTTTCAGTAGTACAATCAAAATAAGGAAAACCTGTACCTCTCCACCCCTTCCCTCCCCTCCACCCTAGTGTACTCTGGCACAGTGAAACACTTTTTCTAAATAAAACCCCCAAGATACCAAAACTAGAAGGGCAAACATTCTGAAACGAGCCACTAAATACTATCAAGAAAAAGGAAAATAAATTTTAAAAAAGGCATAAAATTTAATGGAAACCTAACCAGTTGAGTTTCCAGTACTGTGGGAAATGCCAACTGCAAATTCAGCTCTGTCACTGACACTCACCCCACCTCCAGTTACACACACTCCCATCTCACAGATGCAACAGCAAAAAGGGGAAGAGCTGTGCAGCTGCATGAAAAATTCCCCAGTTAAAAGACCAAGACAACACACAAGACTAACGTGGAAGGTTACTGTCCTGTTGAACTTCCCTATAATTATTCACATATTTACAAATCACTTGAAGCTCAGATTGTATAGCACTCATCAACTGAACTCCTCTCAGAAACCAGTACAGACTCAAAAGAGAAAAGCCATCTGCRGACATTAATGCTTTAAATAGGTGCCAAACCTTACTATATGTGATCAAGGCAGAGGTGTTTAATTATAATGTTTAAATAGTTATCAAGTTTTAAATAMCCATCCAGAGGCAGAATCAGATCTAGAGGGTTAATTCTATCTGATTACTGTCTCCTCTAAACAAATACAAGGACTAGAAACACTTTTACAACATCTGGAATTTTCCATGGCTGTCCTGAAGATTTTCCCACTTCTCCCTCAGTGGGCTCTTTTAAAATCCATTTGCTAATTGACTGCTTCTCCCAGCTCAGAGATGTCTCACTTCAGAGAAAAAATTACTCATTTATGAATACTCTACATAAACCACTGATGAGCACTGTAACTGTCAAACTGAATCCTTTTCCCACCCAGTGGTGTGAGGTGAGCCCTCTAACAGGCTGAGCTCACAGTAGAAAAGCAGCAGGAATCCACTATAAAAGCTGGATGGAAACAGTAGCCACAGCGGTAGTCACAGCTGGAAGGGTTCCATAGGCAGATTAGCAGCARCTTGAGATTTGAGACTTCTAAAAGGCAGCAGTGAATCAGTTCCTGCAATACCAAGGGCTGATGTAATCCACTTAAATATAAAAGGAGGGGGGARTGATCTGGGCAGGAAAGGAGAAAGGAAAACAAACATTTCCTTTTTATTTCACTGAACRTTTATTTTGATTTCACACTGACCTGTGCACACCCTGTTTCCATTATGTTGAAGTGCCTTGTCCACATTAAACCCCTTCAATAATGCTTTAAAAATGACAGAGCAGAGGTACATGMCCTTAAAAGGGCTGCCAGAGTGACTAATTTCTGATCTCACAGCYCTTTTGAGCCAATGTCTAAAATGCCCAGGAGGAGGGCACTGCTTTGCTCCTCCAGGGCTCTCTTCATGCAGCCCAGGGAAAGCAAGCAGTGYTCCAAGAAGATCCAAATCCACAGCATAGGGAAGAAGAGGTGCATGGGCTGGGAAATGAGTGCTCAGCTCTCATTTGGGCTGGAGCCAGGTCAGGGGCTGGGGATGCACCTCAGCTGGCTCAGCTGGTACCCAGGGAGTGTCCCAGCAGCACAAAGGGGAAGGCTCAAGCTCCAGCCTAGAACCCAAACATCTTTCAACTTATGTACAAGAAGCAAATACCTGCAACTGAATTCAGATTTGACTCTAGAAAGTTTGATTGAAATTTAGTGAAGAAAACCTTTTCTACTTTTGGACAACAGGTCTGCAAGTGAAGACACACAGCAACGTACACCAGCAGGTTCCCAGATGTGAGGTTTCAATCCAAAATAGATGCAAATATATCTTAACAATTTAACAATAAAGTAACCTCAAAATAAGAGAAATTACTTAATAACAAGATGGATCCATGTTTACTTACCTTTTACATAATCTACACTGCAGAGTATTTGACTGTTTCTAACCAGTGTATCCTAAGAATTTTTCTCCTAGCTCTACAACATCCAAGTAACCACTCTACTTCCTCAAGTAACTTGGATTATTTCCCTAATGTGTCATTAACTGCTTATTAATACATATATTCATGTTCTTATGACATTTATTTGGTGCATTATAAAAAGCTTTTTGTGCTTTGAAAGCAATTTTCATAAGAGTGGAAAAAACCACTTCAAAAAAAGCCAGTAATATCTGTAAAATATCYATTCCCTACACATTAGCAAAAACCCCCAAAGAAAATGAAGACAACATCTATAACTAATACCCTTGGTATTCAGAATTTGCACTTACTGTCTGGGCAACATTGACATAGAATTTCTTCTTTTCCTCTCCCACAAAACCTTAACATAAAACCAACYACTGCTTTAGCATCACACAGCTCTCCTGACCACATCAAGCAAATTCAGGTATTAAAAACCTGCAATCATTTCCAGCAGAAACACACAGGGGAGCAAATCTTACCAAGAGAGACAATCCTTGAGGGCACTAAAATATGGGTATCTGGATATAACACAAACAGCACAGGGTACAAAGCAGGCAGGCACCTTCCCAGTCTGTGCAGATTCCCAAGGGCCCTGCCCATTGGAGGAGGAGGAGCCRTCCTGCAAGAAAACTGCACATTAATGACTTTATGTTAATCACACATTTATGGCTGATCTTTCCTTGAGAACCTTAGAGATGTGATATCCAATTCCCTCTATATTTCAAAGGGATTTTGATGTCTATCTCCCTTTAGGTCTTCAGAAAAATGTCAGCCTACAAGATTTAAACAACATGTATTAAAAAGAATTTCAGCACAAAATGTATCTAGAAAGAACATATTTCATTGTTTGGAAAGAACAATCTTTACAAAAAAAAAAAAAAAACATGCAGGGGATAAAGTCTGCTCCTCAATATCCAAATCTCTTAAATGAAATCCGTAACAGTTTTTCCCAATGCAGTGTGTTCTAAAGTACTTCATTTAAAATGGCAACATAAAAGTATGATTTGTCCTGTGCTCCTCCTAATATAAAAACACACCTGTTAACTAATTTGATAAATYAAATCTCACATTATTTTCAAAGTGTTTTGCTTTTATATCTTTCAATGAGTTTTAATAGAAGAATGAGTTAAATCACATACTTGCATAGACTGGTAGTACTGTGCAACAACACCATATGTTCTGTTACCACAGACGTCAGTGAAGACCAGGAAATGGATGTGGTCCTCTTTTAATTCAGAAGTTACATAAAGTCCTCCTGAAATGAAGGCAGCAACCATATTTTTAATTATATATTGAACTACAGTTGTGTGAAAGACAATTCATGACAAATACTGCATATTGCCACTTCATTTCAAGAGAAAWGTTTCACTTCAAGGGATTAAAATGTAATATACAATCAATTTGAACTAAGGGTTTTTACAAAGGTTGTAAGCTGCACATTGCCAAAGAAGCAAAAATGAAATTATTCTGCATTTTAAGAGGCAAAATACAAGAAATGGGTTTAAATATTTTTTTCTCAAGGTATTAAAAAGGCCTGCAATAATGACACACATACTAAAATTTCTCCAATTAAACYTGGAGGAAATATTCACTACTTCAGGCATATCAAAATGAAAAGTGAGAGAGTACTCMGACATTTTGGGGTGAAAAATAATTTTTCAAGTGTGTGCATGCTTGCACTTCACTCAAACCAAGATTTACCAACAAAGGCTAAAAAATAAGGGCTGAACTATGGGTCAAGAAATATCTACATCAAAACAATTCTCAGCAAGAAGTGTGAACCCTCATGTACCTGGGAAGCAGAGCTGTGGCAAAGCAATGAGATCAATGTCCTTTGGAACAGTCACATCTTCTGTGTCAGGTGCTTTCTGCTCCCCATTGAGGCTCTTGACATTTTCAACCTTGGGTCTCTCTTTTTTCTTTCGGAAGGAGCGGCGTTTGCTTTTATTCAAGTTATTGCCAGCGTGAATCATCTGAACATCATCTCTGCTGATAAATGGAGGCACAAATACTGAAAGAACTTCTGGATCAAGGGGAGGAGGATTTCTGAGTTTTCTTTGAGTGCCCTATAGAAAAAAACAACAAACAAAACAAACTCTAAGATGACACTCATCCTGATACGTGGGGGTTTTTTCATAATTTTTAACCTTGGTTTTCTTCTACCCCTAAAATTGTGGGTTTCAAATGTATTTTTCTGCTYCCTAAAGGACTGATTTTTGCTTTTAAGATTTGTTTTATGCATCTTAATGCAAGGAAAATGGGCATTTTTAGCAGGCAAGGAATCCTTCATCATTCAAAATGTCCCATATCAGTATTACGCCTTTGGCAAAAGAAACTAACAGATATCAAAGACCATATTTCCTCCTTTTCAGTGTTAAGATATACTTAAACTATATTTAAAATAAACACTGGCAACAGAAAAACAAAACAAAACAAAAAAACAAACCAGGCACTAAATAAATGAAATAAAGAAAAACAGCTGAGCCTCTTAGATAAGTCTTTGTTTGACTTCAGGAAAAGCTTCCTTTTAACTCAGAACAAATAACATGCACCAAAAAAAAAAAAACAAAACCAAACCCTAAACAACACAAACACAGACTTTCACAAGACAAGGCTTAATTTTATAAGGCAATTAACAAAGCACAATTAAAAACTACAACCACTGTTACAATAAATACAACTTTAGGACACTGAAGCCATAAGAATCCCTCCATACACTGATGACTCAGTARAACAGGCACCCCAAGAGCATGTATGAAATTACAACATTTTTCACAGGCAGCTTTGCAAAGTATGACTGGCCTRGCAGCCCTCACTGCCCTGCAATGAAAAGCTGTGGAGGAAGTGATCAGAGAGCTTTCCTCATACTGGGGAGCACTTTTTGTATTCTTGACCATACAGTCAAGCCAAGTAGCTGCATTTCCAATTACTTCATTGCAATTTTAATTCTTCCTGCAAGGTTAAAACAACAAGTAAAAGCTTTGTTTAACCAACGGATATTTGGAAACAGGAAAGGCAAGCCCCACTGTGGTAAAAAGCTGTTTTGTTTTTAACTTTTTGCAAACATCTTCAAAGTCAGAGGAGGTGAAGCATACATGCTGCTTTTATCACCAGATATGATGCAAGATGCTCCTTGAGAACCAGTGCTGGCCTCACCCATCATTTCCCTATTTTTTTTTAAAAATAGCTACAACATAGAAAACTCTGTTCCAATGTTTCACTGTCCAGGTTTTGAGACAGAAGTCTTAGCTCTTACATCCCAGCAGATATGTCCACTAATAGTTTTCTTTTCCACATTTGAGCATCATAGGAAAAATGTGAAGCAACGCTTCATGATGTGTTAGTTAYGGTCTCTCAAATTCCATAAACTAAACTGTAATTATAATAGGATATTCTAAAGAAACKACTTCACTAAAAGTAAGAAGGGAAAAACCACACTTTTAATGAACAAAGAGCCTGAACTAGAAGTAAATTGGAGTGGGAAAGTTCAGGTAAGTGTCCAGTGGGATAGTCAAAAGACAGCAGTGATTTTAAAAAGCACATCATGAATTGGGGTACTGAGTGCCACATCCTCACATGCTAAGAACTTCAAGTGTCATTTCCTTAGTTGGCAGCTGACAAAGGCAATGAAGAAACTGGAAACACAGATAAATTTACCATGATCACCTTCAAACTAACACACAGCTAAACATTTCAGGAGGAAATTAAGAATTAAGGCTCAGCCCTGAGGCTGTTATGCAAGAAAAACACAGACAGTACTCCAGCAGCAGCATTTTCAACTTGGCAGATTTGCCCTGCTGAGGTTTTCACACAGAGTTGCTTTGACAGGGCAATCCCTGACTTACACTGAGGCATCTCTGTGCTCCAAAGTGCTGGATGGCAGCCAGCRGTTTAATGGCCTCACAGCCTAACAGCTCCTGAAATGGCAGATCCTTGATRTCTTGAACTACTACAGAGACATTAAACACCATTTTTCCCCACAGAACAGCTCTGTCAGCACTGTCACTGACCCACTGACTCAGTCTCCAGCATTTGAGTCAGCTCATAGTAATGTCTTGGCCAAAGTCGCATTTTTACTCCTTGAGTTCAAGGATAGTGAATAGGCAGCAACAGAACAATATTCACTTGCTCCTGCTATTCTTTGAACATTTTATCTTTTCTGCTGCTAGTGTTACTTCTTCCCTTTGAAATACTTCCCTTTTGTAGCTTCTTGCTACCAAATCTCCTTGCATCATACATAGATTCTTACCAACAGCAGTGGGGGATTTTACTCCATCCCCATTTGATGGTGTTCCTGTAACAGCACTGCTGYAAAGGACACTGATACAAGACAGGCTTTTACAATGACTGCACTATTTAGACACAAACAGCAGTGTGTTGAAACCACAAATCAGAGCATGACTTCAGCTATCTGGTGTTTCCTTGACCTCATTCTCCTCTTCTCACCATTGAAGAAGTTAATTTCACTTTGAATGCCATGAAATAACTGGTTTCTTTAAAAAATAATTTAAGAGGGAAAGTATGAAGCCTTAGAAAAATTAGATTGGGCAGGACAATTAGGTTGTAGTAAGAGGACAAAAGGGAATGGTTTTAAACCAACAGAGGGCAGGTTTAGATTAGATATTAGGAAGAAATTCTTTATTGTGAGGGTGGTGAAGCACTGGAACAGGTTGCCCAGAGAAGCTGTGGATGCTCCATCTCTGGAAGTGTCCAAAGTCAGGCTGGATGGAGCTCTGAGCAAGCTGGTTCAGTGGAAAGTGTTCCTGCCCCATGGCAGGGGCATCAGAACTGGGTGATCTTTAAGGTTCCCTTCCATCCCAAACAATTGCAGGATGATCTCTGCAGACTCTTGTGCAACACTTTGCTCAAACTAATGATAAGGCTGACATTAGGTCTGGTTGCATTGGGTTCCATCCAGTCAAGTTTCAGAAGTCCCTTGAACGTACCCAAATGTGGGACAATATTCCAGAAGTGAACTCAAGGGGTTTGAGTAACAACAATAATAGCAATAATCCCTTCCCTTTGCCTGTGAGCACAGTCCTGATGATGCAGGCCATTACACAGTTACTTATCAGAAAATCAGACAACAGCTTGGGTTGGGAGGGACCCTCAATTATCATCTCATTTGAATCCTCCTGCCATGGGCAGGGGCATCTTCCACTAGACTGAGCCACCCAAAGCCCCACCCARTTTGACCTTGAACACTTCCAGGGATGGTGCATCCACAGCTTCCCTRAGCAACCTGTGCCAGGGCCTCACCACCYTCACAGTAAAATTCTCCCTATATCTAATCTAACCCTGCTCTCTGTCAGTTGAAGCTGTTCCTCCCATTCTATCACTCCATGCCCYTGTCAGAAGTCCCTCTCCAGCTCTCTTGRAGACCCTTCAGGTACTGAAAATCCACAATAAGGTGACACCAGAGCCTTTTCTTCTCCAGGCCAAACAACCTCAACTCTCTCAGCCTTTCCTCATATGAGAAGTGGACCCAATCCCAAGAGCTCCATGTCCTTAGGACCCCAGAGCTGGATTAGCACTCCAGGTACAGCAGAGGGGTTGAACCTCCTCCCTCACCTGCTGCCCACACTGCTTTGGATGCARCCCAGGACATGTTTGGCTTTCTGGGCTGCAAGTGCTCRTGGCCAGGGCATGTCCAGCATCCACCAGCACTCCCAAGTSCTCCCTGGCAGGGCTCCCTGCATCACCCAGGCTGTACCAATAGCAGGGACTGCCTTGATTTAGGGGCAGCACCTTGCACTTGGCTTTGTTGATTCCCAGGATTTCCATGGATTCACTTCTAGAGCTTTTCCAGTTGCTTTTCACTGCAACAAGCACRCACTGCTGACTGATGCTCAATCTGATCACACCTCATTTCTTTCAGGCACCTTGACAGCCAGGGAGGCATTRCAGAAGCAGAAAAAATTGTTTTGGTGAAAAATTGTCTGCATCAGCAGGGCCAGAGGGCACGAGACAGCTCTGTACCACTGACTGTGGTGGGCAGATACAGAACACMCTGATGGAACCTGTCAAAGATCTGAGACATGTCACAGACAGCTTACATACACTTGCCAAAACCCAGCTCTATAGCTGTAGATAACTTAGGGAAAAGAAGCATCACTTCTGTTCATTTCATTCTTACTAAATACACACTTCCAGTGCTAARAAAGAATTCTCTAGCTGAAAATAGCAGCCTTTGATCTTTTCAAACTGAAATCTCAGAGTGACAATTTTCTTGGCAATAAGGATAAGCAATGGATTACAGCCCAGAAAYTTCTGTTTCAGGAGCTTCAGTGGAAAACTACATTTTTTTTCCCCCTGGAGTCCCCACTGACAACAGGTCAATTATACAAAACTTTTCTTTCTTTGGGGGTGGGTTATATCATTGTCCCACTGACTTCATTTGTTTTATCACTCCATGTYTAAGTACAGTTAAGAATGCATCAACACACTGTGAAGACCACGGTTTGAAGCACTATTTACCCACTGTTTAATTTGTAAATATCATCAGAGATCCACTACTTTCATTTGGAAYGCTATCTTCTCTCAGTGAAGTCTTTTCTTTCTACAATCACTAAAATTAGCCATAAAAACATATTCCACTCTCCTCATGTAGAYAGTGCAGCAGAAGGAAAAGGAAGTGGAGTAAATGTAAACCTTCCCTAAGACAGTGACTGAAAACCCCGTGATGCAACAGTTTGCAGGGACTTTACTGAAGTTCATTGTGACAAAAGAAAGGACTACTTTGTTTTCTCACACCTTTTTGTATCTTGAGCAAAGAAACAATTCAGAACCTGCAGTACTATCAGAATATCAGAACGGTTTCTGGTTTCTGCAGCAAATATCTTATTTGCTGCTCCACAGGGGTTTTTTTCAGAAAGCAGTGAGAACTAAGCAAACTGGAATGAATAACAAATTCCCTTTCCTTTGGGTTCACTTCTCATGCTTCTGATAAAACACCATGTACGCACACATTTCAAAAGCCTGATGCTGACRTTTAGGAACTATTTTCCCATTCTCAAGTACACATGAATGAGATCCTGGAATCTGAACCTCTGCTTGGCTGTTATCACTTAAGAAGCTGACATCAGCAAAAGCCGTCTCCTGAGCGAGTGAACAAGCAACAAGCCCAACAAAGACTTCTTTATCTAATGCTATTAGAGCACAATCAAATTCGAGTTCAAGCAGAGCAACTGAGATCCCTGGGAGCTGTCTGGCCTTTTTTTCCACGTGCTGGCATCACTGCTCTTCCCACAGCGGGGCAGCTCGTAGGTACAGAACAAACCCATCAGCACACTCGAACAGAGCAGAACCAGGAGGAGAGGGCTGTCATTGTGAAGCCACATGGGCAAATAATAAACAAATTTTAAACCACACATTCAAAGTAGTAACCGTCCCCCCAGCTCCTGCCGTATCCAAGTGGTTCAGGTTACGCCAAACTCAGAGCACTTGAGCTCACGGGGATTTAGATCTCGTGTTTTCCTGAGGACAAGAGTTACCAGCCTTTATTCTTTTGCTTTTCTCTCCAGCGAAGACAGGTCGTGCATTAACACCCAGTAAAGAACGCATCGTTAAGCGTTTTGCTGTCCCTGCTTATATAAACCTACAGTGACTTCTCCATCTAAACTCAGACCTTTGGGAAAGTGCAGCTGCCTCACACCGCTACCAAAATCTCCCTGTTTTGCTGACGTTCGCCTGTCAGAACAACTTTCTGTGGGGACATTTCAGCTCCACGCGCTGACAAACCCAGCCCCACGCACCGGCACCGCCCGCCCGAACCCTGCTCACCTGGAGCAGCGCCCGAACCCGCTCTGTGGGCGCCCCGACCAGGAGACAGATCTCCAGCAGGCCCGAGGGCAGCACGTCCTCCATGGCACAGCCGGGACAGGGCGGCTCCTTCCCTGAGGGCAGCGGCTCCTTCCCTCGGGACAGCGGCGCCTTCCCGCCCTCAGCGCCGCCCGGGCCCGCCCCGCGGGATGGGGAGGAGCGCCGGTGCCGCGCACGGGAACCCTCTCCGCCGGTCGCTACTCTGCGCACGTTGATTGGCTGTTCCCCTGTCACTCTAAGGAACTATGACCAATCAGAACAGTAGGACGTGCGGTGGGCCGGGCAGGGGTGGGGCTTTGGGGTGAGCGCACTGAGGGGGCGGAGGGCCGGGAGCTGAGGTGCTCCGGTCTGAGGTGTTGAGGGCTCCGGACTGAGGGATGGAAGATAAGAGGTGGGAGCTGAGGGACTGGGAGCTGAGGTGCTCCAGTCTGAGGTGCTCCAGTCTGAGGTGTTGAGGGCTCAGGATTGAGGGATGGAAGATAAGAGGTGGGAGCTGAGGGACTGGGAACTGAGGTGCTCCGGTCTGAGGTGCTCCGGTCTGAGGTGTTGAGGGCCTAGGATTGAGGGATGGAAGATAAGAGGTGGGAGCTGAAGGGCTAGAAGTTGAGAGTTGGAAGGATGAAGTGCTGGAGGATGATGAGCTCTGGGCTGAGGGGCTCAGGGTTGAGGRACTGAGAGCTGAGGAGTTGAGGGGCTCAGGGCTGAAGGCTGAGGGACTGAGATACCACTGGCCACGTTAAAAACTAGTGATGGGGTTTGTGATTTACAGTCACGCGATTTCCACGTTGACATGACCAAGGACTATAATATTTGCTAGTTTTAAGCAACAAGGTGAGGACCTAAATGCTCCATCTCTTGGAAGTGTTCCAGACCAGGCTGGATRAGGTTCTGAGCAGCCTGCCTTAGGTGGAAGCTGCTCCCTGCCCGTGGCAGGGACTTGCAAATGGATAATYTTTAAGTTCTCTTCCAACCCAAACCATACCGTGATTCTTTCCTCACCTCGTTTCACTGTCTCACCGGGACAGCCCCTGGGAAAGACACTTCCCGACTCAAGGTCGAGTTAATTTTTCTCCACGGGCTGTTTTCCTCGTGGGGCTGTTGGCCAGCAGGGGCTGAGGCGCCTCAGGGCTGCCTGTCGCCCTGTCAGCCGTGGGTGATGTCATGGTCTGGCTCCTTGTGGAGCAYGGCCATTCCCTGCTGTTTGCTGCAGGTGACTCAGCAGGACTGTRTCACTTCATCGGGACTATCACTGCCACTACACGGGAGTTTTCTCTTTACTTTACCATGGGTCACAGTTTCCAAGGGCTGTAAGCACAGGGCCGGTGCAGGCTGTGCCGTGTTTCTCCTCTGGAGCAGCAGAGGCACAGCACGGGGAACTCCGAGGTTTCTTCTTGAGCTGCTTAATCTAAATACACCATGAGTCACTCCGTATGTATTGGCTCTGTGCAGATCTGCACTGAGAGAATGTAATTCCTCCAGGACCGGAGCATAAAGTACCCGAAACCAGAGATCGGTTTCTCTGAAACTGGAGGTACAAGATAAAGTTTCATCACAACCACAAACATTTTTTTTTTGTGGACTAGTGTTCCGGTATTTTAAATGCAAAAACATTCCCTGTCTAAATGGTTCCAGGATTTCATGAACTTTTTGTCAGTTCACGGGTCAAATCAGGTCTCCTCCAAAACTATGAAGAACGAGGTGATTTTATTTCATGGGTGTTTTATTATCTGACTTTTTGTGGTGTTAAAGCTCAGGATTATACAGCCTCTGGCTGTCTCAAATTTTGAGGAAGGCACACATCCAGAATTTAGGAAACTGTTCATATAGCAGTGATTTAAAGAAGAAAATTCTTGAAAACCTGGAAGTTTCAGGGATCATTTCTCCAAAGTGGTAGAAGAAGATCCAAGGCTCAAAGATTTATATCCATGAACTCTGAGGTCATAAGGGACTGTTAAAACGATCTTGTTTAGCCTGTCTAGCCCAGGCCACAGAATCAGAGTGAATCCTGTATAAATGCTGTCACTCCTGGCTGAGGCCATGCCATAGGAATTGTTAACAGTCACTGTTAAATGTTGGGCATCTCATTTTTAGTTTCACTTTTTAGCTCGGCTCTTTGTCACTGGATTATGTTACATTGACTGTTGCTTGAACAGACATTTACTATGAAAAAAACTTCTTTCTGCAGAGTTCAAGATTATTAATCTCTATTTCTAAAAGATTACACAACTCATATTTTTAAAACCTTTGGGCATCTTTTCTCAAAAATTTCARAAATTTCCAGTATTATTTTTGAATTAAGAACACCAAAACCAAAGCTGTATTATTGCTGAATGCTCAGTGGTAAATCACATTGCTGTTTCTGACTGATATCCCCACYTAATTAAAACAGAGACAGACAGACACATGAATCATTCAGAAAGGGTGTAGTGTTTAATTAGGTGTCCACTGCAACATGATACAGTTTTCTTAGGGTTGTTACTTCCAACATGACAATCCTACATCTTACATTGCTTACCCTATGACTATGAGCAAGCATTTGACCATATTATAAGAAAATTACAAATGAACCGAGGCTGTTAAGCAATTCAGGTCACCCATAGTTAATTAATCTGTATCATGATCATCTTCTGATTTCTCTGCTATCTGCAATGATAAATACTGGATGATTCTTGTTCATAATTAATGTAGCACTCAAAGCAAAGATACAGTGAGGTTATTATCAAATCAAAACTCCAAGATGAAAGGTACTAATGTGAATCTGGTAAAATCTCAAGAACCCTGGAAGCAGGAAACCTGCTATATGGGGTCACTGGTGAGAAACAGGATCATTCACGTGGAGAAGAATTCCTCTGTGCTAAAAGAGATTAATGTAGTTGAGTAATTTTCTTCCTAAAAAAATATGTCAACTGGGGAAGGAATGCCAGTTTTAATATGTGGGGKTTTTTTGATAAGATGACAAATACAGTAAATGTTTGTTTGTTAACTCTCTAGGTGTACTGGCTGCTGAATGCAGAAAAAACTGTGGTTCTTGAWATGTATTCAACATGAGAAAGGCTTTATCAGACCTACAGGGCCATATCTGWATTATTAAAGATTCTCTTGGCATAGAATTTAATTTACCTTCCAAATACAGTCTTTCTGTTTTAGCCAGACTGCTAAGAGGAGAAAATCATTTCACCARTTGTGTTTCTTTGATGTGATCTTGCTTATAAAATAACTGAGTGACTCATTGAGTTGTAGACAGCTCAGTCCTCAGGGCTGTAGGCCAGATGAAGAGTCTGGACTGAATTTCAAGAGAGCAAATTTTAAGCTCTCTAAAGAATTAGTGAATGGCACCCCCTGGGAAACTGCTCTCAGTGAGCTGAAAAGAGCTGGCAGTTCTCTGAGGACAAAATTCTTTGAGTGCAAGAGCATTTAATTCCCATGTGGAAGAAATGAAGGGAGGAAGGCAGGAGAATGGCCTGGGTCAGTCAGAACCTCCTGGTCCACCTGAAGTGTGAGAAGGAAATGCACAAGCAGTAGAACCAGAGACAGGTATCCTGGGGAGAATATAGGAACACTGCCCAGATGTGTAGAGATGGGATCAGGAAAGCCAAAAGCAAAGCTGAAGCTGAATTTGTYAAGGGAATTTACAGGTATGTTACTCAAAACTGGAAGGTTAAAGAAAGAGTCCACAYCCCCCACACCCTGACACACACAAATAAGACAGGATAACTGCAGAAAAGCAACATGGAAAAGTGATTTTCACTCATGCTTGTGCCCCTTTCCAGACAGTGCTGAAAACCACACAGTGACTAACTGAGGGCTTGTGCATCCTGCAGAGTTTCACCATGATGGGTGTAAGGTCTGCAGGAATTTTCATTTTGAAACTCAATACAGACATCACTCATGTTCTGCAGGTTTATTGATAGTTAAATCCTTTTCTTGGGCTTATGATCAAGCTTGTGGCACAGCAGKGTCTGTAGGCAAGAACTGAAACGCAGAGCGCTGCTGCCTTCCACTGCCTGGCTCACAGRCATTGTCCAGAGAGGTGAWGGGTGCCCCATCCATGGAAACATTCAGGTCAGGCTGAACAGGGTTCTGAGCAACCTGATCTGGTTGAAGATGTCCCTGATCATTGCAAGGGGATTGCACTYGGTGACCTTTAAAGGTCACTTCCAACCCAGACTATTCCACTGTCTGATTTCTGTGTCCATGCTAAGCACGACTGCATAAATAAGAAATCTTTATTCTGTCCAGTAAGAACTGTGTGTTCTAGCCAAAGAGAAGACAGGACACACAGCTTGACCTGGGCTGCTCTAGTACATATCAGACAACTCTTTGCAGTCTGGAAGTCCATTTAAAAACATCACCTCTGAGGATTTTAAACTCCTTATCTCTAAACACAGTTCTTATGTTCTTATCATCAAGATCATTCACAGGGCGAGGGATTTATTTTGAACAAAACTCAGGGAGTCAGGTTGACATATTCTCTTTAATGTTAGCATTTCTCATTTTGTATTCCTTCTTCCAGAATAATGAAGCAGGAGACTTCCGGGAATCTGCAGTGAAAGATCTTTACTGACAGACCTAACATTTCTTTCATTCAGGACAGTTCACTTTCTAAATTTACACTGAAATTAGCAACCAAGCAACTACTGACTATGCAAATCAAATCAGGATTTTCAAATTAGGGCTCTGCACAGACTTAAAATTCCTCTCTCAGTGCCTCAGAGACTTATTGCCATTCTTAATCTGCTACCAAAACCTACTATGAGAATTCTTTATTGTTTCAGGTGTTGTCTGAGTGCAGTGACTTTGGCCTCAGAATTATTCTGTAAGAGATCACCAGGYTGAGCATAGGCATGTCAGAGGGGAAGGAGGACAGTTCAGAGATCTCTGCACCTATTAACAGGTTCGTTTGCATCTTCTTTCTATTTTACTTGGCTTGTCTGATTTGTGCTGTTACCATTTATGGTATTACAGGATATMAATTTTTTGCAACATTGCCTGTCATTTGTCATGTGTCTCTTTAAGAATACATGGATGTGTTTCACTGGCATTACAGAAAAATGCCAGCATGGAGCAGCTTTTACAATGTGTCAGTTTGGGATTTGTGTTCTCAGCTTGAACCTGCCCATGTGCTGGAGAAATCACCTACTGCCTCCTATTTCCTCAGCTCCTGACCTATGGAAATGTACCCCCAGTGCAACCTTTTCTAGGGAAACACCCCTTAAAGCTCAGATCCCTGTGATTTATCCCCATGTGCCAAAGGATTTTGCTGTGTTTCTCTGTCCCCTCTGAGAAGAGCAGAGCATGTACTAAAACCAGGCAGCAGAGGCCTGGAGCTGTGCTGCCTCCATCCTCAGAGGGTTTCAAGAAGAGACTGAAGAAAACTGAGCAAACTGGGCTGACTCGACAGCTGACCCTGCTTCGTGCMGGAGGTTGGAGTTCAGATCTCCTGAGGTTCTCTCTGACACGGACGATTCTGCCATTCTCAGGGGCTCTGTGTGCTAACACAGCAGGAGAGTTAAAAATTTGTGTATGAAGGAAATAAGATGTTAGAATTATAGCAAACAAAACGGGAAATCCACAGSCAATTGTACAGTCAATGACCTTTCAAATGGACACAATTTTTCTGTGATGGGATAACTGAGTCCCAAGGCAATAGCTTTGGGTGTCAATGCAGCACTTATTTCTCATCACCTCTATATTTCTGATAAGGAAGCTGGCTGTAGTTTTATTTTTTAAAGGAAAAAAATGGTGAAAGTCCTAGGAGGGAAAAAAAGGAGATTAGCTTTATCACAGCCCTCGCATCTAGAGAGATGTAGCAACACAGAGCTGTCAGGCCTTGGCAAAGAACCAGATTAATGTGAGTGCTCTGAATATTAGAAACACTTTGCATTGTAGATACTGTGAGATCTTCCTGAGGCTACAGAAGAGCTTATTCCTGAATCTCATCACTCCAGGGGCAGTTTTAGCGGTGTTTTATTTATGTGGGATGCATAATGTGTCCCTCAAATCTGACTAGATTAATATGACATTTATTATACTTCCAGTTCTTTACCATCTGGCACAATCTCGGGCAGCCAAGGAGATTTTGCAGCTGCTTTTTATAGTATCATTAAGATTTCATAACATTTGTTCTTTTACAGCGTTGCTGGAAGAGAAATTCAGACTCAGAATTCCTGAAGTGGTGGGACAAGAGAGACAAGAGGTCAATYAGTGCACAAAGATTGTCAGTCAGGTACAGAAAATTAAATTTCAGATAGACCAGGTTTTGTGTAATAGCTTCTTGTATACATCACTGTAAGGAACCTTAAAATACATCAGCATAGATATAATCATTCATAACTATGAACTGCTTTTTGCTTTTTTAAATTTAATAAMGTATGCTTGTTTTTTCTCCCTGGAATCTGGGGAATCTCTTGAGATACTCCACTATGTTCAGAAAAGATCTTTCAGCAGTTTCATAGCTGAACAAAAGCACCATATAGTAAACTTCACCCTTAATTAATTTTAGCTTAGTTCAATGCATATTAAAAGCCAAACACTTTCCYTCTTGATATTTTGTAGCAGCCCTTACATCACTCTTGTTATGAAAAAACMGCATATGTAAACAAAATTATCTTTATTACATAAGAAACAATCTTCTCTAAGCTGGTGAACCCTTTATGTATGAAAAGGTTTTTCATTTTTAAATATTCACATAACAAGGCTGTTGAAGAAGATTAATCCAAGCTTGGATCCAACGAGAATAGCCATCTTAATTTCCATGTAAAATAACCAGCTTCCAAGTGACCTCTGCTTATCTCCAGATAAAAAATGCTTTAAGAAGAACCACAGAAAGGCAGCACAGACCAAGTATCCTTTAGAGCAGCCTAATCCAGAGAATTCACAGGTATTAGGGAGTGTGGCTGTGGGTAATGTGAGACCATCCCAGCTTGTGAGCATTCCATGCTGCCACTCCTCATTCCTAGCAGACAGTGCTATGTCGTGGAGCAAAGCCTCCTGGAAATCTTTTGTAGGCACAGAAGGGGCAGAACAATCTCATCGTTGTATCCAAAGCTAGGAAGATGTGGACCTGACAGATGGACCACAAGGTGGTTGGAAACTGGCTGGAYCATCCATTTGAAGGGTTGGGGTGAACAGCGTGACATCTGACCTGAATGGCACTCCTCAGTGTTTGATATAGGGCTAAAAATACTTGGGATCTCCCCTGTGGATGTGGAACATGGGGTGAAAGATGTCCTCAGCAAGCTGTGGGTGCCACCATGGGTGAAGGCTGAAGGGAAGAGCAGCTGTAAGAGAAGGCTAAGGAGAATCCAAGTGCCATTCTCCTGAACAGGGTCATAAAGAACAACACTAACTCAGAGGCACACAGTAGGAGCACAGGAGACAACAGTTGAAAGTTGCAGCAAGGGATTTTTGATTGAATACAAGAAAAACAGTTTTCACCATGAGAATGATTAAGCACTTCAGCAGGTTCTCCAAGGAGCCAGTGTGACCTCTGTGGTGTTTGTGAGGTCCTCAGAACAAGGTGAGAGATGAGAATTTGACTCCATGTTCTCAGAAGGCTGATTTATTATGATATGATATGATATGATATGATATGATATGATATGATATGATATGATATGATATGATATAATGCTATACTAAAACTATACTAAAGAAAGAGAAAGGATACATCAGAAGGCTTCATAAGAATGATAAAGAAAAACCCTCAGAGCCCTCAGTGACTCCTCAGAGCCTCAACACAGCTGGACCATGACTGGTCATTCAWTTAAAACAATTAATGTGGTGGATAAACCATCTCCAAATCACATTCCAAAGCAGCAAAACAGGGAGAAGCTGAAGCTTCCCAGGAGAAAAAATCCTGGTGAAGGGATTTTTCAGAAAATATCATGGTGACATGACCTTCTTCCTTAGAGATTTTTGAAACTTGGCTGGATGAGAAGCAGAGCAACCCAATCTAACTTTGAAGTTKTTGCTGCTTTGAGCAAAGAGTTGGACTAGAGACCTCCAAAGGTCCCTTCTAAACCACATTTGTCTTTGATTCTATAATTTAGCCCATATTGCTTTATTTGCATCTCAGGTTCCTTAGAGATTTAACAGTGCAGCAGACAGAAAACAAGGTTCAACTATTTGCATGACTAAACATATTTTTAGGTGTACTGGTATAGCACTATAAAGGGAGTGTATTTAAATATTGCCTGACATMTCAAATATAGGAATTAGGCACGTGTTGCTGTGTCATGTATGACTGAAACTGGGCAGAATRTAACCTCATAAATAATTAACTCCTGGTTAATCATGTGTCAACTTCTACAGTGAGAACAAGGAGGATTCTGCACAACTGACTTAACTGACTTTATAGAGAAAAGGGCATTTGTATAAACACKACCCAATAGTCTGTGCTTGTTTTCCATGTTGCACTTCTAATGTTAAAAAAAAGAAGAGCAAATTTTGGGTTGGAAACCTTCACTGATACTGTGTCCTCACTGTCTTKTTTTCTGTGGTTCTTGTTTATTCCTCTCTAGTGGCTATTTCAGTTTTCTGTAGGGGCATCCAGTTAGTTGAAGAGCAGAGAGAATATCTCACCTACCAGGGTGAATTATTCATTAAAAATATCTTGAATAATTTTCAGAGCAATTTAGGCTTCCTTTTCTGGCACAGTTCAATCTAATGTTGTTTTCCTTGTTTCAATTTATTGTTCTCTGGTAGTTGGAAAATTTTTCTGAGTTAATTCGTCTGTAATCTATAAGAGAAACCCACCAAAATATAACATTTTACATGAGGAAATAACATAAACTGACATAAATGGAAATGACTGAAAATTATAAAAGTGGGTTCATAGTCCACAAAGATTAACCTTATATCCAATTTTCAAATGTCAGAAAGAGCAAACCAATAATGACATCTGGCCTTCCTAGGGCAGGATAATTCTCCTGAAGGGTGTTCTTAGTTTTCTGTGTTTGCAGAGCACACAGAACACCAGGAGCCCAGCTTGTTTACCTGCCAAGTTATAATATGCTACAGGAGTGTTCATGGTGACTGTAAAAAAAAAACGGAGTTCTTTTATTTTAGTAAGAGTTGTTGTGAGGGCTAAGACAGTTACTGGGGTGGAAAAGGAGTTTGTCATATGATTTGGGAAAGCTTCYTCCTAAGAGAAGCAGTGACTCAGAAAACACTGCTCATAGCTCCTTTAGTATTGTCACCAATGCTGTTCACCTACTGAGAGTAAAAGTGATGTAATATAAGAACATATGGAATTATAGTTTGTATTAAGTAAGTTTGTATGAAAAAACTAAACCC
This sequence comes from Cardinalis cardinalis, assembly GCA_014549065.1. Lineage (NCBI taxonomy): Eukaryota > Metazoa > Chordata > Aves > Passeriformes > Cardinalidae > Cardinalis > Cardinalis cardinalis. Next base: position 2,926,154 of record JACDOX010000050.1, read on the forward strand.
AGGYATAGCCCAAGCTAGAGTTAGAAATAAATTTATTAGTACTTTTATAGAAAATGGTAATTACTTTTATGTCCTGTCTAAAAAAAACCAGATTGTTTAGAGTTTTCACATTGTGCCAACTGAACACATAAACAACACCGTTTTCTTATTCATTCTGTTCCCAACTACATTTTTTGTATTGGCAAGTTCACTGGCTGCATCTTTCCTAAAATTAAGCGTTTACCTCTCTCTTTTTTGTTTTTTTTTTTTTTGTTTTTTTTGTTTTTTTTTTTTTTTTTTTTTTTTTTTTTTTTTTTTTTTTTTTTTCTGTTTTTTTTTTTTTTTTTTTTTTTTTTTTTTTTTTTGTTCCTCAGGATCAATCCCACACAACTCATTATCGCATTGCAACCTGAGACTGGAAATGCCTGAGGGCGGGAGGCGTTTCTCCGAGTGGAGCTCAGTCATCCTGCAGAGCAGGGCACGGCTCCAAGGCTGCGGAAACAGCACAACAATAACCGACTGCCTTCTGCTATCTCTGCTAAAGTTCTCCATTGTTTTCAAGGAAAGCTGRTTTACGTCTCTCAGCAGATTGCCTCGTTTGGCCCCTTCACCAAACATGGCTGGAAGGGACATGAATATAAATTGTGAAATACATCATTCTGCATTGTCCCTGTTGCACCAAAGGAGAGGTGATTTCTAGAGCATGTTAGGAATGTGCAGTTTGGCACAGCCGTGTGAGGCATTCCCTTTCAGACCTTTTTCAGGCACTGCAAGTTGCTCATAGGTCAAAAAGCCAATCATACACTGATAGAATCCATGTGTCTTTGATGACCACAGTACATGCTGCTCATAAAAGCTGGTTCAACAAAATTTCTGGTGCCTTTCCTGGCTATAATTACAAAAATGCAGCATTGTTTAATTGAGAAAACACATTAGTGGAGTTCATAATAATTAGTGGAGTTCGTAAATGAATCTACAAACAGATTTTCCTGAAAAGTCTCTTCTTTAATTCATATTTCTCTGGGTTTTCTCCCACATTCAGCAAGATTTTTCAGGGAAATTTTCTTACAGAGATTTGCTGCCAATATATTGCAGCACCAGTAGAGAGCTGACTGACTTGAACAAGATACAATCACCTCTTTATAATGACATGCATGATTACCCCTGCAAATCATGCAACTATGATAAAGATTTCAAAGGAAAGAAGGTAATTTATTTATGCACTATCCAGAAACATTCAGTCTCTTGTGGAGCAAAACCTGAATCTCAATATGGAAGTCTTTAGAGTAACTGTAACAAGACCAATCAACTAACCAGGAAGGAATCAAAGACTTTATTATTAAAGCAGTGCCAAGAAAAGTGCCACAAGGCACTGTGCTGCAGTATAGAGTTAAAATATGCTATAAAGGCTGCATTTWTTTCAATATTAACATCTTTAAAAAGCAGCAAATTTTGTTTGTGAGACTGCAACCCTCGAGTTTCCAAGTGATCTGGACCTTTCTAATTCTTGTCAAATAACAACAGCCAAGCCTTCTGTTTTTCAGCACAGCCAAAAAGCAAGCCTTAAACATAAACAGCATTAAAGCTTTGGCACTGAGWGGAATTTGTAATTCAGCACTAAGCCAACTATTGAATTTATTTTTCCTAGCACCTAAATACCCCATGGGGCTTATAACACCACTGATGCTCAGTGCTCCACAGCCCCATGACACAGAAGAGCTTACAGAATCCACAGCCAAGCAACATGGGCTTGTTTTGTCTTTATTCTCTGAGTACAGATGGCATTCAGTTCTGCTTAGTTAAAATAAATATCAGAATTTAAATATAACATCCACATCCTCCAGACAAGTGATTGCATAAATATGCAAAGTCTGTGGTCTTGCTTTCATTTTAATTTTTACTGCATCTCACATCAGCAGGCAAGGTTTTCTCCTTATTATYTTTCACTACCTGTCTCATTTCAGACAGCAAAGCCAACTCCAACACATTCCTACTCTATGATAACACAACATCCATGGCTACCTCTCTAGTCAATAGCAGAGCTCTGACATGGTGTGCTTACCCCTCCAGCTGCCAGCAAGGAAAAGGAGAAGGTGAATGAGATGAAGATTCAAAGGTTGCCAGTGCATAAGCAGCAGATACTGATTTCTGCTTTCCCATTCTGTTCAAGGTAGAAAGAGCATGCCCAGCTCTTCACAGCTCTCCCATGAGATTTCTAGCTCAGGACATCTCATTCATCCTGTTTCCTGTGCCAGGGAGTGCTGAGTCTCGGCCAGGCATCAGTTCTCACTCCCTAGGATGACAGGGGTCAGATTGCCTGTGATCACAGTAACCTGAACTATGCACACTAGAAAAGTAGGGGCTTTTAAAGTATCCTCTGGTTTCAGTGCTCAACATTTGTTAAGGTTGTTTTCACCTAGTAGCTAAAGCACCACTGAAAAGCATGATAGAAATGTCCAGTGAATAATTTTGTCCTTTGTCATGTACAAGACCTCTTCTGATTTGCCACRGGGAAACATGCAAGGTTTCTGTGAAAGCAAAGGGTCAGGATGGAGGCTGAGATCACCGGGTTTTTCAGTTGTACAGTTTACAGAGTTTACAGACTGCCTGACCCTCGTCTTTGGAAATGGAGCTCTCAACTGTTCCTACAGAAGTCATTAGAACTTGTACTCCAGTGGTGCCTAAAGGCATCAGGATCCACATTTTGTTAAATGCAGTATAAACTCGAAGTCTTTCCCTTAGGGAAYGTTTTCTCTCCATCTTTTCTCACCCTCATTGCATATTCTGCCCCAAGGCAGAATGGAAGCAGTTAGTGGTAGCTGGAACATGACTGGTGTCATGTGAACACATCTCWCTGCAAACTGTGGGGATGCCAATACTGATTTCACATTTACAATTTCGTGGCAGTCAGCCACCCTCAGTAATGGTTAAGTCYGAATTGCAAATTAGTTTCTGGTCTTCCCTCCTGCAAATCATCTACCCATCCAGTTTTAATTCCTTCTAATTGATAGAGAGGTGAAATTTCCATTCCTGAGCACCCTAATTTCGTTGTTAGCCTTGCTTCAGGCAGGGGGATTAAGCTAGACACCTCCAGAGTTCCCTTCCAACTTTAGTTTTTCTTTGACCCTACATTTTATAAGGGATGCTGTATTGAGTGACCCTGCCCAGGTGTTGTCAGGGGAGGAGCTACAGGGGTGGTCTCTGTGAGAAGAGGTGAAGGACTTCCCTGTGTCAGAGCCAAGCTCCAGCCAGCTCCAAAATGGACCCAACACAGGACACAACTGGGACAATCAGCTGCACTGGTGKCACCTCTGGGAAAACAGTTTGGAAAGGACAAAAAATCTGCGCAGCAGCTGAGAGAAGTGAGAAAAATGTGACAGAAGCAACACTGTAGACAGCAAGTTCAGTGAAGAAGGAGGGAAGGAGGTGTTCCAGGTACCAGGGCAGATTCCCTTGTAGCTCATGGAGAAGACTGGGCAAGTTGTCTTGCTGGAGCCTGTGGAAGACCCCTCTGGAGCAGGTGCAGCCTGTGAAGAATCAACACCAGAGACCTCTGCAGCCTGTGGAGAGGAGCCCATTCAGGAGCAGTTTCCTGGCAGGACCTGTGGCCTCTGGGGGACCTGTGTTGGAACCTCAAGGTCTGTATCCTCTGTCCCTCAAGGTCTGTATCCCATGAAAAGGACACACACTGGAGCAGTTCTTGAAGAGCTGCAGCYCATGAGAAGGACCCACCCTGGAGAAGTACATGAAAGGGACTCCACACTGCAGCAGGGGAAGAGTGTGAGGAGGAAGGAGCAGCAGAGAGGAAGTGCCATGGGCTGACCACGGCCCTTATTCTGCGTCCCTGTGCATTGAACAGAGAGAGGCAGGGGTGTACAAGAGCTCAGAAAAAAGAAGCAAAGTTGAGCCTAGGAAATAGGAGAGAGTGGGAGCAAAGTGTTTTCAGCTGTATCTTTTCTTCTCAATATCCTGCTTTATCTTTAATTGGCAATGAATTAAAGTAGTTTCCCCAAGTCTGTTTTGCCTGTGATGGTAACTGGTAAGGGATCKCTCTGTCTTTATCTTGACCTGTGAGCTTTTCCATCTCATTCCTGCCCCCATCCTGTTGAGGAGGGAGAGCAACTGGGTGGTGTTTGTCAGCCAGCCAAGGTCAAATCCACCACTGCAGAGACTGAAACAATAAAACTTTCAGTTGTCAATTTAAAATCTTTCAATTGTCAGTTTAAGTTCTTTACTTTCATTGCTGTTTTTTTGGGTAAATAAATACAAGCTTGATGCACGTAACAGATGATTTCTCAACAGGTTAAGAAAAACAAGAAGTCAATAACAAGGCAGTACTAAAGGCTGGCAAACCAGAGTTACTGCAAACTGAAGGACTGTCTGGTTTCACATCCAAAGGTGAGCAGGAGTCATTGCTATCTACCTTCCTCCACTGCAGCTATTTTCTTTTTAAGTTTTAATCCTCTGCTCTCACTAGCGTCCACTTTTTTCCAGAAGCAGGAAAAAAATTACTTCTGGTAGCACYGAAAGGAATAAACAACGTACAAGCTTGGAAAAAAGGCTGCACACATTTACTGGTGAGTACTGTGCAGTGTTTATCTTGCATGTGTTGATGAAACCTGCTKTGAATGTTTCAAACTGGGTTCTTGCAGACCAAACAGAAACAAAGCTCCCAAACCTCAGCAGCTGCAGAACAGTTACAGGCCCAATGATAGCTAAGGAATTAGCAATGCCAAGTGAAGAATATCACAGTGGATTTGCAATTAGATATTAGGAAGAAATTCTTTACTGTGAGGGTGGTGAGGCACTGGCACAGGTTGTCCAGAGAAGCTGTGGATGCCCCATCCCTGGAAGTGTTCAAGGCCATGTTGGATGGAGCTCTGAGCACCCTGGTCTAGTGGAAGGTGTCCCTGTCCATGGTAGGGGTTGGAATGAGATGATCTTTACAGACCCTTTCAACCCAAACTCTTCTGTGATTCTGTGATAATGATTTTCCATGGAAAGAAAGAGAAAATGCTGTATGCTATTGATGCATTTGTATGACAGATACGGCAGCTGTTTGTGGCACCCTGTAAACATGCATGCTCTTCCTGGAAGGAGCTTGCCTTTGTAAGGGTGTGCAAATATCCTGGTGCAAATCATGGAACTGTAAACAAAGGTCCACTTTTGATTGGTGGTGTGGGCCAATGTGGTGTAAGAAAACAGTTGTTACTCTGTAACCAGATAATGCCTGTCTTCCAAGACTACCCACAAGTAACCAACTATGCAAAATTGGTGACAGGTAAGGGTATTTCATTGCATTTGAATTTCTGAGCTTCACTGCCAAGTAGTTTTTTATGTCAGCAGGTCAAAGCAAGTGTTCTCTCCAGCCTGTCATGCTTCAGGCCTGTAGATACTGCTCACACCCAGCAGGATATAAAGATGATTGCTAAGTTTTGAAAGTATACTTCCTGCTTGTAACAACTGTGGAGCAACTTAGACCAGCATTTAAAAGACATTTAGATGAGACCACTGAGAACAAAAGGAGCTTAGACTGGATTTCAACTTGGATAGTTCAGATGGTAGCTAAAGATTGATGTGATAAATCTCAGATTAGTTGTTCTAATAAGGGTTCAGAGATGCAAGAATAAATAATACATACCTGTGGAAAAAATGCAAGTTTCTCAAGAAACATTTGCGTATCTGCATATTTCCTGCTACAACTGATGAGGGAAAAATCCCACACTGGAAGTCATCTGGCATTCAGTGCTTAGTCTGTCATTGGAATGACTAAGCAGATGATTATGGAGGGTTTTTGCACCTTTTTGTTTTGACTGCTAACAATTACTAAGACTGGCAAATGACTCTGCCTGAGAGGTTAGCTCAAAGTTTATAGTTCAGATGAACAAAAACTAACAAACTGGATTTCCCTTCCCTGACAGCCTACTTGTGTTGAGTAGTACCAGCAGCATTTTCTGTATGATGCAAAGTAATGCTGCTATTTGTGTCCTCTGGTTTAGAAATGAAATAATTCTATCTGCACCTCTCTTCACTATGTCTCATGTCTGTAATATCACAAGGGAAAAATCAGTGAGCAGCTTTCTTCTCTGTCAGGCAAACAGTGTTGGTTGCCATCATGCCTTGACACTTAGGACCTGAGCTGCCTTCTTTGTTGCACATCTGTTCAGATAAAACAGATACAGTAGCTCCACAGGATTTATTTTATCCAGCTTATTTATCTTACTCCATCTGTTCAAAGCAAAGAAACACCGGGAACAGGGAAGGTAAAAGGCTGAACTAGATGTACAGAGGTAATTACCTCTGTTATATTTTATTCAGCTAGTGCTCTTCAAATTTAATAAACAAGGAGATCTTTCAGGTACAGATGAAGAGTGTACTTTCTTCTTCTATTCTTTCTTTGGAGTGTAAGCACATCCTAAATGGAGGCAAGGAATTTCAAAAGTACCTACTGGTTTGACTATGTTTTTATATATTAAGTTTGGAGTAGCTTAATAGAAATTTTCTGAAAGGCTGCCTCTGTGACTGTGGTTTCAGCCAATATAAATTAGACGTGTATGGCCATGTGGCTTCTTGGCAGCTGAGGACATCTCTGTGGAAACTTCAGGGAAAATGATTTACCCTTTCTCTAAAAAACAGAAATCAGATAAGATGCAGTTGAACTGTGGACTTCCCATACCTTCTCTTCTGCTGCTGCTAACAGAGGAGAAAAAGCTACAATTATTGTTCCTGTAGTGTGTGAAATCAAAGTCCTGTTTTCTCTGAAGGATCTACTTGGAATGAACTGTTTCCTGTAACTGAGGGGTTTCCCACACCACAAAGTACTCCTTTTGTCTTCTTTTTTATGTGCAGTGTCTTCCAACTGAGAAAATCCCAGGTCCTTTTGTCTACAGCCACTTAACTCTTGGTAGGCCTAGTCTTAGATACCCCTGGAAAACAGCCTATTTGATTTTCACTGAGACTCAGCAATCCTGTTTCAGGTTTCACAGAGACTCAAAAAAAATTTTGACTTGGTAAAATATCCCAGCATATGTGTCCACAGCCACAGAGTGAGCTCCTGTCTGAGCTTGCTTGAAACCAGAGCTCAGGACTTGTTAAATTAATTTAACATCAGCCTACACAGATCATCTAACCCAGCACCTCCCTTCAAGGGCAGGGAAATACTTCCCATGTCATAAACTTCCCTTTTGGTGTAGGGTGATCAGACACAATTATCTGGAAGAGGAAGAATGCTGTTCTTCTATGGGCTCCAGCTCTGAAGGTCAAGAGGAGAAGACAGGAGTCGTTTCAATTGGTAATGACAGAAAATATTCATTCAAATACATTTAATGTGTCAAGTGGCACTTTAACAATCCTTTGAGGGCAAGATGGACACAGCTGCAGGCAGCTGCTTCTGTCTAGGCAGGAATAGGGCACAGAAGGGTCACATTTGCTCAGGCCTGAATTGTCTTGCACAAATCACATTAGAAAGATTTTTCTAAAGGCTTTTTGAAAGAGATAAGATTTGACAACCTCAAATTCAACTCTTTAAACTAGGACAGAGAAAATCTCCTAAGTTTAAGAAATAGTAGTAGACAAATCTTTGCAGAAATTCAGAAGTGTACAAAACCTGGAGGGTCTGTTTTCTGGGAAATGTATTCAAGATGCTGTTACATGTCACAAATAACTGTAACTTCATACAAAGCCTTTTTCAGAGTGGTGCTCCCAGTTGTCTTCACTACAGCAGATGAAGTGTGTTCAGGGTCAGTGGGCCATGTCAGGAATTGCCTCTGAGGAGTTTTATGAGATTAAAAGTCCAAATTCTTTGACAGTTATTTTCTGTTCCAAATAATAGTTTCAAACCCAAATTTTATGTGGGTTTAGCTATGATGCTTCCTTCACTACAGTTCCTCACTTGTGCTGAGATGGGCTTACTGCATTGACAGGAAAGCGCTGGCTCTAAGTCTTGCCATATATTTTTGTTCTTCCATGCCAACACACATAAATAGTTCTGTCACCCCCACTGAGATGTCTTTTATTTCTTGAAATCAACACATACTGTACTGAAGTCAGAGCAGCCACCAGTATTTTAGCCACTGAAAATGAAAATAAAACCCAATCTGATACAGCAGAAGCTGCAATTGCTAAAAAATCCCTTTGGCAATTTTCATCTTAATGATTTCTTTTGCTGATATCAAAAGGTTATGGCCTAGCAGTTTCCAATTTCTGCACTCATTGCCTGGCTAAAATCATGCTGCCTTTTTAAAAAATTATTATAAGACTTCTCCCCGGCCTGATTCATTTAACAATACTCTTCAATGGTATTTAAACAACTTAGACATGGTCGTGAATTAACCTTCATAACCTCCATTACAAATTCATGGGTATCATACTTACTACACAAATTAGTTACTGTTAGATGTTCAAACAATCAATTTCATGCTTTCTCTCATGCTCTGGGCTTACAAAAATATTTACAGAGCTCTCTCATTAGCTTTTCTCAAATCCTTCATTAAAATTTCTTCTGCAACAATAGAGAAGCCTTGGCAACAGCTCATTCCCTGTGCTGGATGCCTATCACACTCATCAGGATTGCTTCACCGTTGCCTTAAATTCCCCTCCGTGACTGTACCCATCTGTTGTTTCATGTCTTACACCTCAAAAGCAATTTGGGGCAGGATTAGCTTTTCATTTCAGATTTTTATTGCTTCAGTCACAATGGGATCATTTTCTGTGACAGAAATTCCAAAATGCAACATGCACAGCAGTGAACAAATGGGGAAGACAGATAGGGAAAGGCAAAATGAGTTGCTTAAAATATCCTGTGAAAGCTGGGAATCAGGGCACTATTCATCGTTCTGTGTTTGCATCCTTTTTCTCACAGCTGTCATCCTTCTCATTACAGAGGAAGTCCAGGAATTCTAGCAAGGATGAAAATCAAATTTAAAAAAAAAAAGAGAGAGAGAGAAAAAAAAAAGAAGAAGATTACAATGGGTAATTCTAGGGAAAGGGAAGAGTTACTCATCCAATTTCCCAAGAGCTCATAAATATGAGCTGAGCTCAAATAAAACATGTCATGGGTGTCTTTAACCACTAGGAGCCGTATTCAGACCATCTCCCGTCTGCAACAGTTGCAAATTTTATCATTTAGGTCAGGGGAATAGAATCATAGAATCAGAGAATCATTTAGATTGGAAAAGACCTCCAAGATCACTGAGCCCAACCAGTTAAAGTCTAGAGCTTATGTTTTACTTCCAGTCTGCTTTCCTTGCTGTCCCAGTGCAATCCCATCACACCCAGCACAGACAGCCAGTAGTGGCAGAGCTGGAGGGAGGAGAAGTGGTTCTGCTGAATCTTACACAAAAACTTTAAGCAATATTTTTAAAGAGGGTKGTAGGCATTTCTGGTTCTGGAGGGGTTTGTAGCCATAACTCTTTTCAGGATGTCACTTCAGCTAAAGAGCCAGTTTCATTTTCATCCATCCTCTTTTCACGACACTCTGGAGTGGCAGCAAACATGGCTTGGCTGAGATTATTAATTRCTGTGGGTTAATATACAAGTTTTTCCTTATGTTTGCCTGAAAAGCTGATGACATTTGGCATTTGATTATTTTCAATACCTGTTCTTGCAAAGCTTGGAATGTTCCCCCTTGGGGGGGTTTTGCACTGTGGTGATATTCACCATTTCAAAGCTCAGATATCCCAAATGACTTTTGAAAAGTATGCCAGGTCACCTGCAGAATGACTGGAATCTCTCTATCCACTGCCTGGTTACCAAACAGGCTTGAAAATATGAGAAGCTATTGAAAAAAATCCTGATCTCTGCCATTTTCCTCAACCAAGTTCTGTCTAGTGTGACCAATTTACGCCCACACAAGTCTGCAGGACAATTCACAAGCAGATACAGAATTCAAAATCCCAGAACGTTATTTAGATAGCTGAAACTTTTGTTGGATTTTTTGCTATCTGAGGAAGTCAATAATAKACAAATTTTTAGATATTATGGGCATGATTTATCACAGCAACTTCCACAGCCTCAGCTACACTGGCCACCTCCCTGGAAACTGAAACCCATCATCTCATATTTTCCAGACTACTACAAATATGAACAGGGAAGATTAATTAATTGACACTTCAATAGATATTTAATTTCTGTGTGATGCAACAGAATTGCAGAGCTGTGCAGTCCTCACATAAAGAAGCAGTATGCAATGAACACCTGAATAAGCTACAGATGAAACTTGGTCCCRTGGTTTAGAGTTCAACAGGTATGAGCCAAACACCACTTACTACAATCACAGGAATGAGAAGCAGCAGCACTGAAGGCATCTTTAGTGAAGGGTGTGGAAGAGAGTGACCATTGTGTGCTGTTTGCTTGTGAGTTTGAATCTATGTGCTTTGCAAACCTCTGATTAGAGAGGCAAATTTGGATGTTTTGTTAAGTAGCACATTAATTATTTCAAAGATCAGACTGCGTTTGCAGCATGGGCTGTGGACATACTGATGGCCTTTTCTAAGAGGAAGCAGTGATGTAGCTGTACACCAAGTTTTTCTAAAGGAGCTACAAAGAGAACTTTTCATAGCAACCTGCAAAACCTGTAATGTACCTGCMCAAGTAATTTTTGAGCACCAGCACCAGTGAATCCTGGTTCCCTGAAGATTTGTGCCCTGATTGACTGACTTCCAAGCAAAATCACCAAGTGAAGGTTTTCCCATAATAGCAGCACCTACCAGATGTCCTTCTCACCTGGATTCTCTAATGATGCGTGAGTTTGCAGCCTTTACTTTACTAGCAATGCTTACATGTTCTTTGTTTTTCTACCCTGGTTTTTCTGCCTATATCACAAAGGAGGCATGAACTTCTGTTCAGCATTTTGCCCTTTTGTCTTATTTGACTGAAAACACATGGAAATATTATTAGCAAGAAGTGGAAGGATGGAAAAATCCATCAGGTGCCATGGTTCTGCAAGTCTCCACAGAAAATCAATCAGAAAATAAGGAATTTAGCTCCAGCCAGCATTGAAGAAAGACAGGAAGACACAGCTGTCATTAGGCAGAATGAAAATACTCTGATGGTACAAAATAGCAACTGTTTCACTCTCTKTGCAGGTTTTTTTCTAGGCAACACAGAATATCCAAACCTTCTCCTCTGGAATCCAGCAGTGAATGAATATTTTCCTCAGCTTRCATATGCTGTTGCTTGGGAAGCACCTATGTCTTTATCTGATTTTCATGTCAAAAAGCAAGGATAGATAGGTAAATTTACAAAATCTTCTTTTTATTTCCCTGTTTAAAGAAAATAAGTTCTGTTGAGGGGGCATGGAGAGAAGGGGTTGACAACTTTGTGGAGACACACAAAAGCCTCCTTTGGCTGCATTCCCAGTAGAAGAACATTCACTGTCATGATATTAATTGTGTCACACACATCCACACCTTTTGTGCTTTTGCAGGAGTTCATACTGGCTGCTGCAGATGCAGCTCTGGTGGAACAAGCCTCCCTACTCTGCAGGGTTAATGTCTGCAGACAAGTGCACAATCATTTGTTTCTGCTCAGCTRCAGGGACAATGCAGACACAGTTATGTGCAAACAACTCCTCCCCTTGTAGGCAGCAAGTCACATGCCTGACATCAAGTGTAAATCATGTGCAATCTCATCTCTGGCCCTTGTCCAAATCCCTGCCTACCCTCCTATTTCTGAATGTACTGCTTTAGGTGGCACAGAACACCTCAACTGAAACTCTCCATGGTTTTACTGGAGTAACAGACCATAGTTCCTTTGGTCTTTATAGTCCCACTGGTGGGAACAGCCTTGTGAATCCCAAACTACACACAGAAGGAGGTGCACTTAAAAACATTTTAGTACATTACTACACCATCTTTACTTCTAACAACAGTTCAGAGACTTCCTCCACAGCCTTGGCAGAGCCTGGCCCCCATGGCCTGGTGGTTGTGGGTAGCAGGTGGCCTGAATTGCTCTCCTGAACTCAGGGTGCCCTGTTATKCCATCTGTCACTGACACCACTAGGTATGTCCACACTATATATCACACCTGYCRTGCAGGGTGAGCTGCCCAGCTGGGGCTGGTGCCTGCTTGTGGGTTCCTCCAGCCCTCTCTTCTCTGTCCCCTGGATCACTGAGCAGAGCTGAGCACAGGGTTCAGCTGAAGCAGAGGAAGCAGTAGCTGAACAGCAATCAGGAACAGTTCAGTGCCATTCCAGCCCACCCCACTCCACCAAATTCTAACCCCAGGGTCTCCTAAAGACTTTGACCCTTGGCTAAAAGGCTCTGGGGCCTGGGATAGAGGTTTTATGGTGTGATCAACAGGGCCAGGTTTAATCTGTGACATGAACACGGTCAGAGCAAGCAGGTGGGTGAAGTCTTAGAAGTTATAAATTATAATGAAGTTATAATTAAATATACACAATTATAGCTATTTAAACACATCCTAGGAGGTTGCTGAGATCTGGCTTTGGAATGCTCTGTGCTTGACAGTCCAAGTGCTGTTTGTGCACAGCCCACATAATGCCAGGGGCCAGCACAGCACTTCACCTGGGAAGAATTCCCTACAGGCTCCAGTGGAAGCAGAAGTTGCTCRTACCCGTGGCTCAGCAGAGCATGAGGGCAGCTGAGTGCCATCCCCTCACTTGACAGGCTCTGAGATGTGGATACTCACTAATTTAAATATTCTGGCTGGAGGTTGCAGCACTTCAGATATGCTTTTTAACTTCAAAAAAGGCACACCTGGCAGCACAAATTAGTCACAGCTAAGGAAAACCTAAGAAAATGYATTAAAATTAGAGCAAAGACTTGGCTCCCAGGAGAGACTAGTGTTTTCATTAGCTGCAAAGTACAGATAAGATTTTGTGGCTGTTTCCTATTTACATTTTGAAAGCCAGAGTTGCTGGATATTCCCTTCAACTGGGAGCTCTTGAGTTGTTTTCRATGATTTCTGCACTAATCACTTCTGTTCTGGAAAATTCACTTCAAACCCATGTCTACCTCTAATGCAGGGAATCTTCAAGGATCCAAAGGAATTCTTTTTGCATCTGTCTATTTTTGTATCACTGAAACATTTTCCTGCTGTGGGGGCCTGCAACAAAGTCCTTGCTGTGAAATTCTTACCATCCAAGGTACAATAGAGAAGGAAAACTGGAGGTAAATATCCCTTTTGCAGCTTGTGGGGAGCCCTTGTGAGCCAAGCCAAGCCACAGATGCACAAATGCCTGTGACCACCTCCCTCTCAGCACTCATGCTGCCCTGCTACAGCTGGAGCAGGATATTTTGCCAGGAAGGAAATCACCTCTCCACCCCKGGTGGGATTTCAACTGGTATGCAGATGGCTCTGGTGTGATGAGAAAGCCCCACCACTTCCTAAGCAGTTCCTCATCCCCCTCCTGTACCAGCAGGAGCTGCTACCTCACTGACACCACGTTTTCCAGGGAGCAGGAGGCTGCTGGGCAACTCTCTCAGCCCTGCCCAGGCAGCAGGATCGGTGGGATGAGCAAGGATCTGGCTACAATCAGGAGATCACAGGGCCTTTGGCTTATGGTCCAGCTCTAACACTCTTCCAAGAAAGGATTTTGCTGAGTTATGTTCAGGACCACTAATTAGACTGTTTCCAGATGTTGCCCAGAGAGGGATGGTGAAAGAGGAAGGGAGGTGGTGGATTTGGTATTTTTATGAAAGGAAGAAGCTTGTTTTCTGACAGCTGGATTGCATTTAAACAGCTTGGCAAAACCTTACCTTAGCTTCAAAAGACACATTTTACTACAAAGTAATTTCTGCCACAAGAAAAAAAAAACCTCTACTGGGGAAATAGGTTGGGTTTTATACAAATATTTCAAATTATCATTTTAGCAGAGAAAGTGAGAAAAAAGGCCAGCTCAAAATTTCACATTGTCTTTCCCAAGAATAATCCATCACTGTCTATCACAAGCCATGCAGGTGGATGGGAAGGGAAGAGATGAGCTCCTGCTGGACCAGGACATGAGAGGTCAGACTCAGAAGGAAGTTCTTTGGTGTTATGGTACATGGAGGCAATGTTTAGCCAGCAATGATGTCCCAAGAGCACAGAAAACCACAAGACTTTCATAACAAAGACAGAATTGTAGTTGTAAAGGAACAATTGGTTTAAAGGACAGATAAATTAAAGTTTGGCCATTTACCTGAAGCCTCATATCAACACATTAATCAGGTGAGAGAAAGGATCCCAGCATGAAGGAAGCAGACAGTGCCAAACCCAGGTCTATGAAGATTAATCATCACAGAGGCAGAACACGAATATTAAATTAGTAATTAATATTAATTTGTGTACATGTGCTTTTTAGGGGCTTGAGATAAATCCTGTTTGAGATGCATTTACCAAAGTCCTGTGCAGTGCTGGGGAATTTGCTCCTGAAATACAGGGCTGAAATCAGAAACACTGTGTTCATACATATGAGAGCCTTCAGAGATAGACAGATGGATAGATAGATAGATAGATAGATAGATAGACAGACAGACAGACAGATAGTTAGTTTTGCACTTTGGAGAGATGGCAAGCATGGTCTGTAATAGCTTTAAATTGCTTAAATTTTATAGTGGACTGAAAATACGAGGTGAGGGAAATGGGCTGGTCAAGGATGAATGACTCTGGACCAAAGGGTTTGAGTAAGGTAACTGAAGGTAAGGATTTGAGTAAGAGCTCCTGAGAAGACACTGGATCAGGACAAGAGGTCAGGACCTGGGAGATTCTGAGCATGGCTGTCCTTTCCACTGCAGCTGAGAAGGCAGTCTCCTACCTGGGCTGTTGCTGAAAGCATGGGGGCTCATTCCTGGTGACAAATGTGTTTCTTTCTGCCCATCATGAACAATTTCCTGCTGGCAGCATTCTGCATCACCTCTCCTGTGGCTTTTGGACAAGATGCAGCACTTGATGCTTCTGGTTGTGAACTGCCACATGACTGCAGGAGCAGCTTGTATGGACTGTGTTGAGGCACCTACCAGACCACCTGTGCCCACCTCCATCCTTCTCCAGGCAGCACCAGACCTTGCCTTTTGTGCGTGGGCCCTTTGKCACGTGGCCTCTCCCTGCTTCCTGCACGGTGGACTGAGGTGATTTTTTCCTCTCCTTGGGTCCCTTCTCTTCCTCCCTGTGCATGGGCGTTGCTGCCCGTTCGCAGCAGCAGTGCTGGATACCAGCACCGTGAGTAAAAGCTGGGAGGCTACCAGCAGAGGAAATGCTTTGAAAATGAGATCTCCTACTTCTGTGCAGAGGAACAGGCTATTTTAGGAGCAGATTGTGTTGGAGATATGGGCTGGGAAGGGATAACTGCAGCTGCTGAGTGAAGTGCTGGTGTATCCAGAGCTTCCCAGTAAGTAAGGCTATAGACATCACATAAAGAAACTCTCCAGTTCATCAGTTCATCTCCTCTCTCTTTGGCTTGGCCTCTGGACTCAGACATGGTTTTCTCAACCAYAGAGACCATTGCTGGTGTACAGCAATGTAAGAGACTATTTTCACCTTCCCAAAAGAATAGAATTTCCACACAGGTTCCAAATTACAGCAGAAGGAAAGAGTTATCTGGCTGTCAGTCTTAGGGCAGCACAAAGGAGCAYGGTAACACAAAACTTCAGCAGTCCTAGGTACGTTTAACAACATTATTAAGAAAAATTCAGTCCTGAGCAACTCTGAAGGAAATAACACCCCATTGTCTGCCTGAGATTCACTGATTTCCCCTCCAACTGCAGCTCCCCAGSCATTTAAATTACATCTGATAATTAAACATGCTGTGAAATCAGCTTCAGTGCTTGTCAAAKCTCTGTTGAGTTTCACCAGAGATGGTTCAGCTGAAGCCTTCAGTTCTTAAATTTCTGGTATGTGGTCTGTTGGGACTGGCAGGGMACATATCTTTGTCAACCCCTGTATCTCAGTACACAGGTCTTGCCTGCTGAGGCAGTGCCCTCCAGCCTGCAGTACCCAAATGCAATCCCAGTAGCCTGACCTGGTGTATCATTCTCCAAGCTAAGTCTACGAGCAGGAGGAGCTGCAAGCCAGGCTGCAGAGCCCTGCAGACCTTTGTCCATCACTGTGCTGAACGGTCACCCAGAGAATTACCTGCAGATTTACTGCCCTTCACTGTAACTTGAGATGAACGTTGCTGTCTCTATTCTCASAGAGATTTACAGCTCATTCTGCCTAGAAATGGGGCTTTTTTTCTTTTTTAATTGAGTGATCTGTCTTTTGGGGAAATATTTTATTTTGTGCTGCATKTGTCAAGGTCTTTCACTGTGTCACTTCCACTTTATTTAGCCACCCTGTCACACCAGCCTTGTGCACTCCCTGCTCCACTATCCATGGCAAYATTCATGGATTGTACATTTCTTTTTCCTTTATGCAGCTCTGTGATTCTTCCCAAACTGACTCTAGAGACTGGAGTGTGGCCTTAAATTAGGACTTATCTGCATGGGAGTCCATTCCAGAGATTTTGGGATAGCTCCTCTCTGTGGAAAGCCTTGCTGTGGCATACATGTGACAGCTGGGAGTTATACCATGGAGCTGTCACAGTTCAGCGTGCCTTTGTGCCACGATAAATTAGGGTAAGCACTGACTCAGGAAAAGTCCTTGGCTATTACTGGAGAAAGGTCAGTTGAGAATTGCATTCGCTGTGTGGCCACATCCAAAAAGCAAACATAGATGAATCTATATAAAGGATGGGATGAARGGTTATATAATTCAGTTACACAATGTATGTGATTGCTGTCATCAGAAGACGGTCTTCAGTGCTTGTTAGTCTGTTTCAAAAATAAATAATGGGATTGGGGAGTTTGGGGACAAGCAGCATTCTCACAAAAATGAACCAAAAACCTAAAGGATTGGAACCATTTATCTGGGAAGGAAGGATAAGATGTAATAAATCAAACTATGAACAGTCTAGGACACATAGATTAAGAGTGCCTCTTTTCCCTTTCATATAATAAAAGAGCAAAGTGTCATTCAAAGAGATGAGAAATAGCAAATTATGATTTTACAGCATG
The DNA here is from genome assembly GCA_014549065.1 of Cardinalis cardinalis. NCBI lineage: Eukaryota > Metazoa > Chordata > Aves > Passeriformes > Cardinalidae > Cardinalis > Cardinalis cardinalis. The sequence goes on from JACDOX010000050.1 coordinate 2,943,124, forward strand.
ACTTGCTTGACATAGTTACAAATGAGAGAGCACTCAAATTTGCTGAGAACCCAGAACATGAGAAATCTTGATGTGGTAACATATACAGTTACAACACTGCAAACTAAAAACTTAACCCCCAAAACCCGGAAGGGAGACAAATACTTTGGTGTCTATTTTATATAGGGAATTATATTACACCATCAGGAGAAAAGAGATATCAGGGCTTGTTTCAACCCTCTACTGATTTCTCCATTACTAAACACTCTCAGAAACAAGTGATCCCACCAAATGTCCGTGGATCCAACAGTACAGTGATGTCTGTGTTCCCAAGGAACAATAACACTACTGAGGGTAAAGGAGCTGCCTCTCATTTCCAGAAATGTGTAACGTCTGCCTATTGTGCCCTTGCTGATGCTTGACATGGCCATGCACACTAGAGCCACTGTTCAGAAACAACTTCCAAAGATGCTAGTTCAGCCAGTGAAAAATATTATGTCTGAAAAAGCTGGGATTTGGTGAACTTTCAGCAGAACTGAATTCCAGCTCTGGCTGCCCTGGAAACACTGGGATGCTGAAGACATCTCATCTCAGGGCAGCTTTGTGCAAGGGGTTTGCTCAGTGCCAGGTTCCTCTCAGCCTCCGCAGCACTTTTCAGGACATTGACTACAGTTTGACTCAGCAGCTTCAGGGTGGGTCAGATTGCTCCTCTCTGGAATTAATACTGGTTCATATCCAGCCCAGACTTTTTGAGCTGAGTTTTCTTAGTTCCAATGCACATCTGTGCCATATGGCAGCTGTACCTGACTTTGGATTCCTCATTCCCCAGGGTGGGTGTCTCTTATTTGCCCTGACAAAGCAGCAGAGGGAGCTCAGGCAGTTCAAACCCATCCCAAAAGAAAGTGAACAGTGAATATACATCGGACCACTGTATCACAGTCTGCTACCAAGMACACAGATGTTCTCCAGTTACACTGTGAGATGGAGCCAGACTAACTCTGCTCAGCTCCAATAAGCTCCATTACCAGTTTCCCCCTGATCTTCCCAGCCCCCTGACCTCTGCTACATGAGGCTGAGAAACCACAGCATTCACAGATTTCATTAGGAGTTATGTGTTCTCGGTGCCTCTTGGACCAGGGCCCTCTTTTATCCTGGTCTAGAAGATATTTTGTGGCCAAAGTTTTACAAGGCTTCCCAAGGTTTCACAAAATTCTAATGACAAATATATGCAGCCAGAATCTATATCCTTAGCTTGTGTCCCTCTACCCAGGCACACTCCCATAGGGATGTCCACTGGTCAAGCTGGCAAAGTCACAGCACCCTACCACATGACCACCTTAATTCATCATGATAATCACTGTTCTCTCTGGAGGGACTCCTACTCCAGAATTTCCAAAAGGCTTTTCTGCTGGTTTAAGTGATGGCCCTGCTCTGTGAGGTACTCGATACCTGTGACCATGGTGAGTCACTTTAACTTCCACATTGATAGAATGAGRTTAATAAGAACACCCTGTTTCACTGGCAGGAGGATTCAAGATTTTGGGATGTTCAGCTTAGAAGAAGCTGTAGACCATATCAGTATCTTATTACAGAGAATCATGGAGGAAAAAGAGGTAGAGGAAAGTAGTAGAGTGAGAAGCTTGTCTGTCCTCCTCATTTGCTGTCAGGCCACCCTGGTGGCACACCAGCCTGAGGCCACCCAGAGGCAAAGTGGAATTGGAGATTGTCTGTGGGCAAGGTTTCCACTGAGGTGTTTCTGGTAAATGCATTCAAACCAAGCAGTCATTAGGACTAAATACAAGTTTTGGTTTAGATTTTTGCTTTCTCAACCCATCCAACCCAACCTGGGTTTCCCAGTTGTTCCCTAAGTAACCAGTCCATAYGTCAGGATAGTTAAGATTATTATGTATGAGGTAAAAAACTAGAGATCCAAACAGTAGCCCATATCTACCTCATTTAGTCAAAAAAATCACAGAATWTTCTGTTTCTATTAATTCTTTTACATATATGGGAGGAAGCATCTGTGGACTAAAAATCATGAAACTGTCATCTCTGCTGTGGATTTCTTGTCTGRCTAGAGAAAGAGGCAATTAGAGTAAAGGGAATGGTATGAAAAGTAACTGCTTCTGAGTATTCCTTTCTAATTTTAATCAATGTTAGATATAACAGTGGAAAAGTCAGTGTTTATGTTTAATCTCTAAGTTCATAACTCTGCAAATTATAAAGTTATTTTCAGGTAAAAGCATTGATAGGGAGCACATTCCACATTCAGGATGAATGACTAAGATCAGATAGATATTCATGCTTGATCTTTCATGCCCTTGAATATGCAGGGAATGAAAACAGCATCACACTACTTCTCCAACTAGGTGGAAATAACACAGCCCTAATGTTGAATCAATTCACAGAATAAACCCTGTGAATAGCTGCTGAGGAAATCAATATGAGGAAACAGTGAACTGAACATCTATTCTGCAAATGGTAAGAAAAAGAAAAAATAGATTGTGGCTGTCCTGGTTTTGGTACCCCTGGAAATCTGGTCCTAAAACCCCCATCTACATGAACAAACTGATTAAGAACCAAATGGGGAGATGGTGAAGAAAAAAAGCAAAGGAAAAAATTAAAAATAAAATGAAATAAAATAAAATTGAAAGAAAATAAATTTAAATAAGAGAAGAAGGAGGATGATAGAGGAAAGCTGGGCAGTTACAGATAAGCAGTAGAAGTAGAGATGAGGGAAGGAGCTGTTCAAAAGAAGAGGGTTCAAGGCAGCAGGTGGAGAATAAATTCAACATTTTTCTTTCTGATACAATATGGGAGTGCCAGCAGGAAGTACTCTGTAAGAGAAAAAATTGTGAGATGAAGAGGACAAGACCTCTGAGAAGGTGGAGGGAGAAAAGTGCCAGAAATAGAGCCAAATGTGACTGACCACTAGATTTTATGTCCTATATAGCACAACCCTTAAATTTCACCTACTGCCCTCTCCCTTTTTGACAAATGGAAGATTTCCCTGAGGTGATGCAGTCTTAAAGACCCAAAGAGCTGGAAAAATACCTTGGATAGCTGTGATCTTGTCTGTGACAGAGGAAGGATTCCAGGAACAGCATGACTGAAAGAGGAAGACAGGTGGTTGAAAGGAGTGAGAGTATTCAGAGGTAATAGAAGGGGAGGGTTAGAAAAGAGAAGAATGTCACAGATGASCCAAAAAACCAGAGTGTAAATAAGGGTTTGTGCTGGTGAGAGGAGAAGAGGAATGAGGCTGAGAAGGAGAGAAGGAATAGATGRATGTTCTAATGAGAATTAAGATGATGTCAGAAAGACTGTCTGTGCATTGATGCTTACACAGCAACCAGTTTGTCCAGGCTTGAGGCAGATAATTGATACCATCCTTTGGGAGCTGCCGTTCATCAAAGCCCTTTAGTGTAACCTCAGAAACCACCAATCTCTCCTTGCCCTTAATTTGTTTTAATGGAACACTTTTCATGCCTCTTGCTGTGTTTTTAGCAACTCCTTGCAGCCTTTCTCTATCCTCAGCACTTGAAGCAAGTGACAAGCCGCTGGTAACCTTGTTGGTAATTTGCAGTTCATTATAAGTTCAGCCTGCAAGGGCAGCATTTGTGTGCAGGGTGAATTGTTGAGCAGATTGTTTGGTCTGAGCTTTGTCTCTGCCAGCCTCTTATAGATGCCGCCTAATCCTGATCAGTCAGCAGTCACTGGGCTTTCCTGCTCTGCAGCTCTGGTGTCAGTGGTGATAATCGTTAAAACGGGGGAAAACCCCAAGTATTACCTGCACAAAACCCACAAGATTCAACACAAYGAGAAAAACAGGGGGCAGCATAAAATGAGCAATATGGTCAAGAGATTTATATATGAAAACACAGAGAAGCCCATCTCTACATGGTACAGTGCCCTTATCATGTATACAGTGTCCTGATTGTAAATATATATTATCATATATACAGTGCCCTGATTGTATATACATTGTATCATATATACAGTGACACAATCACAAACACAGTGGCTTAATTGTATCCAGGCAGAAACCTAACACCCCTCTCAGCCGCTCTGGTTTCCTCTGTTACTCCTCAAACAACATCTTTAAGCACTGAAAAAAAGGTGCCAGAAGGAGCAGAGGCAGCTCCCTCATACCCTGAAAGAGACGCAGGATTGGAGCCTGTCGCATGGGAAATGTGTCCTCCAACACAGAATTCCTGGAAAAGCTGTGGCTCAGCAGGACAACTCCTTATCCATAATCTGTGCAACAGATGCACCAAGCAAAGCATCTCCTATATTGTCAGCTGTYGCTTTAGAGTCTTGTATCTCCAGTTTGCTCTTTTTTCTTTAATCTGCTGGATGGAGGTAATGAATATTTAAGTACTCGGTGTAAAGCTGTCTGTGCTGGCAGAGTGGCTGGAGCTGCAGAGAGCTGCAGAGCTGAGGATCACTGTAATCTGCTCGATGGGTGGTTCTGCCTGTGGCCAAATGGATTCCATATGTGAGATCATCTGTCATGCAGAAGGCACCATCWTTAGTTCCCTTTCTAGGAAGTCCTTCTGCTCTCCTAAGTGAAATACAATGTCACTGACCCCAAYGTGTTCATTTGCCATGATGGTGCCATTATGGAATGAGCTCTTTGGTGACTTTCAAAATTCAAGTGCCCCTAGTCATTTTTCTGGACTTCAGGTAGAGAATGTTGCTATTTTATTAATTTTATTTTTGATGCAATTTCTAGCCTCTGCATGGAGATCATTGCTGTGTCCAGATACCTTTGAAAAACATCATGTTGGGTGAGGAGAGTAGGCTGGTTTAAAGATATGCCATACCTGTGCTTTTAATTTTAGGCTTACATCACTACCAAAGAGCAAGMAGCTGATATTCTGCAGATCTTTGTAGCATGCTGGACAGTATATAGAAGCTAACATTTTTATTCTCATTTCTCTTTTTGTAAGGAAGGCAAGTTCTCCTGCCCAGAGCTGCTCAGACAATTGCACAGGAGAGTGGGCAAGGTGGCTGTGGAAAGGGAGATTGTAAACTGCTCTTCACGTTCCCTGGGAGTGAGTCAGGTGTGATGAGTTTAAACTGAAACTAAATGGTTAAGATAGAGATGGCAGAACCTTTTTTGCTAGAGAGGACGGTGGGTTTGTGTCTGGGAAGACTGAAACCTCTGGCACTGGCAGTTTTTCCTATTTGTCTCTCATCTCCCAGGGATTAATCTGGGGCTACTTTGCCTGGATATTTTAACAGACAGGTCTTCAACTCTGCTTTTCACTGTTATTTAGCAGCAGATGTTCAGATTCTGATTTTCCAAAGCTACCCAGTTGTTATTAGGTATAATTAACACCAACATCCTTAACCCATAAGCCTCTTTTAGGTTGGACTCAGTCCTATTCTGTTTACAAAATAAAACCTTCATGTGAAGATCACCTCTTCAAAAAGCAATTAGCAATCCCAGCTCTTAGGGTCTCCCTCTGAGGAAGAGAAATGCTTGTAGAATAYGGAAAGCAAGGAATATTACTAGGACATGTAGCTTTTTCTGTAACAGCACCACAACTAGCTCTCATAAGCTTTCCAAATTTATAGTGCTGAATTAATAAATTATTTATCCATGTATCTAAACTCAAGTGTTCAGGAAAGTGATTAACATTACTCAGAAACAGCATTTTATGGATCATTGTCTGTAATCAGGTCGTGGTAGTTGAAGATCCCCATTTCCTGTGGTTGACAATGGATTATTCATGTAGGATGTGCAGCATAACTGAGTTAAGGTTATGGCAGCAAACACACCTTCTGGAATTTGCCCAGCTGAGTCACATCATTTGGTAAAGATGAAATTGCATAATTTAGGGGTATTTTTAAGCCATTGCACTAAACAAACACTGTGGTCATGCATTCTGAAGAACAACAATGTGATAGGAGTAGTCAGCTCACTCTGGGATCTGGTTAAATAAATTGGAAGTGCATTGCAGTGTTTGGGAGGTTTCAGTTCTAAAGCTATTTCAAGAAACCCATGAGGATTTCACAAAAAATCTGCAGCTGCAGTATGTGCAGGCAAACAGGATGCTGTTCTATCACCAAAGGAATAACAAACAATTCCAGAAGAGGGGATAATTTAGTTAAATATAGCACTTGAAATAATATACCAAGAATTCATATATTTTGTGATCATTTTACCTTTTTTATGCAGTGGATAGGAGGAAAATTGTAAATTTTTTAATGACTGCAAATGGTGTTCCCATAAGAGAAATGAAAATTTGGAAATAATAGACCAAAGGATGGAATGGTGAACACAGGCTGATGGAAATGAGCTGAAAGGAAAATAGCACCTGAATGTCTGAGATCATTGCTTTGTCTGCTTCCCAGTCCAGGTCCTTGAGGTCTGTGCTGGTTTTACCTGGGCAATTTTCTTCATAATAGCAATTCTGGGGCTGTGTTTTGGATTTGTGATGAAAACAGTGCTGACAATTCAGGGATGTTTTCATTATTGCAGAGTTTACCCAGAGTCAAAGCCTTTTCTGCTCCTCACCTCACCCCACCCGTGAGTGTACAGAGCTGGGAGGGGACACAGGTGGGACAGCTGGCCCTGAGTGACCCGAGGGACATCCCATACCATGGGACATCATTCTCAGCAGGCTGGGAGAAGAAGGAGCASTGGGACATTCAGAGTAGTAGTGTTTAACTTCCCAAGTCACTGTAACATGTGCTGGAGCCCAGCTTTCCTGGGCATTAATTCCCACTGCCCATGGGAAGTGGGGAATTAATTCCTTTTTTTTTTTTTTTTCTTTGCTTGCATGCACAGCTTTTGCTTCCCCTTTTAAACTGTCTCTGTCTCAATACACAGGTTTTCTCACTTTTTCAATTCTCCATCCCACCAGGAGGAGTTAGTGAGAGGTTGTGTAGGGCTGAGTTGCCAGCTGGGATTAAACCATGACAAGGTTTTAAATGCACAGCAACACTGAGAAAAATCTGCAACACTCTGACCACTGTGAAGGTGCTGATGGTCAGTGCATTCCCTGATTTCATGCAGCCCAAGAACCAGTTGTCTCTAAGACTCCTTCTCTGATATCAGCCAAAGCTTTGGGAAGAGACTAAAAAGCAGACTCCCATTTTGCAATCATGTGCARTTCAGGGACTTCCTGAAAAGGTGGACTTGGTTTATTAATAACCCTCACTCTCTCTCTCTCCCTCGAAGAGGCTGCTTGAAGGGGTGCTTTTAAAGCCACATCAGTTTTTAGTTCCCACAAAACACTGTGGCAGGAAGTTCCAAAGTTTAACTACAGGCATGAAGAGTCATTTCCTTCCTTTTCCTTTGAGCTTGTCCTCTCCCACTTAAAATCACTGCTTCCTTCTTCTTTTATTGGAAAGTGCAATGAAAAATCAATCTCTTCAMCTTCTCCATGATGTTCATGATGTTATAGATTTATCCTGGTCATCTCTTAAATTGAAGAGATAACTTATTTAGCTTTCCCTTACATTGAGTWGTTATATACTTCTTATCAGCCTTTTAATCCTCTGAATCCTTTTTMACCTATGGTTTCCTTTTCAAGTGAGAGGACCAGAGCTGCACACAGAATTCAAGCTWGAAGAGCCATAGATTTATGTATTTATATAATACTAATAATAATTTATAATATAATTTTTWAAAATTTATTTATTTAGCAACATTTTCTGGTTTGATCTCTGTCGCATTTCCGGGCAATTCCCCACATTTTATTTGCTTTATTGACTGCTACAATATGCTTAGCTGTTATTTTCATGGAACTATCTGTAACAGCCCCAGCTTTTCCCTCTTGGCCACCTCAGAGCCACGTGTGAGCTGAGGGCTGCTTTTCCCCTCRGGCATCATTTCTCTGTTCAGTCACTGAGATTCTGCAATTCTTCACATTTTTTAATCACCTTTATTACCCAGAGGAGTTTTGTATCATGACTAAACCTTGTCACTTCACTGTTTACTCCTTTCCAGCTCATGAATGAGTTTGTAAGCAAACAGCTTACACCTCCAGGGGACACCACTGCTGCTCAGCCTCTACCACAGGACCTGACCATGAGCTCCCACTCTCTGTTTCCTGTTTTTTAATTCATTCCTTTTTTATTCATCCAGGGACCTTTCCATTTATGCCCTGACTTTCCTTAAAAGCCTTTGGTGAGAGATGCTGTCTGCAGCTCTCAGGAAATACAGGCTGGTTATATCAACAGGATATCCTTTATCCAAAGGCTTGTTGACACCTCCAGAGAGCTCCAGGGACCATAGCAGGACTTCCCTTTACAAAAGCCATTCTGACTTCCACAGCACATCACAATTACCTCTGCATCCAATAATTCTTTTTTTTTTTTTTTTTGCTGCTTCCTACAAAAGCAGCAGCACAATACTAACCTGTTCTTCAGCTTCTTATGCTGTTGAAGAGCTGACAGCTCATGTTAAGCTGAAGGGCTGGGACTAAGGTGCTCCCACTGGATTTGTATTTTCCAGACCATGATTTTCAGGTGCTGGAAGTGCAGGAGTTGGAATATTTTTTCCAGAGCTTCCTCTTAGTGTTTACTGTTGATTTTGGTCAGGTGTAGAAGTGAGTGCACGACATCCAAAGAGCAGCATGGTTTCCCCATGTCAGGATTCCTCTACCTACCCCAAAATCTTAGATGCAAAACTCCCTGCTGTAGTCAGTCCTTTCCACACTGAAAGATGAGCACTCATTCCCTTCCTTTGCACCTCTGAGGGGCAGGAAATGCCTCTTTCTCACCATGTGCCCTAAAAACCTGTGGGTGGGGAGTCCTGCAACCCAGAGGAGGAAACAMCAGACAAGTTGGTTGCTGGCAGCTGCTGGTTGCAGTCAGTCCCCAGGGAATGAGGTTATTTAGAGTGTGCTGGAATGAGTCTGTGCAGTGAATCAGGAGCATGGTCACAGCTYCCAGACAGACAAACCTCTCCCTCCCTTTTCAAAGGGAATTTCATGCAGGTGACAGTCTGGTTTCACCAAATAAGCCAACATGAATTATTTCCTGATCATAGCTGTGATGATTTTGGGTTTTGAGGGTGCATATGCATCAATCAATTTATCTGCACTGATTGCCTGGCTAAACCATCTTAGTAGTCTCATACTGTCCTCCTTCTTGGGGTGGTGTGGTAATGACTTCTTTAAATTTTGGAAAATATTGAAAGCAAAATAAATGATGGAGAAAGAGCAGCTGCTAAACAGCTCAGAAAGGTCATTTCCTCAAAAATAAACCAGAGAAAGGCAAACAAGCATGCTCCCTTCCCATGAGGAGTACATCTCATCCCTCTTTAAGTTTGAACAATTTTTGAATGAAGGGACATACCAGCACTTTTGAGATTTGCGTTGACTGCAGAGATCTTTCTGGACCCCTGAGCTGTCCAAGGAATGTATTGCTTTGAGTCTTTTCCCAAACCCCATTCCCACATATTGCACTGAGTTCCCATCACAAAGCTGACCTGCCGGGGAAGCTTGAAGAGGTGTAAAGATTTTAGCAAACACCAGCAGGAACCAGCTGCCCCACTGCAGAGTGACTCACGCTACAGAGCTCTGCTGGCAGGAACACAGATGTGCAGGAAGCAAACCTTGGTCAGGCTGAGTAATCCAGGTGAGCACAAAAACAGCACCTGAAGGCACCTAYGTGCTGGGTGTGATGCACAGGGCTGTGCAACCCCTGTGACCTTGGAGAGAGAACCTGTGGCTGTGAACCACTGGCTGCTGCCACAGAGAAGAGCTTCCACCTGCCTGTACCAAGGGAATCACACCCTCCATGCCTGCCATTCCTTCTTTCTTTCTCCYGGCCTGCGGATGCTGTGATTACCATTTCAAGAATCCTCTGGTTTGTCCCAAAGGTTCCAGAGATCAGGGCAGACATGGAAGATGGGATATGAAGGCTGGCAAACCTCAGGACTCACTTTGTTGTTTATCTCATTCATTTAAGAAGAGCAGAGGTAGCCTGAATACCATCTGATGCACCATCTCCTGAAGAAGAAGAGACTGCAGTGTTGAAATAAATTATTTTTGGAACAAATTATTTTTGAAACAAATTTCAGTACCTTACTTCTCACACTGGAACTGAAGGGCAGCTGCTACAGGATGCACAGCTCCATAGGGGTCTGGGTAACTGTGATTTTATTAAACACTGGAGCCAACCTACTTTTATGTCCTGCCAAGAAGGATGTCCGGCTCCGTGATGCTGTCCCTGACCCCCAACATGCATCCCACARCTTCCCTTTCACCTCACTGCTGTGTCCCTGGCCCACACTGTGCCAGTCCAGGCAGCTAAACCAGCACAGAGCCCTCCAGGTTTTGTGCCACAGAAGGTTTTTGCTGGTGCAGTTCCCAGCAGCAGTGTGCAGCAGGATCAACACATAGGACTTAGTGGAAATAYGCAGTCTGGTGAGCCTGACCACCCTTTCCAACAACACCTACCKGCTAATTAGGATCACAAATATTATTAAATCTCACTCTCAGCCTTCTAATACCACTGTGCCATGCAGAGAACAGCAGTGGATGCCAGGGAAGAAGCAAAGGGCTGTAAAGGGAAGGAACATGCACTCATGAATGACTGTAAGAATTAATTTCCACCATAAAATATGGCTCATAGCATGAAATGTCTGTGAACCATTTCGCAACCTTGTCCTCTAGCAGTTAATTTTAAAAGTATTAGTTATGGCTTGACATCACCTGAAAGCAGGCAAATGCCTCATTGCACAGCCTGACAGGCAGGGCTGCAAGCAGGGGAACCTGCAATCCCATTAAGGCGTGGGGGCACGAGGACCACCATGGAGAAAAGAGAAAATGAAGGGCTCCGGGTGAAGCTTCTGATGGCAACAAGTACCAGCATGTGGCTTATCATGGGCACAGTGTAGCAGCTTGCTAGACAGTGTCAGAATTCAGGMCATCCCTCTGGCTGTCCTGCATTGCCCAAACCCCTGCCAGGGGGCTCAGASACCCTGGCACAGAGCCGAACATGTCTGTGACTTTGATTATGACCCATGGAGCAAATTACCAACCTTAYAGGAGGATCTGCAAGCCRTGAAAGTCTAAGTAGAATAATAATTAGTTTGTCATGGGTTGAAAAATAGATTTTTGGGGTTTTTAGAATGTGGGTTCAGGAGGCAAGATGGACAAATCTGGGTGTGTCCAGCCTTTCTCCTTCTTCTTCTTCTTCTTGGCCTCCATCTTCTGCTATGATGTTGGCACTTTTAGATTGGTTTAGAGTAGAAGCTCACTGTCTAACATAGSTGATAGGTATTGGGAAGTTATGGTAAATAATATACAAGTAGTTTTTAGTATAAAAAGATAACACTACCCCAGGGAYGGGCAGAGTGCCTCTGTGTGACCTGCTGAACAGACCTCGGCAGGCCAGAGAAAGAATTTTATAGATAAGAAACAATAAAAAACCTTGAGACCGAGAACTGCAGAGTTCTGACTCCTTTGACGAGCTGGGAAAAGAGACTTTCTAATGTATCTTGGGGTCAATCTGAGCAGCAGAAGTCCCAAGAAGACAGGAAGGAGGGAGAACCTGCCATGTCTGGAAGTGAAGGGACAAGGGGAATATCCTCTTGAAAGTTTTCTGGAAGCTTTTCCTACTGCTTCAGCCCATGGAGACAAGTGGAGAAAGGGCAGTTGTTAGGGAGGAATCTGAAGGAGAAGGATCTGAAGTGCTCTCCTGGCTCCCAGCAGTGCCTTGTGCTGCTGCAGGCGTTGATGCAGAAAGCAAGCGTGCTAAATCAGTGCACAAACTAGGGGGTGACAGGGACACATCTGCTGCCTGAAAAACTGACCTGGAGGAACAGGGGGGGATGTGAGCAGCTGGATGTGTGAGCACGTTTCATATTGATTTGTGAACGGGCTCCTGGAACCGTCACAGCTGCAGCACAAATTACTGAGAGGCTCTTCAAGGAAGAGAAAACCCAGCAACAAAAAGGCCTTTGGAAATACCATCAGAAGATGGTTATTTCTAAATCACTGCCTAAACCAAGTCATATTGTTTGCCTAAATTACCTTGGCCTGGAGCAGAACGTTCAGAAGCTTCCAAGGGCAAAGCCAGACACAGGTGAGAGCTCACAAGAGCTTGCCAGTTCCATGGAGTTAAGCTGATCCCATCAAGGACAGGAAAGATGCAAAGAGAAGCCAGGGTGTGGGAAGAAGGTGCACCAGGTGACCTGCTTCCCTTGGGCATGGTGCTGAGCCAGGGTCTTTGTGTGGTGACAAGAAACACCTCCAGGGGAGCAACATGGCCTAATGTTGTGTGTAAGAGCCATTGTGCATCCTTTACATGCAGCCCAATGGATCAATGGTGTTATTCTGCTCCAAGCAGTACAGCAGGAGACCACTCAATGCACAAACACTTTGACATTCAAATCATGCCACAAAATAGGAAGCTTGCTGTCATTTTCAGACATGCCACTAAAATCCCACTCAACCCCCTAACCCATGTTTAAAGATAAATTATTCAGGTATCTCCTGTTTACCATTAGATTTAGGAATTATCTCTGCTGCACACTTGCATCATCCCCTAGGTGCATGTGCTGTTCATAGTCACCCAGTTCTGGYTCTTAAATAAGCTGTTATGTACTGACATCCTCTAAACTGAACCCAGAAGTGTTTACTGGACTGAAAAAGACATCACCAGATGGCTCCAATATCAGCCTAGAAGGATTTCTGTTCCTCAACAGGGGCTAAATGTGTCTGAAAAACCAGCAGGCTGCAGAGTGTCTGCATAGTCAAATCACGTCTAAGAGGCTTTGTAATTGCATTCAGTTCTGCTGTGCTGGAAAATGAGGATAATAAGCTCAATGTATTATACTTACACTGGGGCTAGACTCCATAYAGAGTGGTAATAAGAAACACAGGCTGAGGTTTTAACTGCAGTTAGTGGGGCTCAGCACTTTGCTTAGTGCAAAAGGAGATGCCAAGTCACCTTAGCTCCCTTGACAGTTCCAACGATGAGCTCCTAGGTTCCCAAAAGTCCCCAGAGATGGAGAATCTCCTATTTCAGATAGAAWCATAGGCTCATGGAATGGTTTGGGTTGATACTCMGTTTTTTTAATCATTAATGTTTTTGTCTTGATTTGCCTCACCTTCATTTCTAGCTTTCATTTTGCAGCTCTATGCTGACAAACTGCACTGAGGAGTTTACTAAGAATTTTCCATGCTATCTACCAAGAAGTCTTGAACACACTTTCATGAACATCTCTGTGCATCAAATTCTTTTCAACRAAACCTAAAAAAGACCCGGTCTTCTACTAATTTTAGTCTGTTTTTACTGCACTAGGGATGGAGATCTGGGTRGATAAGTCAGTAGGAGATAAGTCAGTGAGTAGATAAGTGAGTGAATAGATAAGTCACTCCAGTGAGTTTCACTTTAAAGGAGTCCTTTCTCTTCATGCCATAGGCTGGCAAACACTTTCACTGCTATGTCAATTTGAGCAATCCCAACATCTCCTCCTGCTGCCCACTCAGTTGTGTCAGTACAACATTCCATGGGCTGCCCAATAAATCCTGCAAGGATCGATCTGGGATAATAATAACCTGACCAAACATTACTCTTTTTTTTCTTAAGCCCTTTTAACCCTCATTGACTCTACTTAGCTTGGTGCTGTCACTGAAAAATTGCACACCAGGCTGCACCAAGAGCAGAGGGGAATAAATCYGAAAGTTGGTTTCAAATTACCTTAGTGAGTCAAATAGCCACATCRTGGTATGGAAATTCAGTTCAGTCTCCACCAATCTAGGGTCAGAGAATCCCCACAAACTTTCACTCTGGTTGTAGCTCTGTTCCAGGCACAGCCTATTTTTATGTGCCACAAAACCATCAGCAAAATTGGTCCCACCATGGAAGCAAAAGCCCAGTGAGACATGCTTTTTTTACTGAAATCCTTCTGCAGCCCCTGGGGAGAGCAAGGCATTTTAKACAGACAACATGACACCACAAACACCAGCCCAGGGGTTGTGTGGAATGAACCAACAGGAAACACAAAACCCATGGCTGCACCAGAACATCATTAGTGTCCCTTCCAACTAATTCCATTTATGAGTCTAAGACCTCACCTCTGGGCAGCACATGGGCTACAAAAAAATGGGCTCTTCCTGTCAATCTGGTTTTCAAAAATGCTTTCTGGGCCCCAGCTCTGTGGGGAAGAGTCCAGTGTTCACCAAGCCATCCTCAGCTGGTTTGTCACCCTGAGTGTCCTCTTTGCTTTTGGTTAGGTACATTCAGAGGAATTTTGTAGAAAATGTTTTGGATCAGGCAATGACACTCGGGATATGATTCATCTCACCTCACTTTAGCAGCTCATGAAATGCAGGACTAGGAYACAATTGGCCATCTGGCTACCAGACACCCAGTGCCACATGGGCTACKCTTTGTCACCCCAGACCTCTATCCAGGGCTGGCAGGTGTGACACTGAACACACAGAACTCCTGCACATTCTGCAGTGACAACCAGCAGAGCTTTTGTCACCTTTGCTGAGGCACTCCATGTCATTCAAGACATCCACCTCTAAACTAAGCTAATGGTCTGGGCGCACATCAAAGATGGAAGYGGTCCAGTCACTGGCATTGAGTACACGGTGTTGTTCACCCAAATCATGAAGGTGTCTTCTTCAGGACACTAATCACACCCTGTGTTCAACTGGCAGGTGCCTCTCACCTTACTGATTGCAAAAGTGACCAGTGTGTGAGCTCTCAGGATCCACCCTGTAGATCCACATTTAGTCAGATGGATCCTGGCACTGGAACAGGCCCTCCAGGGCAGTGGCCACAGCACCAAGTCTGCCAGAGCTCAGGCACTGTTTGGACAATGCTTTCAGGCACAAGGTGTGATTTTTGTGGCTGTTCTGTGCAGACAGGACTTGGAGATCAATGATCCTTGTGGATCCCTTCCAGTCCAGGATATTGTACAATTCCATGATTTTATGATCTCATGTCCAGGAGTTTTCAGGATGTGGTAGCTGCTTAGGCAGGGTTGGCTGGACYGTAACTCCACCAGGAACACTGCCTTAACCCAGAAGAATTTGCTGACTTGATCCTTTGAACTTCTCAGGACACCAGCTGTGATGGCAATAAAATGGATGRGTATCGTAGGGGGTCTTCAAAGCACTTGGCAAAGTTCATACAAAGACAGTGTCTTGTTTTAAACRGTTGATTGAACTGGTTTGCAAGTTACTGGTTCCAGTGAGGCCTTGGATGTCAGAGGAGAAGGTCATCTTCTTTGTTTAAGTCTGTTGGTGGCTGTTACCTGACCGCTGCCAGTCCAGTGCTCCCAAAATTGTTATGATGTGGGCCACAAGAGATCAGAGTAAAATTGTTATAATGTGGGCCACAAGAGATCAGAGTTCCTCCACACAGCCTTGGCTGGGAACTCCAGCAAAGCCTGCAGAGAAAGTCAGCCTGTGTTGCAGGAGCCACTTCTGACTCAAACTCAAGAGTTCTGTCCAAGTTTATCAGTTCTGCTCTCTGGGATTTTCACCTCTCCTTCTAGGCTCATTTTCTCATCTGCACAGTGTAAAACCCCATGGGATTTCCCAGTGCTCAGAACTGGGATGATCTTTCCATCACAGTTACCTGGAGTTGCATTCCAGCCACGAGCTTGTCACTGGAAAGTTTCATGCCATGCTGCTCTCTGATGCCCCACATTTCCTGCAGGCTTGTGGGATGTTTCTGTACAACCCAGGCTGTAAGTCCCTGCCCAGCATGGACTATTATTACACTGCCTGCATCATTCATTTACGTGGCTCGTTCAAGACAAATCAAATAACCGGGTACTGCCTCATGCTGCAGCTTAAATTAGAAAGAATAGACCACAAAAACAACAGCAGCGGTAGCAGAAGTGGCTATAAATAAATCAAAATGTTTCTCTTAGAAACCTTTGTGCCACAGAGGGAAATTGTAAAAGTGGTCCAGGATATTTTTGTTGCTGCTTTTTAATTTGAAATTTCATCGTTGGAAGCACTTGCAGACRTCGAGGGCTGTGCAATGTTTTCGCTGCAGTACAGCAATTGCTAAGATTAGCACAGTAACAGATCCTTTCAGAGTAAATTGCATATAATTAATAGGAAGCAGGAGGAAAAAAGGAATAATTGTATTTAATCCAAATGCAAGTTCAGTTCTCCCAGAAGGTGGAATCAGCACTAAGGCCATGCTGAAGATGTGCCTGTTCCTTCCATTTTGTTCAGCTGGGTAGTGGGCAGCAATTAAGTGCCCCTATTGCAAAATTCTCATTTCTAATTTGTTTCAGCAAACTGCAAGGATGTTCAAGCTGGAATTTCTTTCAGGCCTTTCCTAGCAACAGTGGAGATTATTGGTTTGTGCTTCTGGCTTGTCTCCCATCCAATGTCAAAACAAGTTAAAGCATTAAAACAACATTTCCCTGTGAAAGAGCTATAAAAAAATCTGTGCAACACAACTTGCATTTTGGCCAAACCCTTTTGGAGTTCATGGTTAATAGGGGACCTAGGTGTCCAGCAGGCTGAGGGAGGTGATTCTTCCCCTCTCCTYTGTCCTTGTGAGAGCCCATTTGGAGCACTGCAYCCAGCTTTGGGGTCCAGCAAAGGAGATACTGACCTGTTGGAGTGAGTCCAGAGGGGGCCACAAAAATGATCAGAGGGCTGGAGCCTCTCTGCTCYRGRGACAGGCTGAGAGAGAGGGGGTTGTTCAGCCTGGAGAGAGATGGCTCTGGGGAGACCTTAGACCCTTCCAGTACCTAAGGGGAACTTAGAGAAGGGGAGAGATTTTTTTTTACACAGGCAGATAGTGATAGGACCATGGGGAAGGCCTTTAAACAAAAAGTGGAGATATTTAGATTGGATGTTGGGAAGAAATTCTTTACTGACACTGGCACACATTGCTCAGAGAAAGTGTGGATGTCTCATCCCTGGAAGTGTCCRAGGCCAGGTTGGATGGGGCTTGGAGCACCCTGGGATAGTGGAAGGTGTCCCTGCCCATGGCAGTGGGGTTGGAAGAAGATGATCTATAAGTTCCCTTCCAACCCAAATGATGATGATCCTATGCTGAAGCTTCATGATACAATSCATGATGAGCTTCCATCTTCCACTGAAGCACCCAAATTTCCCAGTGGATCATTGTGTGCAGCAATATGGAGGGACAAGTCCACACACCTGCTTCACTCAACACATTTMTCAGCTCTTCACATCCCCACACTGACATTCTTCCCTGAAGCTGCTGCAGCATCCCAATATTGCCAGATGCACAGCTCAATAAAAGTACTAAAATAAATCATTGCAGCCAAGGTTTCACTTAGCTGCTGTTATTAATCATTAGCAATTGCTATTGCTAATTAATGTCATTACACATCATGACTATTAATCACAATCTGCTGATGCAAGACATATTGTCTCTCCTAGATAAGGGAGAGGAAGAAAGCAAGTGAGCAATAAGCAAACTTGAAAACGATGATGGGCAGCGTTGGCAAATTCACACTGCACACTTCATGCTAAGACATGAGACAATGTCCCTGCCCTGGTTGCTGCTTCTCAGCTGTGCTTGGGCAATGCCATTTGCCAGGAACTCATGAAAACTGGGCATACAGATTTAATATATTACTTAGTATATGACATTTTTTGATGATACAAGCTCTTAAACCAWGAGAGAATGAGACTTCTATTAAACTGTCTCATCCATGGCACTACACTGCTCCCCACTCCCTCCCTAAGAACACCCCAATGTTATCTTTATATCAAGCTCCTTCAGAAAGGGTAAACTCTTCAGTTCCAATCCAAGCTGTTGGACTGTGTGCAGAAATCACTGAGGAAGTGCCCATGACCTTTGCCAGGTAGAAGGTGTGATTAGCTGACCCTACAGATTGTTTGATCCATGAAGTCTCCA
The DNA here is from genome assembly GCA_014549065.1 of Cardinalis cardinalis. Classification (NCBI taxonomy): domain Eukaryota; kingdom Metazoa; phylum Chordata; class Aves; order Passeriformes; family Cardinalidae; genus Cardinalis; species Cardinalis cardinalis. Next base: position 2,960,944 of record JACDOX010000050.1, read on the forward strand.
AAATGCTATGGTGCAGCAAATCATAAAGTGCTGGGTCATTAGGATGTGTTTGTCATTAGGATTTAAACACTCATTAATCACTTTCTTTTTTTCATTATAAGGAAGGAAAGGGAGATTTTCTTCATTTTATAGTTTAATCTCAAGTGAAAATTTAAACGCAAGAGTGGAATCAATTCTGTAACTCACAAGATTGTTTGTCCCAGACCTGAATTTGCAATATTTCCCCTTAAGCAGGAGCCAGAGCTGCAAGCACTCCAGCACTCCTGGTTTCCCTGCAGCACAGGAGARGGCTCACACAGAGCCTTCAGCTACCTGCCTTCATTCTGATGGACATGGACATTGCCTGCTCAGCAATGAAATCTCTAAGCAGGAGGCTTTTGGCAGTATTTATACAGCAATTCCCTGCAGTAGGARCCTCACAAAAGCTCAGGGCAAAGGGCAGGACATATCTGCTGGTTTTGGGTGCACAGACTGGGGTAATGGGGTGCTGTGGACAGCCAGGGGGAGGAGGAGTCACCCCCCTGGAACGAGGAATTTCTGCTGCATGTTCGGATGGAGACCACGTCTCCATCTGCCACGGGAGAAAGGGCTGTTGGTCACAGTGGTGAGCTCATTAAAATGAGATCAATAGAGATTTAATCTAATGCTGAGGATTACTCGAAGTGGAATGCTCAATTAAGTGTGGAGAAAAAAAAAAWGTAACACATCAAATGAATTGCCAGCTGATTTCCCTGCTTTATTTGGAATTTAGCCCAATATCAAGGAGGGCTGATAAGCTAAAGCAGAGCTGTGAAAAAACAGCTGATGCTGGTGGTAGCGGTCACCAAACACCAGTTAAATGTGCCACATCATTACTCACACATTTTGCAGTGAACTCCACAGGTACATAGAGTTTTGCTGGGATTATATTCTTCCAATTTCCACTTCTGTTCACACCAGTGGCTCTAAAAATATTTGAAAGCTGCTAAGGTGAGGATTTGCATAAACAGGATTTGCCACGGCTTTTGGAAAATTGGAAGAGTTAAGTGCGGTGAGTGCTACAAAATTTGTCTTTCTTTGCTGTTCTTCTGTAATCCAGCCCATTTCTCTCTCTCTGCTTCTCCACCCCCAGAACTGAAACCACTGCCACCTCCCCAGCTCCTTCACCTCTCTGGGCAGCAGCCACACAGGGACAAAGAAGATTCTGTTTTGAATGAAACATTTTATTCTCAAGGCATGAAAACGCGGGACCAGGCAGAAAGCCAAGAAGCAAGAAAAGAGAAACATATTCATTAATTAAAACAAGCATTGCTTGCTTTGAACTACGAAAATTATGTTATAAAAAAATGGAGCAATGAGTTCCTGGCTTCTGGAAGAGAAGAACACACTCCAGCCCCACCAGGCTGCATTGCTGCAGGAGCAGGGAGGAGCATGGGATGCATTCCCCAAACCCCATAACTGGCAGGCACAGGGCCCCCGTGCTGCTCACAGAGAGAATTCATCCCAACATGAACAGCTCTGCAGCCTGTTGGCACAATATCACAGCAGTTTTTCCTTCCAGCAAGACACATTTAATCTTTGCCCAGACATTTCAAGGCAGAGCTGTCTTATTTCTCCCATTAGGGCAGGACACCTTCCCACGCCATTCCCTGAAGCCATAGTTTTTGGGAGATAGCAGGATGAGGTCCAGCCAGTCACRACGTCCCTTGTGAGTCTTCTTCTCCTCTTCCTTTAAGAGCCTCACCATCCCTAAGGCTTATGATTGCCTCTGARAAGCTCAGTAATTTGCCATCCTGAATATTCTGCCCAAGTTCCCACACTCTGCCCCCCTTTTCCTAACCAGGGAGGTTAAAAACACCCCGAGGCTGCCCATTGTGAGCAGCAGATGAAGCAAGGCTGYCTCTGAGGTTCTCCATGTTCCTTTGTGTCCTGGGTGGGAAAGGTCAAGCACAGAGCTGTCTTCTGCTGCTGGTTGCCACATGGCCCTGTTTCTTTTCTATTTATCACTGTTGTTATCACCAGTTATCACTATTATTGTCTTCTCTATTTATCTGTGGTCTGGGGTGTGCAGGAGGAGTTTTCCTCCTGTTCCTCCCATACCGCTCCACATACTAAAGAGGGAATTTGATTTTCTAGAGTGGATAATTATGGGCTCAAGGGTGGGAAAGCCCAAGCAGCACCTGTGGCTATAGATTCCTCAAAACAGCTGACTTTGGTATGTTTTGTTGCAATTCCCATCAACTGGGAACAGTAGTTTTGCAGACCCCCTGCAGCACTCCCTCCTTTCCTTCTACTTCTGCAAAGTTTTTYTAATTCTTTTGACAAAGCTTTTTTGAACTCACAGAGACAAAAGCCACACTGGCACTGGGGGGTTGCTTTACCCCAAACTGGTCAAAATGCCTGTGGTATTTGTAGGTTCTCCTGACATTGTCCACAGGAGCCTCTCAGCTGATCCTGCAGAGAAGGAACTGTATTCATTTAGGATTATAATGCAGAAGGTGCTCAGATTGTCACTCCACATCAATGTCTCTATAGCAAACTGGCAGAACAGCACAAAAAAACCAAACCAGCTGTTCTAGGGTGAAACAGAGAGATTTGATAGAAATTTCTTCTGAAGTCTTCTCATGTGTATATATGGAGGAAGAGCATCCTGCACCTGTGGGGTACAGCATCCTGCTTTGTCCTGGTACTGCTGATGTCACAGGACCTTCTGAGCCTTGGGAGGAGCCAGAAGGGACAGTGAACGTGCCACAAGAGTTTCAGTGGCAAAAATGCCCCCACCAATGCTTCTGGTGCCAGCACATGGTCGACAGCTTGTAAAGTCTGGGCTAAAAGCTCCAAAATAAGACTGACATTCCAAACACAAAAAAAAATCCTACATTTCTAAGCTCCTTAACCCCACGATGAACACACTCCACATGCCAGCAGGTGTGATACTTTCTGTTGCATGAATAGACATGCAAATGGAATTTAGCAGGACCTACTACAGGATGCAAGGCAGAAAAGCTTGAGGGACTCACTAGTTGACTGATGGTGACTACAAAACCCAGAAGGCTTTAACTCTGTACAAATAAAACAGATAAATTCAAAGCAAACAGTACACCCTGGAAAATGGGTAAATTATGAGGAAAAAACCCCACAGTGTGATTTATATATAGCATAGATCTGTATGCTTGGGATTTTTACAGTCATAAATTCAAGACTTCCTGTAATATTCTGGCAATATTTTGTCTCAGGGTTATTTTGAGGCTGTTAGGGACAGGGAGTGCCCAGCTTTGATGAAGTGGAGGGTTGCTGGTGCAATTCCACCCTGACCATGCTGTCCCCTTGCAGTGGCCAAAGAGAATCAGCACTGGCCCCAATGCCTGTGTGATCCAAGTGCCAGCATCAATACCTTCATGCAGAAAGACAGCTGTGGCCCAACACTCCTTTGGGCAGCTGAGAAGTACCTGATGCTTCCATTCTAGTCCAGCACMAGGGGAAGCTTTGGGAGATGAAGAAAAATGCCCAGGTCAGGGTGTTTTCAAGGAGAAGAACAATCTGGAACTGGTGCAGAATCTGGCAGGTCTGCACAGCCCCAAGCACCCTGCATTGTCCCTGGTCATGCAATTCTTTAAAAACAAGCAACTTTTTGCAATTATTTGCTGGCACTCCATRAAAAGCAATGCCTCCTCCAATTCTTTCTTTTTGGGGTTTTTTATTGAAACCAGGCACTCCAAAAAATCCATTTCTATTGCAAACAGGACATGAGGACAGTTTTTGTCTGTGTGGCAATCTTCTTGTTGTGATTTGCTCCTAGGGACAGCCTATTCTTCTCCAGGACCTGAACAATGAAGGTCTCAAACAAAGGCAGCTCCCACAGCTGGGGAAAGGATGCTGGAGGTCAGGGCTCCTCCCTTAACCCCTGGTGAGGTCAGTGGGATGGGCTGTGCTGCTCCTGCTTTCCTGGGTGAGACTTCCCAGGGAGCTGCTTCACCAAGCCCCAGGGTGGGAATTCCAAGGTCTCCTGCAAGATGGGGCTCATGGTGCTCTCAGACCTGTGGGGTTCAGCCCCTCGTGCTGCAGAGAGGTCGCTTCCACCAAGGTCAGCCCTGGGCTGAAGGGCTTCCTCCATCACTCTAATTTGACTCCTCTGTAAAAGTAATTTTTAAGCCACAGTTTAGACTTCCTGGTTCTGATGGGATTTTTTTTAACATTTTCTAAGCCAAATCCACCCATTTAGGAAAACACACAAAACCCACACATACAGAAATGCACAAATATATATTTTGTATGCAGCTCTTGAACACTTAATAACACTTTTTTTTTTTCCCCTTTGGACTCCATGCCCCTCTTTAACATGGAAAACCCATTTGTCTACCTCACTGGATAAATACATTAACTACTTAGAAGCAGGTTGGCCTCTTTTTTCCCAGTCAGAGCAGCARCCTATCTGCACCTCAGCCAGACTCTGGAAAATCAGTGAACCACATAAACCAGAGCACCATGGAGAGACTGGAGTGAGCTAATGCTCAGTTCATACAAACCACGTGCTTATTGAAACTCAGGGTGAAAAAGAAATCAATGACAGAGCCAGGTAAAATTGGCACATTTCAGTGTATTTGTGTAGTTAAACTCCTATTTTCTCTGGCTAGGCAAGACACAAATGGCAGAGACTGTCATTGCTCTCTCTATTTTTATTTCCTCCCTGTCACTCAGGGCCAAAATGCCTTTTTTTTYGGTTGGAAACATTGTCTCTTCCATCCAAATGGTTGTGCCTGGTGCCTCCTCTTGCTGCTCTGGAGCCTTCCTGCCTCAATTTCACAGGTGCAGACATTTTCATAAAATAGKAGTGAACAAAATCCCCAAAACAGCCACCACAAGCAGACACATTCCCTTCTGCCATGTGACTTGGGAAGGACCTTACACTTTCAGGACAATCATTTCAGCCCCTGGAATCTTCCATAATGGGAATTCAGCAGGAGCTAAAGAGAGTTCTGTCATTTTCTAAGATCACAGGATTCAAGTGTGCAACAGAGCAGATTCTTGTGGCTTCAGCTGGCATCAGCTTACTCTGAAATCTGGATGTTGATGCCCAACAGGGGAGTTTTTGACTAAAGGAATGGCCCAACATTAGGCACCACTTAGCTGGGGGTGGCTGTGCCATTMTTTGTAGATAAAACCCTGGATGCTTTCAGCTTGTACTTAAAGGGCCTCATGACAGATAACAGAAATCCAAAATAGTGGAAAAATTAAGGATTTTAAGCCTTTAATGTGAGAAGAATTTTTACCCCAGTGTACAAACCTGCAGGTATGCATTTATGCTATTAAAGTTGAGGGGAAAACTCCCCAGTGATGGTAGAAATAGAGATTCCTTCAAGAAATCTCAGTGCTCTTGATTTAAAAAGAATGTGTTTGGAGCATGATCCTGCAGTTCAGTATGGAGGAATATGGAGATGCCCTGCCTTTGTCCCTGGCAAAGAGGTTGAACTTTTCCCCTGCAGCCCTATTTGATACAAATATCCATTTTGCAGGAGTAACCTACAAGCACTGGAGCAGCTCCATCCCAGCTTGGAGCTCCCTCCTCACCTTTTACATTTGTGTACAGCTGGAGGCCATAATGGAAGTATTCCATTTCCAGTGAGCTGCTTTCACAAAACCATATTTATTTTTCATCCACTGTGTTTGCAAGTGGGACATTTTGGTTCTTTTCTTCAGTATATTTAACATATTTTTACTGCTGTGGCAGAAAGGAGCTCGCTATCAACCGTGCATCAAAAATCAAATCAGCACTGCTGGTTTTGTTACCTTCTGGTAATGTCTGTGTGAAGAATACAAGAGAAATTCTGAGTCCCTGAGCAAAAAAACCCCACCCCTGTCTGCAGGGACAGCTCCCCCAGTGCCCCTTTTTGATGGTGACAGCCCCAAAGCAGGTGACAGCTGAGCAGATAAACACAGGGCTTGATTTCCCTCTTCAGAACAGAATGTGAAATGCAGTCACTTCTGCTGGTCAGGGGCCTCCTGTTACTCCTAAACTTTTTAATAACCTTCTCAACTGGAGCCAGCTTCCCCTTTGATGTGGTGCTGCTTTCATTAGTACTCATTCAAGGTGAATACCTRATTAGCCATGGGGAGCTGGAGGGGTTTATTCTTCCCCTTTTTCTTTCAACTTTCATAACACTTACTACAGACAAAGAGCTCCTGTGCCCTCCTCATGTTAAAAATAAAAGAAGTGGTGTTAGGCCAGAGTAAGTGAGTTTGTCCATGTCTGGTAGCTAAAATGAATTGAATCTCACACACACAGCTGAACTTTTTGCACAAGTTTTTTCTATGCTGGACTTTGTGATGCTTTCACTCTTTTAAGGGCTCTTTTCTCTCTCAAATCCAGGGCAGAATGGCTGGGGACAAGCMCTTCAGTGACCCTCAACACAGTGACTCTTCTGCATGAGGACCATGAGGGATTGGGGAGCACACAAGGTCTTACTGCAGGTCTGAATTCTATACCTGTAGGAACTGAGCTCTRTAGATGGATGAGTTTCAGCAAAGTCAAGGCTCTTTCTTCCAGTTTTTTGAAACGGACTTATTGACTCACTGGGAAATAGCCCTTCTGAAATGCCAGAGAGACCCTAAATATCTTATTATCCCTCCTATCCCTGGGAAATCACTGTAATAAGAGACAGATTATCCAATATTTATATGTGAGTTCAAGTAAAAAGGGTTGTAATTTGGGGGAAAACKATAAGAAAACTTTGTTTGCCAGAGAACTCCTAAGAAAGAGTCATTGGACCCCTTGCAAAAACTTCACAGATTTCTCTCTTTGATTTCCTTCATGATTTTGARGACAGAAAACACAGTAACAAGTACTCAGAGGCTCATGGAGATGCTACAAGCTGTTGACTGAATTTCAGGCCAGTTTAGACATCRCTCCTTCTGCTTTTCCAGAGCCCATCAATGTCTCATTCTGGGTAAGTTCAATTATTGGTGCAAAGGGAAAGAAACTTTCTCCTGCTTTGGAATCATAATGTAACCACAACAGCAAGCACTTAAAGAGCCATTGTGCACAGGAAATGTCAATTTGGTCTTTAAAATACCACATTACAGCCAGGCAATGGACACAGGGGAAGGTAGTGACTTGCCTGTTGCCATTCAGGAGAGCTGAGATGAGGATACAGGTTCCCTGAGGGGGAATGTAGTGGCTTAGCTAAAGGCAGCTTTAAATAAAACCTTCAGCCTTTTYCATAATATTTTTCCATTTCATAGTATTTCTGATTTTGAAGTTATTTTTCCCATTTCCTAGTAATATGCCAGGACTCCAGGGCCCAAAATTTTCATCTAGTGACTCTAACATGGGGTTTGACAGCTCATGAGACTCCATACAAAAGCAGACATCCTGTTCCTCAAGTGTATCTTGCTGGAACCAGCCTCACCCAGCAGCCTGCTGAGTCTACTCCCTGTGGCAGACAATGCTGCATCATTCCAGGAAACACTGAATAAACTTTGTATAATCAAATCTCACCAGTGTTCTTACCATCTAGCATCTCACAGATTCAGAGATTTCTTAAGGGCAGGAAGAACCACCAGCTCAATTCCAGGAGTRCACAGCAGAATCTCCTCCTCTAGCCCTGTTCCCAACCCAGTTACTTTGGTGCTTCCCCACAAAGCACACAGGCACAGATGGGMTGTCACCCCTTGGCTTCTTTTGGATAAACTACACAAAGCTCCTACATCTGGCTACAAAGCATTTCTGGTGATCCTTGGGGTTGTCTCCAGCTTCTCCCTTCCAACAACATCAGCTCATTCCAGTCCTCAACCTTTTCTAAACCTGAACACACAAATGGGATGCAGCATTTCAGCCATCAAAGGCCAAAATTCCCCCAGAGCTGCCCCCTAGCTTTCCCTGGCAGTGTGGGGATAGTGTAAATTTGCACCAGTCCACTTTAATGTAGATTTTATTTGTCCYAATCGGTTTATTAAGTCATTTATCTCACACTGGATGACATCCTGCCTTTTTAGCAGGATGGGCTTTTAATCAAAATTGCCCTCTCACATCACTGTGAAATCAAGGTGGCTGGTCAGCTGGTAAAATCCTCTTACAGAAAGCCCAACTTTCATTCTTTTTATGCTGCTTAAATCCTAGGAAATTATCTCTTTGGAGCTACCCAATATATTCATTACTGTGCAGGTCCATTGAAACAGAGTCCCAGCCATATGTTCCTCAGATACTGTCAGCTTCCAACCAATCTGTCAGAATGGAATCTGAAATACTGTTATCTCATGTTGGGTGCAATATCTCCTGGGCTAGAAAATGATCACACATCATTTGAGGAACTTCAAATAGATTTATTTCCGGTTATATGAGACTTCCAGCATACATCTTTATGATTAAAATCTCCCATTACCTGGTATTTCTTTCCATTTATTAAGGATAAAAGCTCCGGGAGCAGCTCACCTCTTAACGTGAAGCCATGGTCTGTAATCCCCTTTACAGGCACCACACACTCACCTCTCACTGTATCCCCCCCAACTTTGATATTTACAGTTTTAATATCTCTGCATTTTACACTAGACAGGTCACAGTCTCTTTTCCTTTCTCTTTCCACCTTTTCTCTTGGGCGCACACTGCTGTTCACACATAGGTTGTAGTCAGGAGTTTTAATGCTCCAGTCATACAAATCAGCCTCCTCTCACTCCATTTTAGCAATTATCTCAAATTTCTTTTAATTAAAAAGCACTTGCAATTCCTGTCGTAGTCAGAAACATGAAGAATAAAGGAGCAAAGTGTTCATACAGCCAGCAGAAATTAAACAATTTGATTGGGCATGTGAATTGCCTCGAYGGATAAAACAAATCTGCCAGTGGCATTTTGGAAGTTGCTTTTAGGCAAACCACTGCCTCTGTCCTGCTGCACCCGGCAGTGTGATTGAGGAGTGTATTAAACATTGTCAGTCAGACATCTGGGGAGTAATAAATAAAATTCAGAGAAGAAATAGGACAGAAGTAGAGAGCTGCAAARGACTCTACAGCATCTGCAGAAGACATTCAGAGCCAACCTTCTGAGCATCCTGCTCAGAGGAAAACCCTTTGCTTTTGTTTGGGCCTCTGCAGGAAGGGATGTTTATAGGCTGTGTCTTTTAAAGTACACCACGACTGAGTCAGAGCATGTGTTTACATTTGGTTGTTGGGTGTTTTAAATATCAGCACAAAGTCCAAAGAATCAATTACTACAATGGGAAAATAAAGCAATGCAACTTTGTACTGATGCAACAAATTTCACTGCTAGGAAGCTGATGGGCAGCAGGACAAGCCTGTGGTTGGGGATACACCTGGTGCAGTGCATCTGCAGTGGTTTTGCTCACAAAGCTGAGCCCTAGCAGGTCCATGGGATTTAGGGGCAGAAAAACACACATGGTGGTATCAAACACCACCTTATSCATGGCAGCTTTTTGGTCCAGGGAGATGTAAACAGGCCAGAGAGGAGGTGTAGCAATAATTGCTCCAGGCATAGGAGGCAGCCATTCCTGAAATAACCAAAACTTCCTCAAAGTCTCTGAAAACACTCTTCATAACTACAGCAAGAAGGGAATGGGACCAGTTCAAACAAGAACTACACCAGATACTGGTATCCCTCTTCCTGGTGGGGAGCCRTTCTCTCTTGGCAGAGCAAAGCATCTTTTTTTCTGATGTCTAACTTCTCCTGGTCTGGTTAAGCATCTCCTTAACCAGATCAGGAGGAGTTAGACATCAGAAAAAAATTATTCACTGAGAGAGTGATTGAGCATTGGAATCGTCTGCCCAGGGACGTGGTGGAGTCACCATCCCTGGATGTGCTTAGTAAAAGACTGGATGTGGCACTCAGTGCCATGGTTTAGTTGATGAGAAGGTGTCTGGTSATGGTTGGACTTGATGATCTCAAAGGTCTTTTTCAACCTTGTTCATTCTGTGATTCTGTAAAATCTTACTGTAATTAATAGATCATAAAACAGTTTGGGTTGGAATGTCTTGTATTTGTGGGTTGCCCCATGGCAGGAAGGAATGATGAATCTGACTCCATGTTCTTAGAAGGCTAATTTATTATTTTAAGATACTATATGATATTAAATAATGCTAAACTAAACTATACTAAAGAATACAGAAAGGATACAGAGAGAAGGCTAGAAAGATAATAATGAAATCCCTTGACTCTTTCTAGAGCCCCGACACAGCTTGGCACTGATTGGCCAAAGAATGAAAACAAGTCACACCAGAAACCAATGAAACAATCACCTGTTGGATAAACAATCTCCAAACACATTCCAAAGCAGCAAAACACAAGAGAAGCAAATGAGATAATATTGTTTTCCTTTTTCTCTGAGGCTTCTCAGCTTCCCAGCAGCAAAATCCTGGGGATTTTTCCAGAARAAGGGGATTTTTCCAGAAAATATGATGGTGACAGKAATGGACTTCTAAAGTTCATTCATGCCAACCTACTCGCAACGATCAGGCACATCAACTAGATCAGGTTCCTCAGAGCCTTGCCTAACCCAGCCTTGAATGTTTCCATGGATAAGGGATCYACCACCTCTCTGGGAAACATTTCCCTGTGTTCCATCTCMCTCTGAGCAAAGAATTTATTCCTCATAACTAATATCTCAATTTTTTCTAACCAGCTTCCAAAAGCCTAGGCTCATCTCAAAAGAAATTGGTTTCACCTTAAGTGGAGAGGTTTGGACATTGTGAAACCCAAATGAATGGGCAGCAGAAACAGGTGAGAGTGTTGGAGGTGAAATCTTTATATAAGCTGGCCCAGTGTTTGCATCAGGAGGGCCTCGTGCRCTGTTCACAATTACTTCCTTCTGTTATGTTTGTTTTATTCTGTATTTTTATACACCGCTGATACRGTGTGGAGCCCTGCCAAAAATGGATGTTAAAATGCCAAAAGGAGGAGAGGCTCTGCTGGAACCTTTCTAAATCAGTAGGAGCCAGGAAGCAGGGAAGCCACAGGCACTTCTGTTTGTGCACAAGTTCCAGCCCCGAAGTGCTGGCCCTGGAAGCTGCATTTTAGCTAATCATGGATTTAAACCCATAATGGTTCATCACAGCTTTAAGCAGGTGCACTTTTAGCAAGGCTACTAATTGCCCGAGAGAGCTGCGGCCCAAAAAACCTAAGAGAGTCCAAATCCCTCTGTGAGGTACTAACACTCAGTACTAATTCACACAGAAGACCTTTTTTTGTTTGTTTTTAACATGAATGCTGTCCTTGGCATAATATAAGACATGCTACATTCCCATGGGGATAAATGGAGGTTTGTTGCAGCTTTGACTGGTCTCTTGTCAGACACACAACATCTAATTCACTGCAGTATTTCTGCTTGTCCTGCTCTGGTTGGATGCACATTCTCCCACCATTACACTGCTCCTTCTAGCTGGGAGGGTTCAGATCTTCTTTGATTGCTTTATCTCCTCTAAAGCAAATGAAAGGGGGATGGAGCTGGGGATTGATGTGTGGCTCAGCCCCAAGGCTGACTCAACATGTCTTAAGGGACCTTTCTGTTTGTACAGAATGTTATTGTGGGGTTTCCTCACAGGGAGCACCCAGTCTCTCTCCCTGGGTGCTCCTCTCATCCCAGCCTGCAACTCTCCTATAAGTGTCTACATCTGGATTTGGTTTATGATTTAATCATGGAAAGAAGCAGGTTCAGGAAGGATGTGGTTCATTTCAGCTTAAATTTGTTGCTGAACCCGCTTGAGTGAGCTGTCCCTGGGATGAATCTTTGCCATCATGAGTGAAAAGCTGCTCAGATGGGGCTGYTCTTCTTGTAGGCCTCACTTTTAGGTAAGGTCTGAGGAAGAATGTAGAGACCTGGCCTCTGATATTCCTTGCTGAGCTGGGAAAGAAAGACTCTCAGACACAGCACATAAAACACTTCCCTTCCCACAGCCTTTTCCTCTCTTGTCAGTGAGAAGATGACATTTATATTCACACAGCATTCAGAACAAGGCACCCCCACCCCATTTCATCCTTGGGCGCTGCTCTAGTAAAAATAATAAACAGCTGAGTGTGGCAGTGGGGTTTGGGAAGGATTCCAGCTCACAGTTAAAGGACAGACCCAGTTATTCCTTGATGAATAACAGCATTTACAGAAGGCCTTTCACCCTGAGGTGCTCCACAAATTATAAACATACATTGCCACATCACAGAACTGGTGAAACAGCCAACTTCAAAGTGTCAGTTGGGAAAATMCCACAGCCAGCCCAGTGCAGGGAGACAGCCACCTGCCAGATAGCAAAGGGCAAGGCAGTGCTGCACACAGGACTGCTGCTACACTGGAGATATGTCCAAGCTGCAAAGGAGACCACAGCATCCCCTTTCTCCTCTCTGGAAATTATCTGTATGGTCTTTAAATGCCTGTGTTTAAACAATTCCACTCCCTCAGTGCCAAAGTTGAAACCATCTGTGTTTTATTGTGTTTCAACATGTCTGTAAGGTCCATGTGATTGTTCACCTTTATTTCCTCTCCAAACAAATGTTCCTCTCCATTTCCCTCAYGCGTGCTTGTGTCAGCCACAAATGACTGCTGGTTGCTGCAGCTCTAACCAGTGCAAAGACCCAAAGGAGAAACTAAAAATGYGCAGAAAAGATGTATGAAACTGACAGCTAAAGGAATCTTTAAAAAGGTGACTCAGGAGTTTTAGCTGAGAGTGTTCCAGGAAAATTCAGCTGCCACAATTTGCTGTTACACCTTTGAAAACCTGAGAGAGCAAAAGAGCCTGAACCTGAGCATGGAAGTGAGTGGACCCCAAGGGTGGGTAAGGAAGTTCTTCAAGCTGCCTGTGTCCTGAGGATCCAGCACCTGGGTCCTGAAATATGGGACTGAAATGTGCTCATTTCTCAGCATCGCTGACCACCCATGTGTTTGTCCATCTGTCTTCAGGAGCCTGGAGAGGGATCAGCAAAAGGAACCTCATGCTCCTATTTAGTGATATTTTTACAGAGGAACCACAGGATAGAAAGTTTGTAAAAAGCCAATGATCCAGAAAGAAACTTCAGCATCCAACTGGTATCCTTTAGTTTGTAACCATCAATTTATATTGGGACTTTCTGCTTTTCAGACAGCTCCTTGCCTGTCCCAGTGAAGATCAAGAGGCTTCAGAGCTGGAGGTGAGCAACTGRGATTTTTCCCCTGTTTCAGGTAGCACAACATAGGTTCATTCATTCTCAACYGGAACAGACTGAATCAGCAAATAGATGAGAGTGTAGCAGGACACCATTATTATTTCTTTATTATTCCCCACTCAAAAGTGAATGGGAAATAATAAATTTAAATATTTGGATGTAACTGTCCAAAGRAAAATGTAGGTCATGCAAAAATAAATGCTTCTCAAGAGTGCAGTTTATGAAACTACAAAATAATCACAGAAATGAAATATGGGAACCCCCAAATTTGAGACATCTAGAAACCATCTGACTACTTTCTTCCCCCTCCTAGTTTTCCCAGGGCTCTGACTGCACAGTTAGTTCTGCAAGGCCAGGTTTGGTTTCAGAGTGATTAATAATTACCAGCAGCAACAATTTTTTTTCAATCCCTTCTGGAAGTCAGGGGAGGAGAAAAAAAAATGCAGCTCTGTCTCATGATTCCTGCTCTCAGCAGGGCTGGACTCYTGGAACACCACTGGGAGCTGCAGGTGTAGCAAGATCATCAGGAGAGGATTTGCTCCATCTCCCAACTCACCTGCTCATCCCTTCCAAGCTGACCTTCCTTTTCTTTTCTGTTATTTACATGAATGAACTGCTCCCCAAAGAGTTTGCTGAGTGATAAGAACTCGGATCATGCATTACCCACCTTGTGCTGGGTGGCTGCTGTGGTTGGAATGAGATTTGCATGTGGTCAGACACACAGTCCTGCAATCACAGCCTCCCTGAATTGCATATTAGCATGAATCAAAGCCTGGCTGCAGAGATGTTGCCTTCCTGTTTTGTCCCTGTAATGGTTTTGTTCTGTCTTCTGCTGCTGAAAAATCCTTGCTTTGGAATCAAACTGAACCTGAAAGTGTTATTGGGCTTTACCACAAACAAATCAGTTTTAGGCAGCAGATCCAGTTCCCAGTGGAACAGCCTTGCCCTTGCTGAGTTAAGCTCCCTGTGCCAGTGTTTCCTGTTTTCTCATGGTCTTTGGATCTTTATATTTAAGTCATAYACAAGCATGAAATCAGAATTTAGGTATACTAAGAAACATTGAAATTATAAATTACCTAATCTTAATAAATGCATAGAAATGAATAGGTATGGAATACTGAAAAGGTATCTCTAGAGTTTGTCCTCAGAGTAGTACAGACAGTGTAGAAGACATGATTATACATTCCTGTGCCAAGAAGTGAGACCATGTGATGCCTAGACATTATCTCATTAGCATCCTGTTCATTCTCAAATCTAAATCCAGATAACAATTGTTTAATTTTAATTTTGTGTGTGCATATRTAATTTGTTCATTGTCCACCTTTATGTGAGGTCAAGACATTCAAGGCTGCTGCAAACACATGGATTTCATTCCTGCAGCAGATGAGCAAATTCTACAGGTCCTTTCTGTGGGTTCAAAAAGAGCCTTTGAAAAGGACAGTTGTTTAAATTACTCTCTTTGCAGCCAAGGCAATGAATGAATTTKTGCTGACTATGCCATTTACAGGTCACTAAAATATGTACCATGACCTAAACCCTATTGCTTCCTTCTCTATCAGGSCAAATACATTAGGAGCATTTCATGTGAGATGCTGCTATAGTTGGAGAAAGGAAAGACAATCTGGTAAATCTAATTCCCTGATAAAAATCACACCAGACACCCTGRGGGAAGAGGAAAAACATCCTGTCTCAAAATTTCATTCCACCCATGTTGCCCTCCAAATTCTGGACAAGGCACTGAGGTGCTGCACTTTGTTCATATCTGAATGGAAGACTGAGGTTACCTCCAACACGTCAGAATTTTTTTTTAACATCTTCAGCTTACAAATGAATTACAAATAAGAGGTTCTCTGGTGACAAAAGGGTGGCATTAGCCCTGGAAAATCAGACTCTCTCCCAGGACATTGCTCAGTGGATCATGAAACCAGCTTTCAAAGGGAGAGCCTAAAACACCTGTCTGCAGCAGCTTTTCACCTTGCCAAGAGCAAGGCTGTGGGGGCAAAGATAACTTTTATAGCACTGTGCTGGTGTTCCCACCTTGCTGCTGATACCCAAATGGGGCATTTTAATACGGTATCTCCCATTACCCCAGTTTTATTGCAGCTCAGGGGAGTTTTGTGTTAGATTTTAAGTCTGACTGATGGGGGAATTGATGTTGGGCTTCTGTAAGAAATTTGTCTTGTAACAGTACAAAATGTTGATGAAGTAACTAAAACAATACAAAACCACTTTGAAACACATTAAATAGATTAAGAATTGGCTAACTTCAGGTCTTAAATATTATTATAACCAGAGAAATTTTCTTAGAGTGGGTGTGTGTTTGGACAGATCCCTCAGGGACTACTTCTTGGCTTCATACTATTGTATTTTATCAACAACTTAGGGAAAAACCCTTTAAATAGTTATTAACAATTTTTTTCAGATGAAAAAGGCTGGGAAAATGGTCAAAAGAAGGAACCCAGGTCACTGACACCAATGGGTAATCGGCARTCTGAAGTAAGCAAGTACAACCAAGTTAAGTGACAACATTGGAGAAAGAAGGTATTTGTCTGGTGGGGCTGCAGTGGTTCTACACTAGAAAGCAGTGACCAAAAAAGGGTTGCAACTCATGGTGAGTAATCAGCTGCCCATGAACTGACCTAATCTTTGTGTGTATAAGCAGAGGAAATCCAGAGAGAAGAGGGTGATAATGTTGTCTGGGTATTCCCCATCTTCTGAAACTGCTGCCAACTCATTGTGCCCTGCTCTTGCATCCACAAAGCAAGTGGGAGGCTGAGAAGCTGGAGACAATTCAAGAAAGAGGCACAAGAATGTACACAAGTCTGTGAAAGATGACTTGCAGGGAGAGATTTAAGGAGCTTGGTCCATTTAGCTCATCAAAAGAGAGGTAAAGGGTGGCTGGACACTGATCCAAGAGCCTCCAGGGAGAAATTCAGAATCAGTTGTCTTTAGTCTTGCTAACAGGAGTGTCCCATGCCACCAGCCTTGCTCTGAGTTCCCACACCTGGTGCACACCTTGGCCATGTCCTGCTACCTTAGCAGGGGGACACACTGACCTTTCTCTCCAAGAGGAGTCCAGGTGCCTGCTCCAACAAGAGCTTGGCACACTCTGACAGGTCCCCAGCTGGTTCAGGAGCCTGTTGCACACCAGATTTTCAGAGTGAATGTGGCCAAAGAATTTGGGGCCGGGATCCTCCAGCTCTGTTTTCATTCTGTGGTTTTTGTCTCTGTTCTGATCCTGGTGCCAAAGAAATGTTGCATTGTTTGAGAGATGTGAATCTGGTGGCATAGCCTGGTCTCAGGACAAGCACTCCCAAAGCTCTCATCTGATCTCAAGAGAGAGGAGCTTAACCAGAAGACAGAGATTACAGGCTCAGGCAGAGAAGTGCTGTGCCTTTCCCCAAAAAATCCAGTAAGGATTATTGCACTAACCATCTTGAGCAAGAGAAAAGGAAAAAGACTGGAGAGCAGCAACACTTTGGAACACTGTACATGAGAAAGACATTAAAAATAAGTTATTTACTGAGCCCATAYCTCAGCAGCATTTATTCCCTCATCCTACCTGCCCCTTTTGGAGACCTCTTATCCCATCACTTCAAAGGCCAGTAGCCAAACACGACAGTCACACAAAGGTCAGATGGGTGGTTCACATCAGGATGACTCCATCTGGCTGCAGATCCTGCCTGCACTGCAGTCCCTCCCTTTGTGTGGGGGTTTTCTTCTCAAGTCTGCTGGGAGATGGCTGGAAGCACAATGAGGGGAAAATAACAAAAACGGTGAATACGTAACAGGAACAATTTGTTCTTGGATTTAGGGCTGTCCTCGGACAATATGTAAGGCAGTGTTTAAGTGAAATATTTGACTAATGAACCCTACAATGATTGGCATAATTAATTAATGCCTGGAAGTGATATACAGGGTTATGGAGAAGTTGGAAGTGGGTGTAACAGAGTGGGATTACAACAGTAGCTGAGAAAAGCCCACACCGTTGGAGGTAGCTTTTCATAGGAGAACAAACTGTGAAGAAAGTACGTGCTGAAGAACAAGCTGGATGCTTTAGCACACTTTAAAAGTGTCTTTAACACATTATAAAAATGTGCTAAAAACAGTGTTCCTGTATTTTGCAAGCTGCATATTTTTAATTGCAGCAAATTACTGACTTGCACAAGCTTTACCAGCTCTGCTGAAACTCAGGCTGTTATATTTAAGAATAATTGCAYGAACTGCTTAAATATTCAAACACTGGTGAATAAAAAAGTATTGTTCTTGAGAAGTTATACTTCTCAAGAAACTGTTGCTTCTTCTAGTTGAACCTTGTGCTGATTGTAAAGACAACTTTCTTATGGCACTGCTAAAAACTTCTTTGCAAGTGCAAGATATAATTTGAGGACTTTTTCCTCAATTGCCCGCTCAGCTGAACCCTACACAACTGCTACATTCCAAAAGGGCAAAATTGGAGCTGTTTGTTTATTTTGTCTTCAGTGGGAAAACGAAGCTTTCCAGGGAGGAGCAACTGCAGCTGAAATGAATTCAGCATCACAATGGCAGAACAAGAAGTGCATTCATGTAGCAGCACGTTCGAGTGTGTGCGCTCGAGCCCCTCCGCAGTGTGGTTGCTATGGTGTCTGTGGGTGGTGGTGGAGATGACAGGAGATTCTCAGCAGAAATGCCAAACCACACTCTAATATATCTCATACTGACCTGCTATTAATTCAGTGGCTGCTCTTTTATCATAAAAGAGAACAAAAAAACAAAAAAAAAGATCAGCTCAACTTTCACTTCCAGAATAGATGTGAAATTTAAACCAGCAGTGGCTGTAGGGGTGTAAATCACATGACAGAAACTTTAAAGGTTGGGKTTTTTGTTGCTGGGGCTTTCTGAAACCATAGAACGATTGCAAGGAAATGGGAATGAGCTGATAGTCACATTAAAAAGTGTGACTGTGCCCTTGCCCATGGATTTGCTGTAATATGTAATGATTGTCAGAAATGTACATTAACTGAAATACGAGGTTTTAATTCCCTGTGGGTTTTTCCTAGGCTGATGTCAAACCTGTAGCAGAGCTGGGTATTTTTTTKGTCTTATTCTCTTTATTTAGAAAAACTTAGGAGGTTTGTTTTCCTTGATCTGGAGAAGAATCAATAAAAAATTAATTCTCAGTCCTTTTCATTGGGACTGTGTTTACCATYTTTGTGTCAGAGGCTGGGACACCTTTTTCAGCTCCATGGAAGATGTTTTCCATCCATGTGTCCTGCACATGCCTTTGTTTGGGCAGGGATAGCCACAGTTTTGTGTAATTTCAATTATCTGTGTCTKTGTCGAAAATGACTGGCTATTTAACAGTTATGTTAACTCAAACACAGCTCCACACCAGTCTTGTATATTGAAACACTATTATATAAGAAGCAGAAGGAATAGATTTGTGTTTTCTACTCCAGGTTAGGCCCCCATGAGCATCCTGTCTGGACCATTCTGGTGGCTGATGGCTTCGTGCTCTTAGGGAGGTGACACCCAGGCACACACTTGTGGAGCTGCTCTGGAGGCTGACAGCAACAAGAATTCAGGCTCTGCTGCCACTGAGATCTTCCCAGGAGAGCAGTTGCCTCAAACCCTCTCTGATGGCTCTGGGAGGTTGCTGTGTGGTAAAAGGCAGGAGTAGGACATTGGTGCTGCTTGCCCTGAGGAGTAAAACCMCACCACAAACTAGCTCAGCAGAGGATGTGAAACTGGCTCAGAGGTGCCAAGGTTTGTCCTGTCTTTCCCTGTATTGTTTCCTGCCCAGCAGATCCTGACCAAGGTCACAGCCAGGGATTTGCCCATTTCCATCAGCCCCCAACCCCAGAGCCAGCCTGAGCAGGGAATACTGGGGCCATTGRCAGAGAGCACACAGTCTCACTGCACAGAGGCAGCCAGGGATTCTTGTTCTGTACAAGCATTTCATCTGCCTTTCAGTTCATCTGCCTTTTTCATTCAGGAGCATTAACCTACAGTCTAATACAATTATGTACTATATGCTCTTAAATTTTTAATTAGTTATATGCACTCGAGAGCAAATGGTCCCTTTTCCCCCTGATACACACATAGAACTCCTCTCAGCCTTAATGGGGCTTACATGGGTTTATCAAGTGATAATAAAAGCCTAAACATTGGCTTCTGCTGAYATTCACCGGGTAAATCCTGCTCTCAGCACATGGGGAATGTAACTGGGCACCATTAAGGSCAATGTAATGAGGAGAAAAAACATTTAAGGTTAATGCTCAGCTTCGCCCACGTTACATACGTGGTTCTTTTGGAAGTGTTATGACAAATCCCCCAGAAGGAAGCAAATCAAAGGAAAAACTGATTTAAAAGTCTCCCCTGCAAAGGGCACATCTGTACCTTGAAACATCTGGGTGAGTGTCTGTAGGAGGCTGCAGGAGCAGAGCTGTGTGCAGCACCTCACTCTTGCTCTGGGGGATACATGAAGGAGATAACAGCAGCTGGGCTGCTTTGAGCTATTTTCTTGTGCCTCCACTCTCTTGTCAGGCAGGCATGAAGCAACAAGTCCTTCAGCGCTACCTCAGCATTCCTTGGGGCTGGAAATTGGGTTTACTTCCAAAGGGTGGGATTTACCCCTCCCAGCTTCAGCTCTTTCCAAAGGGTGGGAAAGATTTACCCCTCCCAGCTTCAGCTCTTTCCCCCAAAGATGCCTCCCATTTCCTAGGAAATAAAACTATTGCACCTAAAGTTCAGTGACAGCAATTCCACCTGAGCTTTCCATGGCTTCTCCATGATTTCTGGCTACAAAGCCATGGCCTGTTTTTCCCCCTGGATGTGCCTTGCTCTTTAATGGTGAGAAGAAGCTGCTACAAATGAGTGTGCACAATGTCTTACCCCTGTTCTATCCAGGCAGCTTTAGGACAAGAAGGGCCATGTCACAAACTGGATTACTGAGACACAGCCATTGCCACAGTTGCTCAAAACATTTTAAAATGCTTTCATAATACCAACATTTTTTAATGCTTCGAGGGCTGAATTTTGCATTAAGAACTTACTTTCTGCCAAGGTTTCTCATGCAACACAGAGAAACACACAGCCTGGATGTATTTTCTATGCAGGTTCAGTGTAGAGTCTCAATATTGTTCTCCCAGCCATTTCTGATGTGGCATAGCAGAGGTGACTTCTAGAATCATCAGATAGTTTGGGTTGGAAGGGACCTTCAAGATCATCCACTTCCAACCCTCTGCCATGAACAGGGGCACCTTCTACTAGACCAGGACTTTCAAAGAGGCAGCAGGATGGGAAGGGAGCATGGAAACACAAGCAAATTTATTCATTGTTCATACAAATTCTAGCCACATGTTTAACCACCTCCCAAAGAAGATCAGATTGGTGTTAGCAGCACCATGGTTTTATTGGAAAAATTGAACAGGAAAACCTCTGCAGTGCATGACTGCTCCAGGCTGAACTACTGTTGGACAGATGCTGAAAACTGATCTCCCCAAGCACTCCACAGCCAAGAGGGACACACATTTATTGTGCCACCATAACACAGATCCATGGAAGAGCCATGTGATCTGCTGCCTTTTATCCAGTGGCTGAAATAAAACAGGAGAGGACTAGGGGGTTTTTAAACTTTYATATTGGAAAACTTGCCTGTTCCAAGGGGAATGTGGTGCAGGCTCAGCTGCAGGCAAATCCAGCCAGAGGCATCCCACACACATACCAGCACATACACAGGGAGCCATACACAATATGCAAACACCCTGAAATCCCAAACAAATATCTCAAAAATCACTTGTGCTCCAGAGGGAACAAAGGGGCCTGCCCACACACAGAATTAACAAGTTAATTAGTGTTTCAATATTTCCTTGCAAGCTCTGGCACTATTACTGCTTCAGTGAGTGTAAAACTAGCAAGAACAAGTGACTGGTGGAAGAAGAATGACTCTGGTTTTCAATATGCTCTGATAAATGATAAAAATCATGCAGGTAAACCGTGCATGGGTTTTATTACAGCTTTACCATGCCAATATTTGGGAACTGAGGGAAATGCTTCTTTTTAAAAGCGGATTCATTTTGATCTAGCAGTGACCTTTTAATATGTTCAGGTCCCTGCAGGGGAGACAAAGGTACTTCTGGTCTTCTGTAAGAAAGGATGAGGAAAAAAAGGCACTTCAAGATGACATAAAAGCCAGGATCAGCCAAGGGGAAATAAATTTTCACCCTCTGAAGTATTCACCAGACTTGATGATTTATTAATTTTGATACATTCCCCTATGTGACCTCATGGGTTTGTTGGCTCTGCCACGAAGACTCACCTGGAGCTAGAGGAGATTGGGGTATCTCTGCTTTAGCTGTGGGCAGTGAATTACTGCTCACCCCTTCCTGCAGTTGTTTTAATATTTACCCACCTGGGAAGGAAGCTGTGACTTGTTTTCTTATCTCCTTTGAATGCCACCAGSTGAGGTAGTGCTGTGAGAATCAGAGGTGTGCACAGCACCTTGCTGAGGTTTTTACTTTCCCTTTACTGCTACTGTACAACTCCAGTGGGAATAGAARGATGGTGGAAAAGAGTATGGATTTATTCTATAATATCTATAATATTCTATATTCTATATATTTATTCTATAATATTMTATATTATATCCACMYCTTGGGGTTTTTTGGTTTTATTTTTAATAAAATAGAAGAGGATACTTCAGTTGGAGCTCATTACAATGAACAACCACCTGATCAATACCAAAGGTTGTTCAAATGTTAAAGCATATCTTAAGAACATTGTCTGAAGTTTTTTAACTCAGTGGTTTTTAATTTACCCTTAGTTTGCCAAGTTTGTAGGTTGCCTCTGAAGCAACCTTTTGCACCACTTGTGCTGTGAGAATTGAAGCTGTGCATTTCTTTTCAGGCCTTTAGGGACTGAGTTATAATTTAGGTGCTTCTGCTTCCAGAAACATGACTAGCAAGTCAAAATGCAAAGTCCTTGAATAGTGCATTTTAAAAGAGCATGAGCAGTGAAGGGTTTGCAGGCTGAGGCACTCTGTGACCAGAATATGTGCTTACTGAGCTAAGAGTCTGGTAAACAGTTTTTCCACAGGACCAAGGCTTTATGGAAACATGCAWCAGGGAGGGAGAGGGAAAACACGACCACTTTAGTGCCTAGCAATTGCTGCCTGCATTACAGAGGTGACAGCCCAACACTTCACAGTTTGCTCCTCTGGAGGGCTGATAAATGGTTTGATTTTATGTGAGATCCTTTGTCTAGAGAAGTTCCCTCGTATCCACAAGGATCAGATCAATGTTCTGAGCACAGCTGCAGCAAGGCAGCTGGCTGCCATCAGGACATATTAATTCACCTCCCAGTGTTCTCCAATTTTGCCACCAACTCTTTGTCTGACCTTGAGCGAGGCATTTAATCCATTCAGGTGCCTCCTGATGTGCCTGCAGATGGGAATCCTTCCTTCTTTCAGTGACTGCTACCCATTAGCTAAACCTGAACCTCTAATGTGCTTTGAGCTCTTCAGATGACACATCACAGTGGTGCAGGTGTTATTGAAACATGCAGGTAGAAGCACAGAAAAAGTCTTTCTGGAAATGACTCTCACAGCCTCGATTGCCTGTGTGCAATTATCCTTGGTGCATTTCTGGACACAAAGGTCTGACTGTGGTTTTTTCCTTTGAGGCATGAAGAAAGGGATCAGGAATGTGAAGATGGCCCAGAAAGCAAATCATGTCCTGGGCTGCATCCAAAGCAGCATGGCCTGAATGAGGGAGGGGATTCTGCCCCTCTGCTCYGGTGAAACCTCACCTGCAGAGCTGCCCCAACGCTGGGGCCCAGCACAGGAAGGAGATGGAGCTGCTGGAGCCAGTCCAGAGGAGGCACCAGGATGATCAGAGGGATGGAGCAGCTCTGCTGTGAGRAAAGGCTGAGAGAATYGGGATTGTTCAGCCTGGAGAAGACTTAGGGATGGCCTAATTCTGGCCTTCCAGCACATGAAGGAGCCTGCAGGATTATTTACAAGAGATTATTTACAAGTGCATAGAGTGGCAGGGCAACTGCCACATAGAGGAATGGYTTCAGACTGAAAGAGGGCAGGTTTAGATTGGATATTAGGAAGAAATTCTTTACTGTGAGASTGTTGAGACACCAGAAYAGGTTGCACAGAGAAGYTGTGGCTGCCCCAGCCATGGAAGKGTTAAAGGCCAGGTTGGATGGGACTTTGAGCAACCTGGTTTAATGCAGGCTGTCCCTGCCCCTGGCAGGGGGATTTGGATCTGGATGATCTTGAAGGTCCCTTCTAACCAAGGAATTCCATGAATCTATGATTCTCTGTGTATTCCTTAATTTTGTTAGAAAACAGTTCATCCCTTTACCCATGAGTAAGATAAGAACTAAATAAATGGAAGTAAACCTGAAGGGWTTTCTCCTCCCTTCTGGTTTACACAACTSATATGCACACTTGTGGGTAMTTACCTTCCAACTTTTAATTATATTTAACAATCACATAAGGTCAATAAACCAATATGGGTTTTTTGCCAGACAGGCTCCATAGCCCCTTTCCCAGCCCAGTCCTTCAAGCATCTTTACTGACACTCTTGCAGGGCACAGGGCTGGAGTGAAAAGCCAGAAATGAGATCCCTTTAATTGATTATTGCTTTTGAGGATTTAACATTTCAAACTCGGTCCCAAAGGACTCTGCCATTAGGAAACTGCAGGCCTGAGAACTCCAAGGGTGCAAAATGTTTCTGTCACAGAGAATGACCCTGGCCCTATCCAAGGAGGGCAGGAACAGGAGAAAAGAAGGGAAGGGGAAGAAAAGAACTGTTTAGCCTGAGGGAAAAGGCAAACACAGCACCACAGACAGACTGGTTTATGTTTGAATTGGAGTTCAGGATCAGSCTCATGCCATGAGGTGGTTGGTGGCAGCAGGACACTGCACTGATGATTTATGAGCTTCCCTTTAGTCCCAACACTCAGGATGAGCCAATCTATGTGCTGCCAAACTTTTACCAGGATACATCCCCAATCCTGAGTATTTCCTTGCATAAAAATAATAATGAATGCTAAATTGTAGTATTTATTGTAAAATAAATAACAAATATCAATAAAAGCAGAAGATTAAAGGCTTGTTCCTCAGTTGGGATGAACTCTGCTCATTTCTGTGGCCACACTAGGGCAACAAAGGATTTGGTTCAGATAAAATTAAGCACAAAAAAAAGGAATTGATCTTCTTTTCCTGTAGGAGTATCATTAGCTCTTTCCTTAGTCTTTTCTTCCAAAATCCTGCTGAAGAACAGAGGAAAATGTATGAGTCATTGCAAAGCTGCAAATATTTGGCCAGTCTAAGAGAGTAAAAGCCATTCTCCTATAGAATCTCTTCCTCTGTGGGCTCACTGCAGTTTATTTTAGCTCATGCATGAATGTATCAAGTTGTCTCTTGAAATTCAAGACAAATACTTTAATTCAGAGGGAAAAGGCAAAATAATGAAGGATTGTTGCTCCATGTGCTTAAAAATAAACATCATCAAGCCTGTATTTAAGGATGTCAGATATTCCACAGGTGACTTTCCGGTGATTCTAATAATTCATACTACAGCTGCAGCAGAAGAAAGGCAACAGAAGCCTAAATTCCTCATTTATTGTGGTCAATACTCATGCATTTGTGTTATTTTTTCTGAGGGGACATTGTTCAGCACAGTAGCTTAAAAATAACATTCCTATTGCTATTGAATTTGTTCTTTTCCATTTTTGTTTCCTGTGAAGTATTTCTCAGGCAGAGACTGCCTGAAGTGGGGCAGGGGCTGGATCCATCCACAGAAGAACAAGTGCTGAGGACTTTCTCCTAATTTCTACTAGATGTAAATAAAACTGCTGCAACTCTTCTCCAGCCCTAGAGAAAGGGTGTAGTCTGCACTGCAGGGAAATTACAGATAAACTTGAAATTCCAGAAGCTCCATTGCCAAACTTCATGTCTCTAAAATTCACTTTTTTACTTTTGCACAACCACRCTGCTTTCAAATAGCTCAGTGGTTAAATCTCTCAGGTACCACATTAAAGGAACTTATGTAAGAGAGCAACCCTGCACACAAAATTAGTTATACTTCTTTTGGGAAACAATTATCTAAAAAAACCATAAATAATTGCCTTAAAACTTTTCAATTCACAAAGAGAAATCTAATAGTAAGAGTGAATACATGCATTTGTGATGAAAATAACAACTGGAAATTTAATATCTATTTTTACTAATAAATTTTKGTAAAAGAGTAGTACTAATTCATGCCATGAATAGTTTTAAATTGAAATAGAGCAGGTTTAGATTGGACATAAGGAAGAAATTCTTCACTCAGAGAGTAGTGAGGCCCTGGCAAATGTTGCCTGTGCATGTCTCATCCCTGGAAGTGTTCMAGGCCAGCCTGGACAGGGTTTGGAGCAACCTGGGATAGTGGAAAGGGTCCCTGCCCATGGCGGAGTTGAACTGAATGGTCTTGAAGGTCCTTCCACCYCAAACCATTCCAGGATTCCATGGTTCTATAATTGTGAACATCTAGGGACAAGAATTTGCATTGAAAGCATGAAATCTGCCCAATGTCTTAACAGAATTTTTTATGACATATTTATACATATTTTGTAACATATTTACTGCTTCTCTTTATTACATTTTGGTCACATTAATCTGATTTAAATCATAGTGTAAGACAACACTTAACAGGAGCATGAAAAAATCTCCACACTTGCTGCACCTGCTTGGTAAATAAACAAAGCAGCTCAGCCTGTAGCTAACTCAACATAAACAGATTTTAAAAACAGTCTGACGCAGGAGCTGATCTAGCAACATCAAAACAAAACAGTAAGGAAATCTCTGCTTCTCTGTTACACACAGCTCTGGTCCCTCACTGAAACTGTAGGAGGGTTTTTATTAAGATACAGATAAGAGGGCTGGGAAAACAACAACTGTAGGAAGAAAGAGAAAAAATCTTGCTTGCACACTTTGTTTTCAGTGTTCAGCAACTTCAACCTCTTTTCTGAACCTCCCCTAATTGTAACCCCTGGTATCTTCCCTTAGGATCACATTGCTGTGCCAGTTTTATGGTCTAGAACCTCAGGCATAAAACACTGACACTAAAACTACATGAAGTTCAGAGCAGATAAAAAAACCTAACACTGCACAGCTGGYTCTGACTTGTAAACAATGTGCCACTTAAAATCCTGTATATCTGTTATGCTGAGAAGTAATACTCTTACCAAGTTAATATTGTGATGTGTCAAAAACATGTTTCTAAAGAAAGAGAGTAACATTTCAAGAACAAATTCTGATTAGAAGCTGTATTATAGAAGACACACTGCTATCAATTCACTTTTCTATGCCTAATGGTGATGTTTATACAAGAATGTTAGATTGCCCCAAAGAGCAAAATTTCAGTGCAAACTGAAATGCACYGGGCAGGATGAGATGATCTTTCAGGTCCCTTCCAACCCTAAACATTCTATGAGTCTGTGATTTTCAGTCAAACCACAGGTCTTCTTGTCTCTCATCTTTTTGTGGTGTGCAATATTCTTCCTACAAAATAAATAAACTCAGGTGAGGTCAGACACAAAGGCACCTCACAGACACCTCAGAAAATTTTTGTGCCTGTACTGAGAGACCCAGGGCAGAACTGTGTGTAACAAGGAGAAGGAATGTCTTCTAAACACACCTGCTATGGTTTTTAGTTCCATACTTTACCTGGTCCAGAGACTATCTTGAAAAACTTTGTTTTACTGCAAGAGCAGTAACCTTTTTCTACAGAATCCTAAATGAGAATAAATTATCAATTTTTAATTAGGCAACTAAAGAGTTCAAGAAAATGACAATGTTCTTTTATTTCATTTTTATTCCAGCTGTCAAAGAAGCATAGGATGAAGAAATCAGAGGAATGAGAGAAATCTTTCTATGTCCTGGCTGACTTAAATTTATGAGGTCATTGTTTCAGTGGTTCCCRAGCAATGATTTCATGTGGAAAGCARGGACTCTATGCAGCCATTGTGAAATGAACTCACACAGGTCAGCAGCATCTCACCTATAACTTAGGGTAATTATTKTTACCAAGAGGGAAGTGTAATGCAGGAGGATTTTCTCTGAAACAGTATAGAGGACAGGGACCCTCACTCCTGAGAGCTGGAGAGGRGCTTTTTCCAAGGGCATGTGCTAAGAGGAACACGGGGAGTTGGCTTCAAACTGACAAAGAAATTTGTAGGTAGCACAGATGAACAGACAGAGACTGGGAAATAAAGAAAACATTGTAAGGATCAATATTCATATACCTTCCAAATCATTCAGTAAGTGTGAGGTTGATCAGCTATGACCACTAATTCCCACAGACAACAGCCTGTCTACTTAATGTACCTGGGTCTGTGTTTGAAAACACATTTTCAGAAAATGATTCTCTGCTATCTAAAATGTCATTTGAAGTGTCCAAAAGAATTGCAGAAAGGAGATCCTTTATCATGTTTTTTGCTCAGATGTCAGAAAAAAATGTGAGAAAAAAAGACAAGTTTTCTCAGATGTGGTCATTGTAACCTTTGAGCTGATGGGCATTCAGAATATTAGCTAAAATTATCATACATTGAGCAAGCTTAACATAGACTTAAAAATAAAGAAGCTGAAATGTTCTGCACCAGCCATCCCTGCTCTCCTTGCTGGATTGATGTCCTGGGGGCCCAGCAGAGATGGAAGGATTGGATCCACACACTCACATCCAACTGCTGTATGTGTGCTGAAATTTGCATTAAGTACAAGAACCCCTTTGATCAAAACATCTCACACATTTTACACATCAAGGGGCTCTAGGAAAAGTGTAAGCTTCCAGAGCAGCTGGAGGGATTTGGGGAGGGATTTGACAGAGAAGAGAGTATGATGCAACTGTCACAGCCCCTGCAAAAAACTGACTCCATGTTTTAATGACAAAAAACCAGGACTGCATAAGGACAAAATAMATTTTTTAAAAAAGAGATTTTTTTGATAGCAGTTTGAATAAGTAAAAATAAAAGGATCTGGGGTTGGCTCAGAACTGAATGAACTGAAAGGCTGTGTCTCTACTGGGAAAGCCACCAAGTGCAGTCCTGGAATGTAAGCCCTGGGGCTCCAATCCTGGCTGTCCCAGGAGTGTGTTCCACTGACTGGGCACAATCCTGAACACCCTCCTTCCCTCCTGAGCCTTCCTGGGAATAGTGGGCACCACAGCTCAAGGCAGCAAAATTATAGAAAACAGCAGAATATGAGTCAAAGAATTCACATGTTTCTAAATAGCCTTAAGATCTCCATTCCTTCGTGCTTCTGGGTCTCAAGAGAATGCAATTTTAAAATACATGGTTTGATTTGGCTCAGCACCAAGTTTGCCTGAGGTTTGGTTGGGAGAGGAAAAAAGCCCCAAGAAGTTGACTTCAGTCTTGGAAGCCAAAATAAAATGCAAAAGACTCTGTGATAGGAAGTGCAACCCTTAGGATTGATCATGAATTTTACTTCTCTTGCTATTGCACCAGGGCTCCACCTGAGAGGGTCCTGACTTCACTCCTTCCTTGGAACCAGCCTCACTAAGCCAATGTGAGATCTTTCCTTTCCTCCTAGAAATCAAAAGATTTTATTTTATTTTTTYCTCCTACCAGTCAGGAGAGGGATTTTGTTTGATTTTCTAGAAGGATAAATGAACTCCTGTCTCCCAGGACTGCACCAGGTGCAGGGTCAGGTAAGTGCTGCTCAGTACCACTGGGGCAGTGATGCTGCAAACCCACATCAGAAAATGCACACTCAGTGCTGGGAGAGTTCCCTTCATGCCATGTTTGGTTTCAGCCAGTTAAATCCAGAACAGAAATTGTCTTGTTTTTGTTTTGTTTTGTTTCCCACTGGGAAATCTAGGAGGTTATTACCCTGCCTCTAATTAACACATTAACATTTGCTTTGGAGGTCTTCATTAATAACAGCAACTCATCAAGTGGGTCCCCCAGCTGCTGATTTGTTTTTTTCACACCAGATTTTTTACCTGAAATTTCCTTCCTCATCTTGTGTGGGTTTGCCAGTTTCCCTTGGAGCTTTTCTTAAGAATTTCTTTGTGTTTTGTTTTGTTTAATAAATTAGAAGAACTCCACTGGTGACTTTCCTTTCAGCTCCCACTCCAGGCACTGCCCAGAAATGYTGATATAATGTTTTATCTTTTTTTTTTTTTTAATACAAAAAGAAGCAGAGATGTATAAACATTCACATTTTGGTGCCTTTAATGGTATTTACTATGTACTTCACCAATGCCAGAGTATTATATAGACTTCTTACATATGCAGTTGACTTCATCTGAGGTTGATTCAGGTGATTAAAAAAAAATCCTCTTACAATAAAGGATGTTACTGTGTATTATGTCAAATATTTAGCATCTTGCCATTTTCTCTTTTCTTTTTTCCCCAAATCCCTATTTCATCAGCACAGCTTGAAATACCCTGCAGTTCAGAGCTACCTGCTTGTTCTGGTTCCTTTAATGAATATTTACCATCCTGCAGAAAAGTGGAGGATGCCTGGCTGCAGCTGTGCTCCCAAACACCGGAAAGAACTCRCTCTCCTCAGAGCCATTACCCCCAGCTCTGTCACTTAATAGAAGGAAAAACAATACATGCTACACTATAATGAAATTTCCTACCTTTTTGTTTATACCAGGTTTAATAAGCCCTGTAAATTAAATGAGGTAATGGCATGGACTGCTCCAATAATACCAGTAGTATTAAACTAAATTTCTTCCCTCCGTATTAATCATTCCATAATAAATTATAGGGGACAGTTGACTTTTCCACCCACCAACAACCTCTGTGTAGACAGAGGAGATGAGAAAATAATTTTACACTTCTACACAAGTTCTGAAGAATCAGTAGAGAACAAGAATGTTAGAAAGAGGATATCACAACTTATAAAAGTTTAGCTGAGTGAAGATTTGGGCTAATTACCAGGGCTCTCCCTCACTTAATTGAGAAAAATAGGGGTAAACAGACAGTGATTGGAAGGGAGGAAGGGAGGAAGGGATTTGTTTGTGGGTGCCTTGTAGTGCTGACAGAAACCCTGACTATCATCCTGCTCRTGCCTCACGAGTTTCTGCTGAGATTATCAGTTTGGATAATGAAAAAACTTTTCACTGGACATCACCAMAGATCCCCTCTCCCAGCTAAGAGCTCAAATAATCAGCTTTTATGGAGCTTTCTCTACATTTGACTAAAACCTGGAATCTGTAACACAAGGGAGGTTCCCTCACATTTTTATCAAAGTCAGTACGTTGCTGAAGACTTCTGCTTTTACAAGCAATTTTCTRATGAAGGAAAGCAACAAGAAACCAACAAAAAACATGTCACCAGGACCTGAAACAGAATGTTCAGGATTTACTACAAACCATCAATTTGATAGATTATTTTGGGTTTGCCTTCATCCCAATAGAACCAATGGGAAATCTCCCAGGGACTTCAGACAATTTTTTTTTTCTTCCATATGAAAAAGTGAAACTATGAGAAGACAGAACAGAATGTAAGAATCAGGTTCACAGCTCTACCACTGCTCTGGATTTATTGTCTTTCCTCCATAAATCACCTAAATAACTCTTTAATAGTTTTTCCACCTGTAAATTGGAGAGAATTGGTACACTGATGTTCAGAGAATCTGCAGAGCAGAAAGTTCTAAAAATAGAGGAATAATAACTATTTATTAAAGCAAGGACATTTGAAAAAATGTCTAAGTGAAGAATGTTTATTAAACCTTTATATGAAATCAATTGGACATCCAATGCATGACAGAAAGTAGGTATTGCTGCTGTCCTGAATGCACAGGATACAGCTCTGGAGAGGAGCTGTTTGCTTTTAGGCCTGCTCATCCAGTGAATTATCTGTGGTTTTGGCAACTCAAATACTGTTTCAGCTTTCCAATGTGAAAAATGGGGATAACTATCTTCTTCACAACTTTGCTCAGAGGTTTCAGAACTCTGACATCTTTGGGTGAAAGCAGGGACAGAGGAGATATGATCAGTAACTGGGATTAAATTCTGGGAAGGGTCATTTAGTGCAATTCCCTTCTGTTGACAATAACTGTATCATAAAAATTTATGAAGCTCCAATTTCCCTTTCATTTTCTATTTCCAGTATTTATACCACCCTTTCTCTGTATATTAATCAGAACACATGCTCCTATTTCTCTCAGTCATTTCCTCCCATTTTTACCATTCCAGCCCCCAGGAGTGTCTGATTTTTCCTGTGTGTTACCATGAACATCATCTTTATCCATGTCTCCCAACTTTCTGGCACCAGTAATTTAAATCAGCACATTTCTACCCTTTCTGGCAAGAGTACCAATAGTGATCCCAAGACCAATTATTATAAAATAACTGAAATCATTCTTCCCTTCCTCCTTCCTTCCTTAATTTCTGCATAGAGATCCAGATTCAGTAGAAAGTGGTTGTGGTATCCTGTCTCCAGGATATTCAACAGCCTGCTGGTTATGTCCCAGCATTTCTGCAAAAGATGGATGGGAATACCAGACTGCTGTTTAAAAGAGAGTTTCTAGGAATCATTTTTATGTGCATTTGTATCATGCTCAGAGCTTACCTAATGGATTGGCTCCTGGAGGGGCTTGGGACATTTCAGGKGGGATTCACCTGGAAAACTGCATTTACAACCTAGATCTTTACTTGTTCCATGTCCCTCTTGAGTTTCTTTATGGTGCCTGGTAAACTAATGAATGTAGGTAAGTTTAAGAGTGGGACTTGTCTTACCCTGAAGTAAACTGCCCAGATTTTATCAGTGAAACTCACATTCCAAATACCATTGATTATATTGAGTAGTTCTCTATCAACCCTTGTTAGATGCAGTCCAGGAGCTGGATTTCATGATCCTTGGAAGTCCCATCCARCTCAGGATACTCTGTGATTCTGTGGCCCTGCCTGCWGTTTCCAGACACACGGTAACTTCCAGAGGTGCAAATCTGGGATCTGCTCAAGCTCCAGCTGCCTGGGACAGGCAGGAGAGCAAAGACTGAGTTCAGCTGCCATGAGATATAAGGGAAAGATTAACAGAGACATTGAAAATGGCTCTTTCCCAGAATCACAGAATCATTCGGGTTGGAAGAGACCTCCAAAATCATCGAGCCCAACCTTTGAGTGAACACAACCACATCAACTAAACCACAGCACGGAGTGCCRTGTCCAGTCATTTCTTGAATCCGTCCAGGGATGTTGACTCCACCACTTCCCTGGGCAGCCTGTTACAATGCTTGACAACCCTTCCCATGAAAAAATTCTTCCTGGTGTCCATCATGAACCTCTTTTGGTGCAGCTTGAGGCCATTTCCTCTTGTCCTGTCACTGGTTGCCTGGGAGAAGAGGCCAGTTCCCACATTTCATCTGGAATGTCCAGTTCTGGGCGGCTCAGTGCACGACATGGAGCTCCTGGAGTGGGTTCAGCAGAGATGATGAAGGGACTGGAACATCTCTCTTTTATGAGGAAAAGCTGAGGGAGCCACAGCCTTGAGAAGATACGAGTAAAAAGGGACCTCATCCCTGTCTGTCAGTGTCTGCAGGGAGGGCTCAGAGCATGGACCAGGCTCTGCTCAGTGTGCCCAGCAATGGGACAAGAGGAACRGGCAGGAACGGATGCCCAGGAAGTTGCACCAGAGGATGAGGAGTTTCTTTCACTGGAG
Source organism: Cardinalis cardinalis (assembly GCA_014549065.1). Taxonomy (NCBI): domain Eukaryota; kingdom Metazoa; phylum Chordata; class Aves; order Passeriformes; family Cardinalidae; genus Cardinalis; species Cardinalis cardinalis. Next base: position 2,993,723 of record JACDOX010000050.1, read on the forward strand.
ACATTCCAGAACTGTCTGGACACAATCCTGTGCCTGTGCTCTGGGATGACCCTGCTTGAGCAGGGAGGTTGGACCAGATGACCCCACTTTGATGCGTTCCAACCTTTCCCATGCCATGATCCTGTGATTTAAGACTTACGTTTAATAAAATATACACAATGACTGATGAGCAYTCAAACACTGCAGCCATTTTAAATTTTCCAATTATTTCTTTGAAAGAGATTATCACAGACTCACATAACCACGGACTGGGTAAGGTTGGAAGGGACCGCAGTGGGTCACAGAACACAGAATATTCTGAGCTGGAAAGGACCCACAAGGATCACCAAGTTCAACTTGGCCCACGCAGGGACCGAACCCACAACCTTGGCGTTATCAGCCAAGGCTCTGCCCAGAGCCAACTGCTCAAGCAGGGTCACCCCAGAGCACGGGCACAGGGACAGCTCCAGGGAGGGAGGCTCCACAACCGGAATATCCCAGTGCTAGAGCAGAAGAACAGCTGTGCCGGCCGGCGCCACTCAGCCAGGACAAGGGGTTAAACTTCGCCTCTTCCCGAGCAAATTCGCCAGATCCCGTCAGGATCTGCGCTGCCTCGGGGAAGGAAAGAAGCAGGGAGGGAGGGAGGGAAGRGAGAGCCCTTGAGGCGGGCGCGGAGACGGGACGCGCCTTCCCCACCTCCCCCGCCTCGCTCCCTGAGGGGCGGCACCGTGACCCCCCCACAGCCATGTTGGGGGGGGTAGCGCCGCATCCCATGGTGCAGCGCGCCGGGAGGGCGGGGAGAGAGGGACGGAGGGAGGGAGGGGAGGAGGAGAGAGGCGGCACTGCCCGCGCAGACCCTCCGGAGCCTTCTCCTCCTCTTCGTCCTCCTACCTCCTCCTCCACCGCGGCTTCTCTTCGCCGCGGCACCGGAGGCGGCCGTGCCCGCAGCGCGGTGAGTGCCGGCGGCGAGCGCTGCCTGGGGAGGGGRCGGGCGAAGCGGCCCCGGTTTACATCACGGGGAGGGGGTGTAGGGGGGCAGCGGCGTCTCCTTCCGTGTCCCCCGCCCCAGCCCCCGGCTCGGGGAGCGGCGGCGGCTCCGCAGGGAAGGGAAGATCGTCTCTGGTGCCGCCCGTTCCTGTGTGCCCGAGGAGGGGCTGCCGCGGACACCGGGGCGCAGGAGRCACCGTGCGGTGGGCTCGGGGTCTCTCCGGGCAGAGCCGCTTCCCTCCGCGGGAAGGCAGGATGGGAAGGGGATGGCCGAGGAGGAGGCTGCGGGGAGAGGTCATCTGGTGCCCCGCCTGCGCCGTCCTCCACCCCAGGGGATCCGGCCGCCCCCTGCGCCCTGCCCGCCCCGCAGCCCCGGCCGGTCCCACCGGATGTGTCGGGAGGCGGCGAGGTGGAGCGGGACGGTCCGTAAAGTAAACAAAGGGAAAGGGAAGGGAGGAGGAGGAGGAGGTGTCCCCTCGCTGCCGGAGCCGGGCTGCCTGGCTTTGCCCCTTCCCCTCCTCAGGCGAGCGCGTAAACCAAACCCGTGGCTGCCTCTTGGAGCCGGAGCGGTAGCGCAGGGGAAGTGGTTGAGGTTTCTTCCCTTTAGGGTTTGGGGTTTTTTTTTTTGAGGTGTGTGGGCTTTGGGGGTTTATTTTTGGTTTATTCTGTACTGCGCTCGCTCGGACCGTGTGATCCAAAGAGAACCGGGGCAGAGCTCCGCTCCCTTGACCCGGGGACAGCCCCGGCGGGGACGGGGAGCGAGCGGCGTCCCCTCAGCGCGGCTCGTGTCGGCCCGGGGGTGCCGCAGAAGTTGGATCACACAGAGCAGCCTTTGCACTTCTTAGAGAAATGCGATATTTTTTTCTTTTTTTCGGTTGTAAACCTGATTTTGGAGTACAGTGAGAATTGCAGCTGTAACAGAGAATCGTTCTCCTCTAATCCCCACGACTAATTGTGAAGCATATGCTGTACGTGTCCAGTTCTCACATCTATTCTCTTCCCAGACCTCCTGTGCTCTGATGATGCTTTTTTGGGACAAGGGGTAGACCTTACTGTTTGCTCTCCCGTTCTTTTTTTTTTTGTTGTTTTCTGTCTGAAACAGTGTTGGCTGTGTTGTTTCTGTGTTAGTCCTATTTCATTGCTCTGGGAGCAGAATATCCTGCAGGCCCTGGCACTGGAGCAGCGTCAGCCTGGAGCCCAGTTTTTGGCAGTTTCACTGGGATAAGGCCAGTGCTCTATAAAGGCATTAAACAAAAAGTTCACTTGTAAAGAGAAGCATTTCAGAATTCATATTGAAATATTTAATGCAAATGTTAGTGTAAGAGTGAAGTGGTATTGCAGTGTCCCTTTAAAATTCACACTCCTTTGGCTTTAGGTTGTTTGATTTATTTTTTCCCCCCTCCTGGATTAATTGGAAAAGTCCCACATTCCTCGAAGCTAATCTGCCTTTATCGTCTGTGGTTCTGTTAAACCTGGGTAAGGTCAGGAGTGCAGCTGGATTGGGGCCAGAAAATATTAAATGTTACACAGTTATTTGGAACAGTTTGTTGTCTCACTGGTGTTGTACGCGTCCAAAATTCCACCACTTCCTTTCTCCACCTGTCCCTTTTTTTGTTACCCCTGAATCAGGGGTATTGTTACCCTGCCCCCTTTGTGGGAACACCTTTGCTTGTGTGGTGTGATTTATGGATGGGGAACACAGCCCTTGGATTTCTTAAAGCAGGGTTTGTGGCTGAGATTCTGTACAGAATTTATGTGTGCATCTTTGAGATCAATCCATGCAGGAAATTTAATGGACCTAAAATCTGAGATCCTGTTAACAGAGCAAAAAGGGAGGAGACACTGGTTGCTGGACAAATTGTCTCTCACAGTACTGTAAAACTCTACAGGCAACTCAACAAGAGAAAAACAGTTTTGAAATTAATTTGTCTTTTGTGCTATTATGTCTTAAATGCASTTTTCGTGGAACGTGGCTGGGATTGATGTTTGTGTTGGTTGACCTTTTGTTTTGCAGGAAGGTTAGAATGTATACATGAGTGGAAAATGACATAGTGCTTATTTGTCAAAAGCTCTGTGCTGTTCTTGGCCTCAGCCTTGGGTTTTAAAGGTACTAAGCATGTGCAGGGACACAGCAATCAACTAGTAGCTTATTGGAATGCTTCATCCAGAAATGAATATTCTTAGAATAACACTCATGTCTTGAATGTGTAATTTGCTGAAATAACTTTAAGAATTCTTTCAAGATATCTAGTGATGTGTCTTTGCTTCAGAGTGTGTTACCTGTTCTGGAAAGGGCTTGGTTGTTTTTTTTTGGTTTTTTTTTTGTTTTTTTTTTGTAATATAATGGTTTGCCGTCAGAGTAATAATTGAATGGGAACTCTCAGTATTATGAACTCCACCAAGCTAATAGATATTTTGGGGAGGATGATAGGAGGAGAGGAAAGCAGGAGTGTTTTCTAGAGATTAAGTAGTACAAGATGTGGCTTTGATGGTTTAGGAGATTGTGTTCTGTTTTTTTTAATGCATCCATGAATGTGGTGGGTTGGTTTTTTCTCCACTAGGAGGGTAACTAAAGAATTAATAATTTATTTCTTGCTATTTGTATAACAAAATGATTTTTCCCCCCTGGTAGGTGCTGCTGTGTGTAGYAGTATGGTCTTTATTTTGATGTAATATTAACAATAACAATACAGGCTTTTCCTTTTYATTTTACATCTTTTAGGATTTATGTAAAAGTGCTTTTCCCTATGAACAAGAACTTTGTCTTCTCAAAGTGTAGTTTTGAAGAATATTGGTAACTATAAATAGGTTGTAATTTTGCTGTTAAATCTCTATAAAAACACACAAGATTTGAATAGTCTCATGTGGTTTTATTTGTCTTAAATTGGACCTTTGTACCTTTACATTTTATGTAGATTACTGCTTAAAGTGTATTTTCACATTTCGGATAAATGTCAGTAACTGGACAGRAGGTGTTTAAAAAGGAATTCATACTGGAATTCATATTCCAGGTCTGTTTCCTGGTGTGACTGATATTTAGCTCCATCAGATGTGGTTTCCASACTAAATGTGTGTTTCCTCTCATCTCATGTTAGTGTAATTCTAAAGTTTCAGTACCACAGACAACRTGGACATATTGACTTAATTTCTTCAAAAGGTTTTAATTACAGGTCAGAATTTTTAAAACTGCAACAAAAAAATCCTTACTGTATCACTTTGAGTTCCTGTGTGGAATAAGAGCAGAAATGATGGAAAAACACTCCAAAATTAGTCAATTTAGAATACAATTATTTAGCACCTGAACTGCAGTGATCCTTGTCTCCCTGAATGGTAACTTCTGCAGCATACATATGTGCTAAAAGCTGTCTTTTTTATTCTAAGTGTTTGGGGGAAAAAACCAAACAAACCTAGAACCTTGATGCAGATTAATGCAAGAGCAGTTTATAAATTGTTAGCAATTTCAAGTGAGTCTCTTGGTTTGTATATARTGCCACTTAAAAGCCTTGAAAGCTGTGTGTTCTACCAGTGTTCAATGAATGTGGTTTATTGTGTCTGTCACAAAGACAGGAAGCTGCAGGAATGGGAAATTYASTGGGAAGTGTAGTATCCAGAGAGATACCTGGGTTTACAGAGGGRATTTTGGGGTGTAGGAGAGGAAGGACTTCTATGGAGATGATTGAGTAGATCTTTCTGAAAACTTTCGTTCCTCATGTCCTGCTCTCCATATTCAGGTAGAGGTTGATGGCTAATAAGAAAAACTATCAAAAAATAGTGGTTTATTTAGGGGTTGAATAGTTAAAAACCTGTGTGTTTGGGGTTGTAGGCTTAAATTTTTATGTTCTCTATTCCCTTCCTGTGTAAATTCTGTGTTTTTTCCATTGTGTAAGCTTCCTCATGTACGAGTTTATTGCTTGTCCAGCATTGTGCTCCTGATGCTGGGATAAAAATCTTGCATTTGGGCAGACTTCTGAGTGTTAGGGCTTTTATTAAAAAAAACCAAAAAAAMCCCACAAAAATATAATCAAAACCCAAAAGCACAAAAAGCTCTGTGTGGCTTGATCTGGTTTTCTGGATTTGTGTTAAAGCAGACACAAGAGAGACAGCTGTGATTGCCCAGGTGTGTGGTAGCTTTCCAAGCATCTCCATGCAAATGTCAGCAGTTCAAACACCTTTCAGCACATCAGAGGGATGTGGTGGTGGAGGGAGTTGACTCAGGGAATCGTGTGTGGAAGAAAAAGTTTCTGAGGTGGCAGAACCACCACAGAAACTGATTTTTCTCTGGCTCTGACAGTGCTTGAAACATGGAGATGCAGCTCAGTGGTGGTGTCAGTGGTTCATGGATTAGGAAGAAAATTGAAGATAGTTTCTGAAATCTGGTGTACAGGGTTTAAATGCAATTTCTGTCAAGTAAAAATCCGAATGGAAGAGGCAATTAACAAGTGCTGAAGGCAGCAGGCTTTGTTAGAGAAGGTCTGATTCACTTGCATCACTCTGAATTCTGGGTGTATTTAAATGTTCTTCAGCTCTGCAGCAGTCCTTGGCTGAACTGGCAGAACTCTCCTGGGTTGGATTTCCTTTTTTGCCCTCAACTTCAAGACTTTTTGTCTGCCCTCTGTTTTTCTGCATTGCTCCTCTGCCCCTTTTTGTCGTGTTCAGTGCAGAATGGGCATATGAAAGGAGTTATGAGTACTTTTGTTAGCTCCCTGTTGCATGGAAGCATTASCTTTTGTTTTTCGTCTGGGAAGGTAACCTGACAAGCACTCAAYTCTGTTTCATTTTCCTGCAGAGTTCCATCTTGGTGACCGTGTAGGTCAGTTTAGAGTTAATCCCTCTAATGTTGGCCCTTTCCCTGATCATGGAACTGTAATTTAACTCATTTCAAGACCCCAGAATAATTTCCTTTCTTTTGCCCAGAAATGTATAAGCAAAACCTCTGCCTCAGTGTCCTGCAGCCACTGCTGCCGATCCAGCTATGTTGAACAGTAAATTTGGAATATTTATCCTGTGTACGTGTCAAGAGTCCTTAAATGAGGCACTTGTTGCCTTTGCAGAGATAGAAGTGACTGAGCTGAAGCTGTTCCAGTGCTTGGGACAGTGAGAAAGGGGTCAGAGGGCTCTGCTGRCTCTGAACTGCTCCTGCTTCCTGCTGCCATGCTCAGGCCTTGCATTGTTTACCCACACATAGAAATTCACAATTCCTGCTTTTGTTTTATTTTGGTCTGGAGGAGGAGAGAGGGAGCAGACTCTCTGAGCCTCTAAAGTGTCTTTGGAAGGCAGAGATCATTTTTCCTGTAGTCTCATTGAAGTTTGTAGGAAGGATTTGAAACAGCAGATGATTTTTTTTTCCTTTTTTTAGATCTTTTTTCCTGTTTTCTTGCTGCAATTAATTAGGTTTCAGGGCAAAACCAGAAGTTTAGTTTAGCAGAGGCTCAGAATGAGTTAAATGATGTGTTTTGCAGCTGTGAATGCACCTTTTTAACCAGGTATCCACTTCTTTGCCCAGGCTTAAGCACTGCCTGCAATTGTCAGTGACATAATCCATGAGATGTCCAGCAGCCAGTAAGGTCTCTGCTCCATCAGCATTTAATAGGTAATTTCCTAGCAGTGCATCCAAGATTACTCTAATGAAGGTACTAGTGAGAGACTTRGAAATCCCAATGTCTGAGTTACACCCAGTGGTGGAGATTTACATCAATCAATACCTGTTTCATCCTGTCTGTTGTAGGTTTTATGTTCAGCATGAATGCTGAGGCAAGTTTGTTCTCAGTAATACTCTGCAGCTTTGAGWTTCAGAAATTCTGTGATCTTCAAAAGAGAATTTCCTCTTACTGATTTCAGRCAGTCTTTTAAATTCTTTTTCTATGAAAGGTACTAGGAAAACATAAAATCTGCCACCATTTTCTTACTTGCACATGGGTATCTGCTCTTGATTTCCTTTTTTTTTTTTTAACTGGGCAGTTCCAGCCTTTCTGTCTTCACAGGGGCAAATAGCCTGTGTTCTGGGTTAGTATGCTGGCATTTTATTGCCTGCTTTTTTCAAGTAAAGGCTAATACAGAAAGAAGAAAAATAAAGTTAGTGCTTAAAAGAGTACAATTCCTTTTTATTTTTGGTTAACCAACCAAGTTGTTTACCAGTTTTTCCTCCTGCTGTTTCTAATACACTTTTGAAGGAGAAATTCCTTTTGCTGGTGGCTGAATGCTCTTGTGGTTCTTTTATGCCTGGGTGTACCTCAGGTTTTAGCAGTCTCCTCCTCCATCCCCTCTGCTGCTTTACTGATGCTCTTGTCGTGGAAGTTCTTTACAGGCAGAGTTGATTCATAATGGATTTCCCAGTGTAGGCACAAAAGGGGGATGTATAACAGGTACCTTTGTCATTCATTTGTTGAAACTAACTTTTTGTRAAGAGATGAACTTCAGACTTTAGTTTGCTATAAGTCCTTACCCCTCTTTCTTCMTTTTCCCTCCCAAGTTCCAGAACTTGGAGGTGGTGTTGTATTTTTGCCACTGCCTAGGACCCCTCATGCCTRATGATGTTGGTTTTGTCATCCAGTGCTGCAGGCAGCTGGGAACCACTGGTACAGCCACAGTATCAGAAATTTGGACTAATTTTATTTCTCCTCTTGTGGCTTCTTCTTTTCCTTTCAATGGCAGATGAATTCAGCTGCTGTGTTGTTGTTTATTTCCCTTTAATGTAAGGACAGTGAGTCCTGGCACAGAACCACCTCAGTTCTGAGGTGCTTCCTGTGGAGGCTTTGGAGTGCCCATCACCAGGAGAAGCACAAACTGTGAGGTTGGATCCAAGCTGTAAATTTMAGGTGCCATCTTACAGCTTGGAGTGAACCTTGGCATGGCCATAGCWGTTAATTCATGTTTGTCAGTGTGCTCCTTACCCCTCGTCATGCCTGTTTCAGAACTGTTTGCTAAATAAAAATACATTTCATTTTACAAATATGGCAGAAAAAGGGCTGATAGTTAATATGCATATAGAATTGTACCTCCCAATGAATGAGCCATWAGTTGGAAAGGTTTAAAATCGCTTGATTTCCATTTTTAATTGTATCAAAAACTGTTTAATATTGTTTCATTTTAAACTTGTTTTCCATTGCCAGCTTTCACCCAGGAAACCTTCACAGACTGCTGACATGTGTTGGTCTCTCGCTCTCAGTGAAGCTCTTTGCAAATGTTACAAATTACAGTTTCAGTTCTTGCTCTGGTGTTAACAGCTCCATTATGGGAACACTGTTAATTAATGGCTAAAGAAGTAATTCTGAATTTTTATCAGCTCTCATTTTCTATTTCAAGCTTAAGCACTATATCCTAGAGGCTTCTAGATTTCAGTTAGTTTATTAATTATCCTGTCATTTCCACTTCAGTTTGTATAAATCACAAAGCCGGCTGTTTTCTGCACTTGTTCAGCTCTACAGCCTCTGTTACTACACCATGTTTAGTGCATTTTAAATTTTGTTGTTCAAATGTTCTGCTCAAAATATGCTTTTAAAATCCTGCAAGAGCTGAGTGAACTGGGATGTGCAGGTTATTGATTGATGGGTGCTCAGTTTGTGGTTAACCTCTGCTGTGCAGGTACAGAAATGTTCTGCTGTGGTGTAGCAGGGGGGTAAATAATTTTTCTGCTGGATTCAGCACTGGTGGGATTTAATTAAAATTCTGTTCAGTTCTGGGCACTGGACTTAAGGGGTTTTCTTTTTTTGGATGCTTTTAGTAGCAGATGCCTGAGAATATGACATCCAAGAACTGAACAAATTAAGATGCTAAGACTTAACAAGAGATAAGAAGTTAAGTTATTCCCATGCATTATGCTACTACAAGGATAAAGATGATAAAGGATTACAGGGACTAAAGTGAGAATTAGTTGACTTAAATAATGGGACCAAAGACTTGGGTTGCTGCTTGGGGAGCAAGAYTTCTAATTCCAAGAATAACAAAGCAATGGAATAGATTAAGAAAGGGACTCATCTCTGACAGTCTTCAAAAGCAAATTAGGCATCTGTCAGAAAGGAGATGCTGTTCATTCCTACCTGAGGAGTGGCAGCCTGACAAGGTGACCTCTTGAATCCTGTCTAGCACTGATTTTAGTGATGAGAGCTGGTAAAGAATGTGGGGTTGTTATTTGCAGAATTATGGTGATAATCAAAAGGTAGCTGACAGTAACCCCAGCAGCTGAGAATCCCCTCTGAGCTCCTGTGCTCTCTGTGATCTCTGCAGTTGTCTGAGACTGTGCAGCTCTGATGTGARTCTGTCCCAGGCAGAGCAGGTTGTGTTTCCTTTGTGGAAGGCTGGAAAGGTCATGGGGAGAAGAACTGTTCTGCAAATGAAACTGTCATGTTGTTCTGCAGATGTTACCTACACAGGGCTTGGAAAACAGCAATATAAACTGGTTACTGATATTAGAACAATTAGTTTAGCTGCTGGTTTATCTAATTTCAAGGAGGAAAACATGCAAGACTTTTAAACTCTACAAACAAGTTGGTTAAGTGGTCTTAGGATGACTTTTCTTTTTTCTTTTACTATTGCCCTTTAATTAGTTACAATATATTATTATATGCTAATAAGATGAGCTTTGTTTTCCRAAGAATAGGAACTTCTGTTGACTCTTTGTTTTTCTGTCAGTCTTTCACTCTTCRCCATGATATTTTGTATTTGATGTTTTACCACTAGGCTTTGTCTTAATCATRACTCAAATGAATCTGTTTTAAAGCAAGCCAGAATATTTCTCTGCATTTTGCCATGGAAGGAACAAGTTGCTACTGAGATTGAGAAGCAAAATTAAGTAATCTTTAGTGGAAATATGTGTTAAGACAAAATGTAATCCTGGCTGGCTGTACCTGGTGCAGCTGCTGCTGAAAGTTGGGATTCACAGAGCAGCCTGCATTTGAGATGATCCTTAGGRCAGAGTAAATGCATGGATCTGGTAGCTTTTTAATCACTAGGTTAAAAATTTGAGGCAGAAGCTGTTGAAATTAATATTTCAGTGCTGCATCTTGAGTTTTTGTGGTGCCTTTAGGCTAAAAGGTGAAGCTAAGAGTGTGGATCTGTGCAATGTGTGGGAATTGGTGTAAACTGCTGTGGTCTGGGGMAATAAATGTCATTTAAGGACCCCTCAGTTGGTGTGGAAGTAAAGGGAAGCCTTTTTCTTGTCATCTGCATTAAAACCTGTTTAATCTGTTCTAAAAACTGGTTTTCTTGTTTAGGATTGTCTTTGTAAATGGTGGGATTTCAACTGGTGGCTGAGGGGAATCTCCACCAAGGAGGAGGATTGCAGTTACTATACTCCCTAGTGAATATGTACAGACATTGTTTTATACGTATTAATCAATGATTATCAAGAAAAATCAATCCATTTCCATAGGTGAAAAATACTATTTTTATTTTGCCCAYGTATTTTGATGGCACGATTTGAAGATGGAAATTTATAAGAGAAGTAGTGGAAAAAGGCATATGGGATGTGTTTTCTTGGGGGAGTTTTCTGACATGGTCTTTTCTCAAATGCTTTGTGAATATTAGGTTGAGTTTAGTCCCTCTATTTTTTGGGYTGTGGATAGGAAAAAAATATCAGTCAGAACCTCTGTAAAACTTAGTSAAAGAGTGGAGTCAAAAGGAGGAGTGGGATGTAACACTGAATTCGCTTCTGTTCCATTTCCTGCCTGGAGTTCCTGACAGTATTTCATTTGTATAAGAAATTGAGCTTTGGTACTCTGGGAATTTGCTACCTACATGAATTTATTAAATAACCAAGTGATTTTTTTTTGGAAGATTAGGCCCCTTTAGAGGAAGCTGGTGTGCAGCACACTATTAATCCTCAAATGGGGATTTGAATGAAGCCAGAGTTGAGTTGTGTCACAGGCTCCCAGCCCCTGCTGATTCAGCTCAGTGAAGGGGGGGTTTCTGTGTGCTCCTCTCACAGTTCCAGGGCTTCCAGCAGCCACTGTTGGGCCTTGCTCTCCTTTCATCAGAAGAGGAGAGGCAATTCTTCAAGACAGGAGTATGTTACATTGGCTTCATTTTACAACTGAATCAGCTTTTTCTTCTCTTAAAGGCAAACAAAACCTTTAAACTGTTTTCACAATCTGAAGAGAGTATTGAACAGAGCTTCCCTTCCTAGGAAACAGATTTTGGAGTTCTATAATGTATTTATCTGTGTGGCTTTTTGGTGTTAAATGGGGTTGCACTGAAGTTGCCTCTTTCAAAAGCCATTGGTACCTCTGTGGAAATAGATACTGAGCACCAGTATTCTCAAGTGGGAGTAGGAACATTGGTCATATTATACCTCATGAGGAAGAGATCATAGAGTGAAAGTACAAAAAGGGTGAGGACTGCACRAGTTGTGAAAATAAATGTACATAAAGCACATTTCTGTGAATACCTTACTCTTGAACTTGATAGAAGTGAAAAAAACAAGGCAAGACCTTGTGGGTAGCTGGGTTGAGATAAGTTTTGGAAAGGCAAAATGAAAGTGGTGAGTTTGAGAAAGGATTTGGAGCACAGTCAAAATGAAGTGGGGAGGGGAAGAGTGGTGCCTGTGTGCATATAATGTGAGTACTTAATGCTCAGCTGTTGCTTGAAATATGATAGTTTTTTGGACTGAGTCTGTATTACAGCAGTTTGAAGTGTTATGTTGAACTTGTGTTCTGTGTTGTTAAAGCTCTGTCTTTTTAGCTGATTTTATCTGRTGGCTCATGTGAATAGGAGGTGATAGTAAGTATGGACTCCATTTTTTTTGTGTGTGTGTTTTTAGTATGATATGGAATTGAGATCTTACTGATGTTTGTACTTCTTTCCTCAATTAAGTTATAACAACCTGGTTGAAAATTTCTGCAGAAGTCCTGGTGGTGCAGCTGACACTGCCATAGGGGGGTGGTTTTTGGGGTAATGTGCTTAGGTTCTATGTTTGGGTCCAGTGAAGTGTCCAAATTCTGCTTTGTGGACTAGATTCTTCTGGTGGCCAAACCACTATGCACTGATGAGAGGAAATTAGTGCTTGTATGCTAATTATTCTGAAACAAAACTATTAAATCCTCACAGCCTTGTCTGTGAGGTGCTTTTGAGTCTGTCTAGGATTCAGTAACAGCCCTGAGTGTTCTGGGGCTTCTCCTGAGGTAATTTTTTAATAGATTGTATTCAGGGCTGTGTTGTAATTATCCTTTTGCATGGGTGTGGTTTTGGTGCTGCTGCTGRAAGTGCTCCAGGCAGGTCTGCTGCCAGTTCACTGCTTGAGGTGCGGGGCCGTGGGGAGATAATCTAGGTTTGCATGGATGTACAAGTTAGAAGGGAACCAAAAGGACCATTGAGTCCAAGTAAGSCTTGGTGCCATGAATGCTTCCTTGGGGAGCCTGTTCCARTGACTGACCCCCTTTCCTGTGAAGAACTTTTCCTCATGTCCAATCTGAATTCCCCCTGATGCAGCTTCATCCTCCTTTTTTGTGTCCTAAATATAGATGTTCGTACAGACTACATTTTTTCAAAAGACCTATGGAATACTTCACTTCCTATCTTGTTAAAACATTAAATCTTAGATCCTTTCTGCCTCCTTAAAACAAGTGGCTGGAGAATAATTTCCTATGAACAGTGTGCAGTTCACTGATGGAAATTTGTTTGTGGTTGCTCAGTGACTGAGCCAAAGTTCACTTGATTCAGTTGTTTGTGCAAGATACAGGAGAGTACAGCTACAGGAATTGCAGATAACTTGGCTATAATTGTCTCATCTCTGCTAAAGAAGATATTACTTGTGCCCAGCAGTTGCTGTTCCTGTTCTTTCCCTGCACTGAAGCCTTTCCTGTCTGCTGGGATCTTTGTGGAGTTTTCCTTTGACTCTAGAGCCAAAGGGGCATCAGCAGAGACCAGATTAAGTGTTCTGTAAGGCTGCAGTGCATAAAATTGTTTATTTGCTTTGTTGCTGTGAATCAGTTTGTGGAACCACTACACAGGGTTAGGAGAGGGAAGTGAAACAAATAATGTTGGTCTTTAGTGGTCCATCTTTGGCTTTGTGGAGATTGAAGTCATTGAGGTCACTGCTCTGTTGAAATGGAGTGGAGAATCTGGGAAGGGGATGGAAGGAGAGGTATTTGTGTGTGAAGAGAGTGAAGAGGACACATTTTCGAGATGAGAACAATTAAAGAGCTTTAAAGGTAGCTGGAAACATGAGGAAGCTGAGAAAGGAGCTCCCTGCCTAGAAAATAAATTAATATTTTTTCTCCTGGAYACTGGTAATTGTCTAGTGGCTCAATGGTGTCCTTGGGGAGGGAGTCAAATTAGAGAGGGAATAGAATGATACTGGAAGACAAAATGTAAACTGTCAGGTCTTGTATGTGGACATTTAGATCTACAAATAAATTATCTTTTAGTTACAAATAGGTAGAATTCTGTGTTGATTTTAGGAGGAGAGTAAGATATTATGGGGTAGATAAAACAGAATAAGGAAAAATAAGGAAGCARAACTGGACCAAGTGGGTGACTTGCAGCTGGTTGGGAAGAATCTAAAAGGGAATAGTTTTCCACCACAAAAAGTGTTAAATTTAATATTTAAATATTGTCACTTTACTGAAAACCTTTTCCATGTGGAAAAAGGTAAAGAAATTTCMAAAGCTGTGAAAAATTCCCCTCCCTTCTAATTTTTTTCCCCTGAACAGATATACTTGTTTGGGTTTATTTTATTTAAATAAACCATTTTGTAAGATCCACAGATTTTTAATTTTTTTTTTTACAAAAAGTCAAAATAAAAGCACAGATCTTCAATCCAAACAATTTTTTATGTTTAATCTCCTTTTGACCACTTTAGAAGCTTTTAGCATTTTATCCCTATTAGAAGGAGACTAATTGGTCTTTTRAGAAGTATTACAACTGCTTGGACTTGAGTTTAGCGTAGGAGAGTTCTTGTCACCACTTGCTTCCTAAGTAATTGATGAATGAAGTAAATCAGTAAGTAACCTGTGAAAACAAATATTGGGAAGGTGTGCCTGGCAAAGGCTCTTGGTGTGAGGGAGAAGAAATGATGCCATGTTTGGGTTGTCCTGACTGCWTTGCCTGTAGGAGCTAATGAGCAAATGAGAGGCCCTTTATGTGTCCTCTGGGATTGCCTTCCAACATCAAATCCAGTCACAGGGCCATGCATTTGTACACTGAATTTTACACACGTGGCTGSTTCCATTGAAAATCAGTGAGAGAACTTGTGTGGAAAATTTAACATGTCTGCAAGTGTTTGCATTATTGATGCCTCAGCAATTAAAATAATATTTTTCTAGCATTTGGTGCTTTTTTTTGATGCTGTATGTAAGTCCCATGGTATTACATACACAATGATTTTAACAAGTATTTTAAGGGTGCTACTGATGTAACTTCCTGGAGTAGGGAAGGGTCATCGCTACTGGCCTTGGAAATTAAAAGTAGCTTTTGCCTTATCAGAAAACATCTTCAGTTAAATCAATCAGTGCACGATTTCTCAGTCTGAGAAACAGTCTAATGAGCAATTTGCCTTTTCATAAAAGACTTGCCATGATATCATTCCCATTGTGTTAATTATCAGTGTTTTTACAAATTGTCCCAAATCATGACTAATTCCATAGAAACGTTCAGAGCAGGCGTGATTCTGGGCAAAGCTGTTGTTTGCCACTCAGTCTGGCAGGGATGGTGGGACAGCCTGACTTGGCAGATTCTGTGTTAACCATAAAATCAGGGTTTGGAGGCAGAGCCATTCATCTTATGGAGCACCATGAAAGCAGTTCAAGTTCTTGCTGCTTTTTTTTCTCCATAGTATGGATGTGTGTTTTAGGTATATGTCTGTGACCTTTTTTCTGGTTTTCATGTTAAAATTAAAGTATTTTACTTTTCTCCCCCCCCACACCCAGTTTATTACAGCTTAGATGAAAACTTAAGAGGAACTGCAGAGATTATTTGAACTTTTTGTTACTTTATCTCATGAGACTTTTTTGTGGAAATCTTTTGGTGGCCTTTATGTGTGTGGAAAATGAAGTATCTAAGGTGAATAAAGTTTGGGAAACAGTTCTTAGAAATCCAGTTTTAAGAGCATAATATATAAGCTTGGGCTTTCTGCTGGTACTGTCTTTGTCCCTGTAGTATATATTTGTTTGAAAGGGAGAGAAGAAAAGCAACTGGCAAAGAAATACACTCAACTCTCTACATTACTTGGCTCTGGCRTTCTTATAGATCAATTGTTTTCTTTAAGAAACAAACCCACAACTCTCTGTGAATTATGTGTGTGTTGAGCAATATCTATATATTTGTTACTTCAGCTGAGAGCTGGCTTGACTGCCCTGTGGTGCACATACCCTGAGGAGATAAATGCTTTTCACTGATTCCTCCCACACACTTTGCATTTTCCAGGGAAGCACTTTCTAATTCTAGATCTGGATGCTGCTAATGTTTTGAATCACTCATCATAGTTTTCAGCACTCACTTGTTTTTCCTATTAAATGTATATTATCAGTAATAAAGGTTCATTTTGTGATGCTTTAGCCCTCCTCCTCCTTCAAAAGAACAAATCAATGTAACTTGGGAAATTTTTAGTTTGCTTTCATGGGAACAACAGGATTTGAGGCAACTTGTCTGTTTTGAGTTCAAATAYAAGTCTCTGGCTTCTACTTCTACAAACTTCTTCTATGTTTTGTTTTAGGGTGGATTTTTTTGTTCTTTTCCTAAGAAAAGAACATCCAGCTAAATAATCTGCACTTGTAAAATARGATGTGTACATAACATGAATATCAGKTAATTTGCTCTAAGTTTTTTGGATRTTAGACTACTTTGACATTAGTTAAGAAAATACCCTAATGAATTCTAAATATTTGTTYCAGATTTCATGTTTCATCCTGTATTGAGCACCTGCTGCTGAGAGCTGGAAAGTCTACTTAGGGTATGTACAACAGTTAATGATTTCAGTTTCACACTGAGTTTTATTCTGGGTAAAGCAAGTCAAGATGAGATTTTGTTATTGTTATTTCCTTGTAATTATTGTTGAAAATCCTGATTGTTAAACAGTGAGTGTTAAAACAGAATTTCTTGGTGTTTTTTTTCCCTGAATATCCTGGAACTGGCTTTTCTCTCACAGCCTGTTCATGGTCCTTCCACTCAGCCAAGGGTACAGAGGTGGGCAGACCTGTGCAACAATTAATTTATTGTACATGGGAGGAGTTTGCAAGGTGTTTTCTCACGTACCAAAGCCACTTGGCGGAAAATTGCCTGATCAGTCCCATGTGCTGCCTTTTGGAGCAAAATACTACAAATAATTATCTATTCTCATGTTCTACATTTCTGTAGTACAGAAGAAATGGGTCTTAATAAAACAAGATCTTTGCTGTAGGGGTGCATGGCCTAATCTGAAGAAGTTTAGCTGAAAGCAGRAGTAGAGAATTACAGCCACAGAATTCTTTGTATTGTAGGAATTTATTTCTGGTCTGCATATTTTTGATTCTTTGTGACACCCCCGTCTCCAGGGTGAATGGAGATTTCAGTTTTACTTCTCAGTGTAGTTGGTATTTCTGACTTCTGCTTTACTGCTGCTCATATATATGGATGTTTGGAATATTCTTACATTTGAGTGTGGCTAGAATAACTTSTTGAATCCTTACTTTTTCTTTGTGGTTTGGTTTCCTCCCCTTTCTACAACCTTCCCTGTGGTTGGTGGTTTGAGAGCCTGTATTAAATTTAATTTTTTTCTATGGCTTAGGCTTTGGCAGGTAACAAAATTCATGTCCTGCTACTTCAGGAGCGCTTTTGAATCTAGCTTGTGGATGTGGTTACCCTTATTTAAAACTTTGATATCACMTGGTTTAGAGGCATTGATGTTCTTGCCTGGACTGATAGAATTGAGAACAAAGGAGATGTGGCTGCTTGCRTTTCACATGGAGCAGGTCCCTAATGGAGCTTCAGGCTGTGATCTTGTATCCAGAATATTTATGTGTTTTCATCTTCAGGAATCAGCAGAGGGTCGCTTAATGTCTCCTGACCATCTAAATTTGCAGGGACAGATATCTTTATTCTTCAGTAGCTTACTTCTGGATGTCATCACCCTTTCTTAAACTTCAGTTTTCAAGTTATGATGAATATTTTGCTTCCCTTCTACAATTTTCTCCCTTCCCTTTTCTGGAATGGGGTGATGTTTGTTTATATTATGCAGTTAGTTTTTCCCAAGGAATTCCATCTACTCTTACCACTCCAAAGAAAAAGTTTGAATGGCTTAAAAAATAGTAGCCTTCACTTAAGTTGGAAAAAACCCAAAGTATTTCAGTTGGAATGAGTACTGATATTTTTATCAGTTAAAATCAAAATCTGTRGCCTTGTGTCTCATGTTAATTCTGACAAATGATTCAGATGGAAACCCAGACACTTGAAAAATATTTCCTGGACATGGAAAACTCATAGTGTGGGAAATCTAGAAAACAAGGACAGGGGGGTGGGAGCAAAACATTTTATCATATATAAAGGCCTGCAAATCAGATCTGTGATTTCAGGGGGWTTATAATGCTTCCTTTAATTTTGTTTGACCTTTTGAAAGGAACAGCTCTGCCTGTTGTGATGTCACAAAGAAAAGAAGTGCACTTGTATGTTTTGTGAACTGAAGCCAGTTGCTCCCTGGAATACATGGTTCCAATGAGTCATATCCTGGTAAAACCATGACAACAAAGTATTTATTAGTTTGTTAGGTAAATATCTTGCAGTACCTGCCTAGATAAGACTTCATAGAAAACCAGCCCAGTGAATAACAAGGCGTGAAATAAAATGGAGAGTAAGAGGAAACAGTGAAAAATCTTAAATGTAGATTGCAARTACTTCTGACTTGTCAGGTTTATATTGAAGTCTGATTTTTTTTTTAAATTTATTTTTAGCTGGGGATTTGATAAGAGGAAGGGATTAGTGCTGCTTGCTCTTTGAAAGTGGTGTTGTATATGCAAATACTGCAAAGACATTTCCAGTGGAAGTGGCAAGAAATGTGCTGCATCTCTTATCCAGCTGCTTTATAAACTGTTACTTTTTGTATTCATATTGCAAAAAGTCAAGCTGTTACTTGTACCATGATAGTCTTTTCACCATGTGATCACACAGGTTGTGATTCTGTGGAACAGTGTTTGCTCCCAGTCCCTTTGTCTGTTCAGGACAGCATTCAAGCCTTCCTGTTACAGGATGGAGTTTCCAAGTGTGTTGTAGTGCTGCCTTTACCTCTTCATCCTATGGTTTTATTGGTATTTGTACTGGATGGAGTCACAGAACTTAGGATGAAAGGTTCCAGTTTTGGGTTTGGGCTCTGACAGGCCTGTTTTTGTTGTAACATTTAAAATTTGCACTCAGAGCAGACCTCTCTCTGATTTGAACAGCACTGAAATCACTTGGCAGTTCTGTATTTAACTCAGCAGGTATCAAGGCCATGAAAGAAAAGCAGGAAACTTGACAAAATGACTCTGCTAACGTCCTCCAGAATCCCTGAATGCCTGGAGGAGAGGAGGCTTGGGAGAACCTTTTTGCTCTCTACAGCTCCCTGACAGGAGGTTGTAGSCAGGTGGGGATTGGGCTCTTTTTCCAGGAAACAAGAGACRGGACAAGGGGAAATAGCCTCCAGTTGCTTCAGGGAAGATTTAGATTGGATATTAGGAAAAAATGCCTTCACCAGAAGGGTGGTTAAGCATTGGAACAGGCTGCCCAGGGAACTGTTTGAGTCCCCATCCCTGGAAATACTCAAAAGATATGTAGATGTGACACTTGGTGACATGATTTAATGGTGGCCTTGGCAGTGCTGGGTTGATGCTTGGACTCAATGGTCTTAGAGGTCTTTTCCCTCCAAAATAATACTGTGATTCTCAGATAATGAGTGCAGAAGACACAAATCATAAAATAGGGATTTAAAGCAGCAGTTCTGTTTAGCTTTATAATTTTGACTTACTCCTCAGGCCAGTGTTTGAGCATGATATTGGTGCAGGAATTGTGTAGATAAAAATGTGTAATTTTACATGTATTTATTTTGTGATTTCAAACATGCTGGTCAGCCATTGACAGTAGGTGCTGCCAGCCCTTCCACCTATGGAGCAGCTTCCAAAGGATGTTCTCTGGATTTGTATCTCTGCTGCAAATGACTTCAGGTGCTTTCCAACTTCATGGTTTTATTCCAGGTGGAATTAAACTAGTATTGAATGAGAAACCTTGTTGTATCCAGCATAAMACTTGCAGATGGAGAAATTAATGTCCCTTTTTATATCTTATGGTTAGAAATACTTCCCTAGTGAAATCTCAGAGATCTGGGTTCTTTTGTATTTTGGATGTTATGCATTTAATTTTGTTTTAATACATTAGTGGCTTTTCTCTTGACATAAAATTTGTTTCAAAATATTTCAGTTGGCACTTGAAGATGTAAAGAACAACCACTCTGTTCTCAAGTGTAAAGATAATTAATGGATGTTGCTCCTTGCCAGGAAGACCTACATGCTTATAGCTCCTCCTGGCTTCTGGAAGTGGAATTTTGCTGGGCTTCCTGACTGATTTGTTATTCTGGACTTCTGGGTCATTGCAGAAAGATTTACTTTGCCACCAAGGTTAGGRTAAACTTCAGCTTCTTCCAGGCAGGCTGGGCTTGCACGTGTGTGAGTTCAGTACAGAACATCCTCTTCTCCCAGGCTGGGCCCTTCCAAGGGCTCTGTGCTCTGTCTGTGCTGACAGGCACCTCCAGGCTTTTCAAAGCACTGAGCTTGGATGTAAGGAACACAAACCTCCCTGGGTGGTGCCTGATGCCTTTCTGAGCTCTGTCCTGGCCTTTGCTTGGCACAGCTGATCCTCCTCCTCCTGTCCCTAGAGCAACTGTTGTCTCTTACAGGGGACTAAGTGGGCTTGGGGGAATAAATTTCAGTGTTTGGGGTATTGCCCTGCATTGTCTCATCCCTCCATGGAGTTCAATAAAACTTCAGCCTGTCTGGATTATCCTGGAATATGTTGTGAGATAGAATGAAGCAGAGCTTCAGTTTCCCCTCTGGAGGTGCCAAAGGTCTTCTGTATCCCAAACAAAATATTTGTTTTGGTTGTTAGCCCTCTTGTAAATGTGAATAGGGAAGCATCAAGCAGAAAGCAGTCTGACTCTGTAAATAGTACTGCTTTGTACTGCAGCTTGGATGGGGCTGGAGCAGCACATTCTGATGATGCCAGGGATAGCCATGCAGTGCTGCTGCTGCTCCCTTCCAGGCTGTTTAAATGGCAGGATTAAGTAATGATATTCTGGTTATTATTTGAGATAAAGTTTGTAGCTCTGCTTCTTTGAGAGCACTCAACTTGCTCAGTGGTAATGTAAAATTGGCRTTTGATCCTTTGTCTTGGTTAATGGGTTAAGGTGTGCTCTGGTTGCTTTTTACTGTAGGAGATACACAAAAATGTTTAATGCTGGCCTAGGAAAGTTTCTAAAAGCAGCAGAATATTCTGAATCTTTGAACAAGACTATTCTTATACAAAATCATCAGTGACAATGTGCTCCTCACTGCTAGGTGGTAGATATCTTAACTTTCCAGTATGTCCAGGTTTCAGATACTTAGTGAATCAACTCCCTATCAGCCTTGCATGTCCAAATATACCTTGGTGTTGTAAGAAGAAAACCTGAAGAGAATTTTCTGAAAACAGAAGAACACCAGAATTCAAACCAGATGGGTTCAAGTCTTTTCAAGGCTTAAAAAYTTCAATTTTTACCTTAAAAACTGAGTGCAGGTTTCCAGGATTCCTGTTCTCTTTTATGGCAGTGTTTGTTACTGGTGTAGCATCTCGAGTTGTAGTGTGGGGCAGGTTGTAATGAGTGTCCTTACAAGAGAAGGAACATTAGAGGATTCAAATGTACTGACATGTCATAAAATATCTGGGGGGAAAAAAGGGGCCAGCTTGACAGGCAGCAGGACCAGCAAGTGCCAGCCCAGGGGTTGCCAAGGTTGGTTTGTGTGTGCTGTGCTAAGGGAAGGATCTGGGTTATTTCCTGACAGACATTCATGGAGAACTTCCTCTGAAGGGAAGTGGGCTCAAGTGCACTTCCTGACACGTGTTTTAATTAGCACTGCCTGGGAGGCAGGGAATTTCACTGTGCCTGGTGTTTTAKCCTAGCCCTTATCAGCGCTGTACAAAGTGAAACCATTACTTGTCTCCCTCATTTTTGGCACACTGTTCACAAGTACCAACAAAATACTGCTTTTTAAAATTTATTTTCCCCTTCATCTCAGTAGAATCACAAAATATKCTGAGTTTGAAGAAACTCAAGAGGATCATTGAGTCCAGCTAAAGTGAATGTCCCATACAGGGATCAAACCCACAACTTTGGTTTTATCCACATCAAACCCTGACAAACTGAGCCAACACTCCTTGTTCACTTTTGATTTACTAAACCCTCCCTGTTTTCTCTGGTATTACTGTCTTGCTTGTAATCTCATTTTGTTTATGCAAGGTTGATTATACTTTCCTTGTTTTAAAGCTGGTGGGAAGTCATGGGATGATGTTGGAAGCCTCTGATGTGACTCCTTTCCTTCTCACTGTTTCTAAGACCCATCAGTTACATGTGARCACGCTGGGTAAAACCTTTTACATCAGCCTGACTCCTCTTTGTGTCTAGATGCCTGTAGATAATTTGGTTTGGTTATTCTCTGTTCCTTTGAGATGTTGCATCAGTCTTCCTGATGCATCACAATTCCTTAGATGCCAATTTCTTTTGCAACTACTGAGTTTTTTAAATAATGCAGTGTTTTCATGCAGTCCATTTTCAATAACAAGAATTAGCAAAAATAGTGGCTTATTTTTTATGCTTTTGTGTACTGCCCACACAGCAGTGAGTATAGACTATGAGAAGTGATATGATTTATTTTATTTTTTTCTGACCAGTAACTGTGTATCAGTACTCTCTTTTCCAGGCAAGAAGTAAAGCAGACAACTTGAATTCCCTGTCAAGAGTCCAGACAAATGCAACTTGCACAGCATTTTTTAGTAAGGAGGATGAAGAGTACACAGAGAGGCAATAAGAGTCCATAACTGCACCTGAAAATAAATGCATTAAAGGAGATGAAATCTGTACCAAGAGGGAGCCTTGATCACCTGGCAGGAGTTAATAGCTGTTCCAGGTGCCACTGAAATGCTGCCCTTTAACAACAAGTGGAAGGTTTATTGTTAGCAGTCCACTTCCAGCTGTGTTGTGGAAGGTGCAGTCTTTAAATTGCTAACCAGGTTTCCCATTTAAAAAAAAAAAGGTCATTTCTTATTTTAGGGTTTAGATTGTGCAGAGCAAAAGGGCACACAAAAAGTCACGGTTGTCAACAGGACTCCAAGCTTGGCATTCCAGGTTATTTTTGTATGTATTGTAAGCAGGTGGCTGTGTTGTCATTTCTCTCTTTCAGGATCAGTCTACTCAGCTGAACTTTTAGGAGAGGATGGTAAAAGCTTGGCAGAATTGTAGAGAGTTTTAAGGTCCAAAGGAACTGGGACAGCTGTAATCAGGAGCTCTTCCTTGAGCCCATTCCTTTATTCTACATGATCTCTGTTAAGAGCAATATCCAAAAGGAGTGGTTGGCTTTTTCTAATAGTAAAAATAAATTAGTATTATACTTCTTCCATTTCTGAAAGTATTTTTGTGGTGTTTTGCTAGTAGTAATATTTCTGGTAGTCTAAACTGTATTGTGTCATAGTTATTTTGAACAGAASAATTCAGGGTGTGCCTTTAATGTGACTGCTGCTGACTCTTATAAATGCCTCTCCATATAAATTTGCATTGGACTCTTAATATGTTGAATAATTTACCTTGGAAGCCTCTGCATAATTATTTTTGGTTTGGAAAAAATCCCAAGCAAGCAGGATATTAATTTGCACCTCCTTTTTGTGTGGTGTTAGGGGCTCTGTATGAATCCTTCTTTGATACCTTAAAAGAAATTTCCTAGGCACAGGTTGTATTTGAATCCAATTTGAGCCTTGTGCTTCTACTCTGTGCTAAATCCTAAACAGGAGGGGCCCTGAATGAAGGTGGTAAATGAACAGTGACTTCTCCATCCTTTTGGAACAGTTTTTTTGGTGACTTTGTTTTTAATTCAAGGCCCACTTTTGCCAGGAGATCTTGTAGTCATGTAAGTATTCAATGAAGAAAAGAACATTTGGCGTYGGTGGTGAAATCTGGGCTTCAGTTCAGTGTGTTCCCCATGATAAGGTCTGAAAAAAAGCCAAGCCAAAGCTACCTGGAAGATTTTCTTTGGGGAGTGTGTGTGTATAAACATATGTGGTGTGAAACTTCCACCAGCTACTCTTCAGCTTTTTGAAGGGAAGGGTTAAGTAAGAACTCCACAATAAATCCRGAGTTAGAGTGACATAAAAGTCACTGAATCTTGGGGTTAATATAAGGAATTAGTTAGTTTTGGTGTTACTTTTGGTAATAAACACTTAGCTTTGAAGACATAACCTGATGCAGCTCTCTCCYCATAAGGGAGAAAGAAGGACATAAGGGAAGCAGTAATTTACATTGCTTAATATCCTGGTGGTCTCTATATTCATATATCCATATGGACAGAGAATGCTGCTGCCATCTCTGCATTATCTGTGTGCCARGAGTGTGAGAAATAGGGGTCAGAAGATGCCAGTTTAGTTTTTCTGACTAAAACTCCCACTAAAGAATCAAAGAAAATTTGTGATTGTAGCATCATAGATTGAAAAAGTAGCTGAAATATTAATAGAGTGTTAATTTTTTGTTGGTATCTAATGCTTTTCTTATGTAAGTTCTGCATTTCCTAATTTTAGTGGGCAAGGTGTGGAAGCACCAAGGTAGGGAAGGAGTGTTGCACTCAACTGGTTGGCTCTACAAAGTCACTTCATTCAAATTCCTCGCCTGCTTTATATTTTTAAAGAAAACATTTAATTCCTCAATTTTCATCTGAACTGTGAAATGTTGTCAGGAAAAAAAACCCAACAATTTCTGTATAATTTTAGTCAGTTAGATGGAGTTTAAATTTGTTGCTTTAGTATGTACCTCTTTTTTCCTGTTTTTCGAAATAATTTTTCAAGATAAATGACTGAACCTGTGGGAATTTGAAAAGCAGTTTGTAGGAAGAACACAAAGTTTAGCCTCAGGGCTAAAATTTTTCAGGTTAATTCTAGAAGATTACAGAAACTGAACAAAAGACTGGTTGCTTTTGGGGTGGTAGAGTCATTGTTTTTCTCAGGCCTGGAAAGTGGCAGCAATGCAGAATTTCTGCACTTTGGCCCAGTTCAGTTAATCCTGGTTTTCATGTTTGAAAGCATCCATGTTTTCTGTGTAGCTGATCTGAGGGCTGACATCACAGCCAGTCTGTTCAGGAAATCCTGGTAACTTTGCATTTTCTTATTTTACAGTTCTCTCATATCATTAAAATTGCCTAAAGTGTGTTTTGAAGCAAGGACATGTTTTGATCTGCCCARTGTATCTCAGATTTCTGAAGAATACAGAAATTTGAAGGAGGGATGGAGTCAGGGATGTGAACAGCCCAAGGAAAAGGAAACCTCTTCAGTACTATGACATTCCTTTTGGTAGAGAAATAAGCAGGAAAAGTATGGTGTTGGATGATGCAAATAATGATACACAGGAACCATTTGTAACTTACATGGGCTGGTTGTTCACAATTTTTTGTTAAATTCAGGAGGCATTAAAAGAAATTACATTGAAATATTCATCTGTAATTGCTGGGACTGTTGGTGTAGTGCATGTTAGAATTTATTTCATTTTTGTGGTTGATAATATATACTTTGTACAGAGCTTCTGATACATTTTTAACTCCTACACAGACTGCAAATTAAATATTGATTTGTGCATTGCTGGGTTTTGAGCTTCAAAACACTTATGAGTTGTGGTTAATTGATCTCCAGCTCCAGACTAACACATGGAGGATCTGAGACCAAGGCATCTGAATTATAAATTACTGTATGTTCTACACACATGGTTCATATATTTAACCAGTTTCACAAACTTAATATTATCTAGGGTTTTTGTGCAATTTCCTCTTCAAAATGCCTGTAAATGTGAAAGGAAAATAAGGATAGAACAAAATAAGAAACAAGCTACTGCTGGCAAGTTTTCTAATGCAAAAATAATTTTAATTGCATGTAAAATATTTGAAAATTCTGCACTCTTACCATTGGCGTTGTCCCTCTCATGTCAGTCAGTTTCCCAAAGACCCCAAAAGACCTAGATTTTTCTGGAGCTTTTAGTCACAAATATCAGTATTTAGGCATTAATCAGGGCTGCAAATCCAGCCCGGAGTGTTCCCCAAATAGATTTCTGCTCACTTAGTCTCACAACTTAATACACAGGAATGAAATAAATTTCATCATCTGCCATGTTTTTCTTGAATGAGAGGATTTTGTCCCTAAAAATAAATTTTTGTGGCTGCTCTCTGAGGCCATATGAGTTTAATATTTTGGTTTTAATATTGGTTTTAATATTTTATGCTACYTAAAAGTGTTTGGATTTGTGTCCATTTGGTTCTTAATAATGTTAGAGTTGGCCAGAGGACAACWGAAGTGGCTCCATCCAACATCAGTTTATAAGGGGACAAATGTATCCATTCATGATCTATATGAAAGGGAGCATCATTGAAATTGTTTTGTGGAAAAAAGTGTGTATTTGCTTATCTCCACTGCAAAACCCAACATATTTGYATTTTGAATGACTGTAGTTTTAGGGTTTGGAATAGAGGCCAAGGAGACAATGGGAATCAAATCCTCTGGAACTTTTAAATCCTGGAAGAATAGAGTCAGTCCTTTGTTTCTCACTATATCTTGGTATTTTTGTACTTTGAGGAAGATGTGGAGGAGTTGGAATTTTATGATATTACTATTAAATTCTACAAAAGCCAGACTTTTCAGAAATAGATCTTCTGGATGTAGGACACTTCAGGAAGGTGAAACTGAGCAGTCTTTGCATTCAAGTGCTTTGGCAAGAGCTTTTGAGTTGAGTCATAGCAAAGTCACTGCCCAACCTCAAAGCTGCACTTTGTGATTTTTGGAACAGTGTCTAATTAATTTGTAGACTTTAAATTTCAGAGCTGTAGGTAATTACCAACCTGTTGATGTTGTCTAATGTCTACAGACAGATGTGACAGTGTCTTCATTAGAAAAGTCTGTGTGGGAAATACCCAAAATCCTTTTTGTTTTTGCTTTTCGTGAAGTGAACCAAATGAGAGTTAGCTGGTACATTGTAATCATACATCAGTGGGTTAAGCCTTTTAGTGTCTGTGCTCTGTCCCAGGTGGTTTGGACCAGAAGTTGCCCTTGTTCCCAGCACAGAAACTCGCTTGGACAGGATGAAACCACTGCCAGTCACCACCCCTGCCATGTCTCTGTGGTTGTGTTATTAATGACAATATTGTCTGCTGTTACCTCCGTTTCCTAAATAACAAGGCTTGTGCTGTTTACCCTCTCTCTGTTATCCTCTCCCCCGTCTAGTTTTTGGCCATGAACTGGTTGGTTCCTACCAAACTGCYAGAGGCAGAAGCTTCAAACCACAGCTGAACAGAGCTGCTGATTTCAGGCTGCCAACAGCAGCATTGACCTCCAGGATCATGGAAGCACTTAGGTTGGAAAAGACCTCTGAGAGCATCAGTTGCAGAGGTCTTTTCCAGCCTAGATGATTCTGTGAGTTCTCCTTGGATGTCCCCCAAACCTGGGACATTTGGAACATTGAACCATGCAGAGCACTGTGAAGGAGAGGGTTGGGGGTCAGGTGAATTTCAGACGTGTGCTGGCTTTGGATAAAGGGGCCACAGTGATGCTGGTGCTGCCGCCTTCTTGCTCAGGTGTGTTCTGAACTGCCATGGTGTTGGATAAGAAAGCATTATTTACCACACGCTTTTATAAGCTACTCAGAAAAGTTTCTCTAATTTAAGTTTGGTGTTTCTTAATAACATTTTAAGAAGGTAAAATTGTGTTGGTGGTGAGGCGCTGGCAGAGGTTGCTCAGAGAAGCTGGGGCTGCCCCATCCCTGCAAGTCTTCAAGGCCATCTTGGATGGGGTTTGGAGCAACCTGGTCTAGGCCTGTGGTGGACAGGTTGGAATTTAGGTGACCTTTAAAGGTCCCTTCCAGSCCAAACCACTGTGATTCCAGCCTTGCTGGATTACTGGGGAATGCTTTAGGAACCTGACAGATCTAATCCAGCCAGATCTGCTCCAGGGACCTGAGAAGTTCAGAGGTCAGAGTTGCCCAGTTTACCCCAAATTCTTCTAGAGATTTCTGTGTTTTTTCTCTTGGCACTTGACACACTTCATAGGTTTCCTTTGGGCCTCATGACTTTTGTTACTCTGGGATTCAGAAATTGAGGAAAAGGGAGATAAATGGATTTAGTTAAATTGCATTGAGGTGGCAGCAGAGTTAACATTCTCGTCACTTTGGTGAAAAAAATTCTTCTTGGTCCTTTGAGCTTCCTGTGGTTTGCTCTGAGCTTTCAGTGTCCTGTTACTAAGAACTTTGCATTTCTTCTTCTGTGGGACTGCAGCAAACAAACACAAGTAGAAGTTATTCCAGCTTCAATTCTGTGACGACTTGTTTGCATATGCAGCCTGAAATTCCTTTGTGTTGTCACAAATGCTTAGTTTGCAGGATGAGGAAATAAATATTAACTGTACCAGAGCTGACACTGGTGTAAGTACACACTGCAGTTCTCTAATTTGATCTCTTTCTTCATATCAGTGAAAAAAGAKGTGTTCAGAAGTTGCTGAAATACAGGAATCCTTGTGCAGTACCTGCTTGACTTTGTGGCAGAATTTTCATGTATTGAAGCAAATTTAGGTTGATGTCCATTCTGAACCTGATTAGATCTTGAAGGGATTGAAAATGAGTCTCTTTAATAATTACTGGAAATTTGGATAAGGTTTTTAAATTGGACCATATTCTTTCTCGTTTGTGCCTCAAGCTTGAACTCACGGGGTGAGTCTTCTGATATGTTCAGGAGCAATTTGGAGAGGGTAGACTGGGGAACTGGAGACCTTGATAAACTAAATGCTTTTTCAATATTTTAATTTAAAATTTTTAATAATCATTGCATATGTATTCTGCACATTATTAGAGGCAGAAGATACAGTTACAATGTATGCTAAATAATTTAGTGTGCTGGGGTACCTGACACTTCATACATGATAAATTGAAAACTAGATTATAGAGTAATTAAAAAAATGTTCACCTTCTTCCTGTTACTGAGGTTAGAAGTGCATGAAACAACTGTCAGGTCTGCTCTGGATCATCATTGTGACCAAGTTCAGTTCTTTGTTCTCACTCTGGTGGAATTCAGTGGCATCTGACTCTGTCCAAGTTGGATCAGAAGCAGAGAAAGCTGGATAGGTTTCTTTTTGCTCATCTTCCCTGTTTTCRTGCCTAATGAATGATCAGAAATGGAAAAGCTTTTTAGAGAATAAGTCTCAGATAATATATCCTTGTTTGAAATAACAAAAGAGGTGAGCTGATGCATTTTCATTCTTGTGAAATGGTGGGGCAAGGCATAAACTGCAGTATCAGTGAAGAATTTTGAAAGCTTAACAATGTTTTTCTTGGTTTAGGCTTTATTACTCTTGCTGTCCTTTCTTATGGATTATATTGTGGTGCAAAAGATTTACGTTTTTCTGCCTYCCAGCACTCATTGCTGAGGCAAAAGCCACATTAATACTGTACATTTCTTTGTAGTCTTGAATTCTTATTTTTGTGCAGAAGATATTTGTTCACTGAGTCCAGCATACACAGGACTGTACCAAATACCCTTATATAATTAGGATATTTGTGGTTCTTTTCTGTTTATTCTTAAAGGACTGCATCATGATTTCCTTTATGCTCCAGCTAGCTTGGTTTGCTGATAAGGAATTGTTACACATCAGCAGGGTAGGTATTCACCATTAGTTTTACATTTTATATATCAACAAAGCAAGCTGAAGTAAGATGTAATTGTGCAAATGTATACACTATGTAATCCCTTGACATAAATGGAAAAAGCTSTTACTGAAATATTTGTACTTTTCAAGTGAAGCAGCACTGTTTCTTAACATCAGCAGGAATAATACATTTCAGACTGTTTTAACAGTAGATGCATTTTGTATTTGATTTTTYTTTTCTAAGAAGTCATGTCTAGGTACGAAATCATAGCTTTAAAATCCATTTCAAATAAACTTGTAATACTCTACTTAAATACTTACAAGGCAAGTCAGAGTTTCTAAGGGACTTAGTGGTTCTTAGCTGAGAAAGTAATGAGTGTGCTTTGTGAGCAGCACGCCGTCAGGGTTCCTCTCCCCGCCACTGCCCGTAAAATTGGCTTGTTAGTTATTTATGAGGAAAATTGGTTTGACAGCCCTGAAGGCAGAAGTGTTCCTTTCACAGTACAAGTTGTGCCATGGTGCTGTAGCCCTGGCCATGAAATGAGAGCAGCTGTTTCTTGGAGAATCAGCTCCAACCCTGGGACCATTTGGGTATCTCCAGCTCTGGGAATGAACTGTGGATGTGTCTTCTGTAACTTGGGTAATCTTGGAGCTTCAGACTGTCTGTAGAGACCTCCAAACATATTTATGAGGCAGCTTTCTGCCACTGTCTTTTTACCTCCTGTAGATAATCTAAGTAGATGAAATTGAATTTTGAGTAGGGATGTAAGTTGTTTGTTATTTCATCCTGGAGCTAGAACATGTTYTGTTCTAACCTGTGCCTTTATCCAGCCTAGGTTTGGCCAGAAGCCTACACAGGAGAAGTTGTCTTTGGTGTCCTTCTCCTTACTGTCTGTGGAGTTTGTCAGCATGGTACAAAATAGTATTTTAGGAGATCTGACTTCAAAAATCACAGTCATGCCTTGTGTAAGAAGCGTGACTCGGGTTAGCCTGCTGGGGGTAATTGCAGCATTAACTAAAACCCACAGCTTTKAGACTTCGAGTTTATAGCATATCTAATATTTATCTGCCACCCAATATGTAATGAATCTTAAATCTTTCTGCAAGTATTTCTGGTGGTCTTAATCTGTTTCATGCCAGAGGCAGGGAGAAATAATGCTTTCAATTTTGTCAAATTAAGTTTTTACTGTGCATTAAATTGATTAAATAGAGCAGCAGATTAAGGCGAAAAATGCTATCTTAAATTGCAATTCAGGGCTGATAGAATCTTAATGATGCCAAGCTGAACTTTTTCAGTRGGTTTGTGGAAATGAGAATCCATTAATCACACACGCTTGACTTCGCGCCTTGCCGAGTTGGAAACAAACTCTTTACTCATCTGTGCAAAGGCAACAAGGCAATGGCCGAGCTGGGAAGGTGCAGCCAAGGAGATGTGGGAGCTGCAGGTGTGTTGTGTTCTGTCAAAGCAACTGRGTCCCCTTTTTGATCAGGTCCTTGCAGAGCACAGACGTGTTGGGGGTTTCCCGTTACACCGGCACCGCTGTCTCTGAGCCGCTCTCCGACAGCGACACGACAGAACCGATGAGGAGGAGAAAGCCTGTCCGGTGTTGTGTGCTGCAGTTCTTCTGTCTGCACTCTTGTTCCCCCACTGCCCCCTCTTWACCTTCATAATCTAGTGTCGTCAGTCTTCTCTTTGGGTTTCTTTGTCCTGATGTATGTGTGTATTTTTCTTTTCCTGATTTTGTTTTTTTTATTCTGCCCATGGTTCCTCCCTGCCTCGCTTGTCATTGTTTTTTGCTGTCTTAATTCATTCTCTATTTTCCATTTGGAAAACTTTATAAAAGGGGACAGAGAAAACTTTCCCCTAGCTTCTTCTTTGCTTTTTCTCTCTTTCTGCTAGTGCATCAACGCTGTGGTCTGAGGGAACCAGCCTAACATAACTACTGCTAACATGCAACATATTAAGAAAAGAGAATTTTGTCATTTTAGATGAATACATAATATATTGCTCTATAATGTCTCTTCTGCTCTCTCCTGATTTGTTGTCTTCTGTTGCYTCTAAACTCCTGTTTACCCTCTGAGGTGGGCTCTGTGTCTTTTTGGCTTATGAAGAACTGTGTAKTCTTCTGAAATGACAGAAATAACATTTGGTTTTGTCTCCTTGCTAAATCTCATTGCCTCATGTGTGTTCTGGTGTTTGACAAATAATTTACCTGACCTAGATCAAGGTCTAGGTCAAGTAAATTATTTGTCAGTAATTCTTGAATCAATRTTCCTTTGTAATCCAAACGTTTTAGAAATATTTTTTGACTTTTAATAAAAACCTCCCATCAGCAGAATGACACTTGGCAGCATGTTGTGTCTCCAAACACAACACAGTAGTTGGAAGAGGTGTAATTGTGTCCCTGGGAGGATGTGTAACACCCAGGTGACATTAAAGRAGTTGTTCCCATGTATATGGTGGTGAATTTATTGGACTTTTCCTATCACAGTGAGTGTCCTTAATTCTCTTATTTCTTACATGGTTAAGATCTAAAACTGTSTTGTCTTCACTGCAGAACTGATTTCAGCCTCTGTAGTTCTGGCTGTAAATGCCCATTTGTTGTGAAGGGATGTTGTGCTTCACTTTGAGAACAAGCTCCAACTGAAGCAAATTTTCTCCATCCAGGRTGTCACAGTTGGACTAAGAAAACCCTGGTATTCTCATTACAAATAAATTTCATCTTATTTCTTAAGGCAGGTTTGTGTACAGAGCAAAACTTGTACAGTTGCTGTCAAACTTCCTGTGAAGACTTTGGAGTAATCCCATTGTTACTTCTTAGGCACAATGTCAGTGCCTAAGAAGTGTTGGAAGTGTTAAGACCCCCTGCCCCCTTTTTTTGTTTTCTTTTGTTTTGTGTTTGTGGATTTTTTGTTGTTTTGGGATTTTTTTTGTTTTGTTTTAGGTAAGAACAATGTGTGTGCAAAGCTGATAATCTTCTGTTAGACTTCTGACAAACTACTTAATGTGTGTTCTTTACTGGAAAACTCTTAAATATTTTCTCCCCACTCTGTGCTGCCTGCATTGATTGTCTTCAACCTTCTTTCACCCATCTGTAACTTCAAATAAGAAAAATTTAAAACTTTCATTCCAGCTCCTGAAAAACTGCTGTAACAATGGAATCCATGTGTGGGCCAGAACCATGGAAACAGCATAATTTTACAGTGGTGAAACATGAAAGGAAGTGACTCGCCCAACTTTCTAAGAATTTGTGTTTTAACAAAAAAACCACCCAAAACTTGCAAAATGCTGTTCTAATATTCTGAAAAAGGAGCTTTGGGTGGTTTTTTTGTTACATCATTAATCTGTTACTCTAAATTCTTCTAACCAGTTAGCATTTTAAAACCAAAATAAAACTCCCACTTGACCCCCCTCTAAAAACACTCAAGGAAACAGTTTTCTCTTACATTGTGGTCTGGGATGTGCAGCTCTGTTTTGAGCTTTTGAATATTTTGCCTGAAGTAATTCCTCCTYATTCTCTCCCCTTGTGGTTGTGCCCTTGGCACAGCTCATTTCTGTACCTGGAGTCACATTTATTTTACATTCTGGAACACCTCCGTGCTCTGTGCTAAGTTCCTGTCATACCACAGCACAAACCAGCCTTCACTGACATGTAGAGCTAATTTGTATTTCAGTGCAGGAACTACACAATCCTGTCACCTTTTGAAGACGTGGGTGACTTGTGGTGGCACAYTGTGTGTCGCAAGTCCTTCACGGAAAATGACAAGGGAGCTTCAATCATAGCAAGCAATGTCAAGACAATGTTTCTTGAAAGAAAAACATCCACTGAAGCTATCACTTGGAAGAGCAAGCACTCTGTAGTACAAATAGGGGGTAGTTACACACGTATAGAATACATGTCTACAGCTTTCCCTAAGCCTGCCTGAGGGCCTGAATTGTTATGTTSATAAAATGTCACAATATTTCTATCAGGATTATGTGATCACAGATCACGGTGCTGGAGGTATTCCTGATAAATGTGAACTACTGCCAGCACACACATGTCCCTCCTTAAACATCTTAAATGCTTTTAAAGTTTCCTGGGCTTGTTTGAACACATCTCCTTTTGTGATAAACCATTAAAAGATAAGAATATTCCTGTAGCGTGGCTGACATTCTTAGAACATTACTTTTGATTGAGTAGGTGTTCTTATAGGTGATGTTTAAGCTCGTGACTTCACAGAGCCATGACAGGGAGTTTAAGACCATGAGAATCACAAAATCATTTTAGTGTGAAAAAGCCTTTAAAATGTGTAGTTCCAACTGTTAACCCAGCAGTGCCAAGGCCACCACTCAACCGTGTCCCAGCAGCCTCTTCCAGTGTTTGACTGCCCTTTCTGTGACTGTTTTTCCTAACCGTGCTAAACCTTCTCTGACACAACTTGAGGCCATTTCCCCTTGTCCTATTGTTTGTTACTGGGAAAGAGACTGACCCTCATCTGCCTCCAGCTTCTGTCAGGGAGCTGTAGAGAGAGAGGAGATCCCCTCTGAGCCTCCTTTTCTCAGGCTGAGCCCCACAGCTCCCTCAGCTGCTCCTTATTRGACTTGTGCTCCAGCTCTSTTCCCTTCTCTGGACATGCTCCAGCCCCTCAGTGTCTGTCTTGTCATGAGAGGCCCTAATCTGAGCGCAGGATTTGAKGTGTGGCCTCCCCAGAGCCCAGCACRGGGGGACAATCACTGGCCACAGTGTTGCTGATAGAGGAGATGCTGCTAAATGAGACCAAGGACTGCCCAGCCCAGCACTGGCTCTTGATGGCAGCAGAAAATGTTATTTACATGGAGTTTGCGTGCCTGGCCCAGTGGCTGGCGGCGCCTCTCTGCACACTTTTCTCTTTTCTCTGCAGGAATTGCAGGGACTTCAGTGCCTGCTGTGGGGTAGGCACTCTTACTGGTTTGAACCTAATCTCCAGTAATTTCCTCAAATGTTCCCTAATGGCTCAGACTGGCAGAATTTGTTGAATCGTGGCTCTGCGTTGATTTGCTTTTTTCCTCTCTTCTTCCCCTACCCCCCTTCACTTGTGCTGTGATCATGTTCACCCTGAGCCTCATGTCCTCCCTGCTGAGGGGGGCGCAGATTTGGTAATCTGGTCTTCCTTGGCAGCTGCTCCATCCCTCAATCCCTTCAGCTGCCCAGCTCTTGACATCTCTGCCTCCTTCTGGTGCAGAGACCAGAASTGGACACAACATATGTTGATGCTTTTTTGTTTTGCACAGTAATAGGTTTAAGTGCCATGTTTTCAGTACCCTTCCTAATGAGACCCAATGTTTTATTGCCTTTGGCCAGCTAYTCCAGTTGGAGCTGATGATTTCAGAGAAAACAGTGACTCAGCCTTCCTCCCGCAGTTGGAACTGGAGAAAGTGCAAGTGTTAGTTGGTTGAGGAGGTATTACTCAGAAGTTTTTCCCCAGATGCGTTACATCACAGCCCTGTGTTCAAGTGCGGCTGCTGTCTTTGCAAYTTGCTTAATTTTGTGAAATCCTTGTTGGTTTTTCCCCCCATTGATATGACTTTTGCTGACCCATGAGAGCTTAGTATGACCTGGAGACTTGCMGAGYTYGCTTATACATTTTGTGATGCTGAATAAAACCAATTACTGGGGAACTTCTCCATCCAAATGTCTCTTCCCCATAGGCAAAAGGTGCATATAGTRCTTGTGTAGATACTGAGACTAAATTCTTTATCTGAGTTGCTTAGATACTGCATGTTCTGTAACTCAGTATGTAATGAGATTGATCCCACCTGCCCTGAGTAATGACTGAGTGATTTCTCTTGCTCTTCCTAATCTCCTTAAATGTAACTTCCACCAGAACCTTTTCATTTAATATCCCACTGTTCAGTGTGCCTGGTTGAAAATTTGGCTCCTGGTGGCTGCATAGATAACTTGGTGGTCATGCTCAGTGATGTGGTGTAAATGAATTTGAAGTGTTAAGGTGCATGCAGAGTTCAGGGTAGAGTTCAGCTGGCATGGAGGAAAACACAGGTGGATTATTCTGATGGTCTTAAACAGGGTTTGTATTTTTTCAATTTCAAAAACTAGTATTTAAGAAGCATAAGCAAAATAATTTTGGAGAAGTATCAGTAGAAGAGGGGAAATTGAGATTTGAAACTGTTTAATGATTTTTTTGGTGTAGATGCTGTAAGCTAAGGAGACCCAATACCAATTTTGTTTTCAAATAGGAAGAGGAAAGCAGGTGTAGAAGAGTGGCATAGTGAGAGGAATGTGACCATAAACTGACAACAAATGGAGAAATTATGGAAGCAGATATGAATTGAAGGTGTTCCCGAGGTATGGGATGAATCAGCTGCTGCCTGTACTGGTGTAACACCACAAAGCTTTGCATATTTAAAGGCACTTGAGGTATGTCAGATGTGGTGATCATCACACCATAGATGCGCCTTGTACCTGTTTAAGGTACAAAGCACATTTATGGTGTGATGATTAACCAAACGCGAAATTTGAGAAAACCCTTCATGTTCTGTGCAGTATTTCAGTTGGTTCCCTCATTTTTCCTTGCTAAATTTTGTGTGGCTTTCGTGTTTCAGAGGCAGCTGCTTGCCTTCGAAGTAGTGAGTGGTTAAAGAGAACTTCTCAAAGGCACAGCACAGGCTGTGCACGTTGCAGGGTGTCGCAGCGGTTCATTGTCGGCTGCTTGCTCGTTAACCTTTTCAACAGACAGAAATGAGAGCATTAAATCATTACTGCTGGTACTCACAGCTGAAGCAAAGATTTCAACCAAGA
Organism: Cardinalis cardinalis; assembly: GCA_014549065.1. Classification (NCBI taxonomy): domain Eukaryota; kingdom Metazoa; phylum Chordata; class Aves; order Passeriformes; family Cardinalidae; genus Cardinalis; species Cardinalis cardinalis. The sequence continues at coordinate 3,029,302 of JACDOX010000050.1, forward strand.
TAATAAGGGACTCCAGTGCAACGTGGATCTCCTGTGAAGTAGAGCTGTAAACACAAGATGTGTGGTTTTGTATGCTGAATTTCTTCTGATCTGGCTGAAACACAAAAGAACTACTGCCAGGTTTAGTGGGTGGCGGTGTCTGTCCTATAACTGTGCCCCCCTCCATCTCTCCCCAGGGTAACAGATGAAGATTTGCAGCTAAGCTGGATATTCAGCTGCTGCTGTGCCTAAGGCAAATGCAATAAATATGTCAATAGGGGAAAAAACCTCTAATCTGAGTAAGCAAATGGTGGTTTTAGTGCTGTTAGGATTGACATTTGAATACTGTGTCAGGTATTGGTGTTTGCAAAATGGGGCTGTACTGAAAACCAAAACAGTTGGAGCATTTAAAGACTTGCAAGTATAATAAAATGTTTAGGAAAAATGGTCCTATGTGGTGAGGTACTTCTGTCTTTCATTCTACATAGCTAGGAAATGAAAGAATTTTATTGAGTTGCATTGAAAATTGCCCTAAAAAACTGCCTTAATGTGAAATGATAGAATAAAAGGTTGTTAGCATTCAGCCCTGCAGGTTGCTAAATTAGAAGTAGGTTAAATGTAGGTTACAAATGAGATGCACTTTTGATGATGAAGGGGAAAAAATACATATGTGGAACAATGCAACTGGTAGTTTATACAATCTTTTAATCATACTGTAAAACTTTTTAATAGCTTTTCCTTAATAGGTGTGCTGTCGGGATGAATTCATTGTGTCATCAAGGTCTTTGTTCAGTAGATCAGATGGTCATGGATAAATCCTTGAGTTTCTCAACAAATGTAATATTACAAAGCCTTTTTTTTGAACAATGACTTGTGTTTTGTGTTTACTTATTTGCTCTTAAAAAAAAAATATTTTTTCATAGATGGCAGGATCTCAATTTCATTAAAGACCAGAGGAACATCCTTTTAAACCTGCCAGAGAATATAGGAAAGGAGACTTCCAGGTGGTTGGATCCAGCCTCTAAGACAACATCCTTCAGGACCAGCCACACAAAGGCTAAAAGCTGAATATGCATCTGTATTCCTAAATTATTTTGATACCATTACTAAATAGGAAAATGGCATTTTATGTGATATTCCTCATCTAGTTGCAAGGATTGTTGTCCAGTGACATGTGCTGCTTGGCTTCTTGGAGAGACTGTGGTCTGTGGTTCCTTGTGTGCTGTGAGCCTCCACTTTTCCCTGGAAAGAGAGATTGGTTTGTGAATTGAAATCTGAATTAATTTCAAGGGAATGCTGTTAGGCTGGAGCCAGCCAGCTCCTGCTGCAGGAGAACAGGATTAAATTTCTTGTGGTCTGCTGCTTACCACAGCTCTGGAAAGAGATCAGTGCTGCAGATGGGGCAGAGTCTGAGCCTCTGGAGTTGTGCAGTGAGCCGTATTGTGATTTTACCTTGAGGCAGGAATAGGAAGCTCACAAACCTTCCTGTTTTTGATGATTAGATGTTACTCTTGGAAGGAGGATTTAAAGTTGCAGCTCCATTTTTAAGAAAACATTCATTGAAACTCTGCAGTGTAAAAGGCGGTTTTATAAAAGCAAATACGGTGGTGGAAGGATCTGGTCCTCAGGGCGTCCATAAATCAGAAAAAACTACTGGTGCTGGGATCCATGGAGCCTGTTTGGGGACTGTAGTGCCCAAAGCCATCTCAGTGCATACAGAAGCAATGGTAGTATTCTTTCTTTAAAATACTGTCTTTTCTGTTCCTTGATGAATTCATGTACATAATTGATTTACTTGGCAAGTTTTCTTTGGCTGAGGAACTTTCTTATTTTGTAGCACCTCTACTGTAATTTCAGCTTGTTCCTGATCTGCTGCAATCATCTGTGTCCAATATTACAGAAACCTTGCTTGGAAAGGAGCTCTTGAGGCCATCTGCTCCATCCTCCCAATATCTACATGGGATAAAAATCAGTTTTCTCTGAGAACTGATTAGCTTTTACAAAGTATGGTCAAGTTCGGGTATGATAAAAAATATGATGTGAAAGTAATTTTTCTTTCTTCCTGTTCAAATTGGCAGTTTGCTCCCTGCCAAGTAGCACAGGAAGATACTTAAGAGTATAAATGCAGAACATGAGTGATCCCTTGAAAGGATCAGTAGGAGCAGCAGCACTTGAAATATGATTCATTTTAGATTTCACTTTGAAGAACTACTTTGGAGCAGATAAAAAAGTAAGATTGGTTCCTGTTGTACAGCTGCTGTAAATGTGGTTTGTATGACAGCACTCCAAGCACTCAGAAACTGAGTTGTAGGAGAAAAGTCAGTTCAGGCCTCCCTGATGTGAGGGAATCCTTCCCAACAGGACAGCTCTCCAAATTGCTCTCAAGCCTCTCATTTTAGTCCCAAACCAGATTAAAACCCTAAGTTTGGGTTTTTTCCTCTTCAAATCTCAGCACTGGTTGAATTTCTCCTCTCTAGAGATTGAAATGCTGTAGTGCCCTTCAGAAAGTTTTACACAGCAGGGGAGGCAAGTTTGTAAAAGCTACCTGRAATGAGTGGCTGCCTCAGTGTGTACTCTGTTTACCTCTCTGTGAGAGAAGTTTGTAAAGTGTGGCCAGAATCCACTCATCTTTTTTCAGTGTTAGATTTTTTAACGAAAAAGTGTATTTGCAAATAAAGCTAAGAGGTTTCAAGCCAGAAAATACAAGAGTGAGCTGGAGAGATGGGGCAAACTCAATGATWAGAAAGTTCCTAAAGTGACTCCACACTTACAGGAACACCTGAAGGTAATGAGCATTTATTTCACTTCTTGTTGTGGTGTCTGGATACACAAAGGAGTGGAATTGTTACTGTTATCTTTGGAACTGTGAAATATTTATTTCATTATGAATTGATATTTCTGTCATGGCTGGTGTTTGCTAAAATTAAGATACATCAGCCTGTAGAGGACTTTGTGCTTAATGGAAATAATTGAGTAATACCACACAAGTAACCTGCTAAGTGCACATACGCACTTTTGAGTATACTGATACAACCTTCAGGCTTCAAGGTCTTCTGTCCAGCTTGTTTTTAGATCTAATGTTTGTCAATTAATGGTAGAAATCAGTCTCTGGCACTACATTGTAACAGAAGAAGGTGCAGTTGCAGGAAGCTGTTCAGTAAACTTGTCCCAGGGGTGCAGCATCTCTTCTGTTAATGCACTTGTGGGACTAATTTGCAGTGGAACATGGAAGTAAGAAATCTTCAGTGTTTTACTTACATATAGCAGCAGTGCTGATGGTGTCAGTGCCCATTTGGGAAGGTCCTGGTGCAGTAACAGGATCTGTGTGAGCACTGGCAGGAGAGGTGACAGCAGAAACAGCAGCTCAGGTGTTAGGGACAAACACTGGGATGTGATCAGGTCTTGACGTTAAAAATCTCTGTGTGTGTCTTAGCTGCAAAGCCTTTCCCTGTTTAAATTCTGAGATGTGATTGTTTTCTGCCTGTGTGTATATAATAACAGTAATAACATATTTTTCTGGGGGTTATGTTTGTCATTATTTTCCTGACATCTGTTGTGTAGGCACATTTAACCAGAGTCTGCTTCAAAAGTAATAAATGCTGTGATAAAACATCCCCAATACACAAAAATTAAAAGATTTTAATGTACTTTAAAGTGTTTGTAGTAACTTAAATATTTCAATAGTTGTTAATTAAAAATGGAATTTAAACATATGTTTCTGTCACTGTAGAAAAATTAAAATCAAAACTGGTATTTTCTAATCCACAGTTTTAAATGCTTTACTCATGTGGCTGCAGTTGTATTGTATAGCCTAGTGGCAAGCAGGAATTTTTCTGTGACTTCATAAAAAGAAGAGCATGGAAACAATTAAACATGCACAAACAAAAATGATGCAACATTTATCTTCATGTAACTTTCCAAATTAATTGTCACTGCAAATCTCTTTCTGCTGGGGGAAAGCTCCATCCCATATGTGCTGATTTGGATTCTGTGCAGGAGCTTTTGGGTTTTTTGCTTCCTGCAGTTCCTGTGTCTCCTTGGCTGCATCACCTGTCTCAAGGCATATCTTACATGTGAGATGGTTTTGTTCCTAAGCAGACAGCATGCTGAGCATCTTTTAAATGCAATTTACTATCTTTATAAAAATTGTACAAAATTATAATTGTATAAATTCTACCAGACTAAGGCATTCGGTATTTTCTCTGGGTTTTTTGTGGTGTCCTGTTTGCCTTTGATTTCCCACTTTAAGTGCATTTCAACTTTCTGTGTTGCTGTTTCATCATCTCAGAGTAGTGCAGTTAATTTTTAAAATTTTTTTGTGGGCTGCTTTTAAATTTTAGGTGTAATTCTCTTTGTTATTCAAGTTTCATCATGTTTTCTGGCCACAGACATGAATTGTAACAATCTGTTGGTGAAAGCAGGGCTAATAAATTTATTAAGCCTCATTATTTCTTTTAATAGGTAGCAGAGCAGTGACCATCTGCCCCTATAATCTCTGCATCTGTTTCAGCTGCTACACCTGTGGTTAAAGTTCAGTTTCCATGTGGATTTTGTACCCAGTGTGACAATTTATTATTCAGCTGTGCGGTTTCCTTTAACCAAATAATTGTGCAGACCTTTTTCTTAGGTTCAGTTCTGTTTTTCTCTCATTTATTTTACTGTTTGCCCTTTCTCATCCCCCCTCTACTTGTATTTATTTCAGTTTTCATTAACCCTGTGATGCCGTGTGATGTGTGTCCCCAGTCCATGTCCTTACAGACTTGAGTAATTCTTTCTTTCTAGTTCTTTGTGGGTTCTAGTTTCTGTTCTGAGCTCTGATGGGCACCTCATGTCCCAGTCATGATGATATGTACTAAGATGACAATAGAGAAGCAGGCAGGAACAATATAAGGAYTTAGAGTTTAATATAATGGCTGTTTTTTTAGTGTTTAATTTGTATATGTTCTGTTTAGACTCTGAGGCAGTGGTCATTGTTTCCAGCTCAAGACAGCCTTAAYATTTACTATAAAAATGTTCAGCAACTGTGTCTAATGTGCCTTGGTGACAAAAATCAGTGTCCTTTCTTTTAATATTATTTCTTGTGTTCTGTGTTTATCTGCTTGGAAATTTGACTACTTCTTCTCTAAAGATTAAAGAATAAAGAAAATATTCTGTAGAATCCTCTTTATTTGCAAAGACTATCCCAACACTTTGAGCTCTCAAGTTCTGTAGGTGATGGTGAATTTTATATGTAACAATTCATTCATTTGTGTGTAGTGACCTRTATTCTGCTGCAGTAATTACACTCATTGCCTTCAGTATAATCTTTGTCCTTCAGTTAGGTGAGCAAAGCATAATCCTGTTAATGAACAGGGTGAGACAAGGAAAATGCTTTTGATTTGCAYGTGGCATTCATAGCAGCCAGCAAATTGCTTCAGATAATGTGCTTTATTAAACAAGTATGGCCTTGCAGAAAAATTATGAGGTCACTGCAGTTGTAGAGCTATTTTTTTCTTCTGTTTCTAAATGTATTTCTTTATTGTTACAGATATTTCAAGACTTCTCTTGCCAGCAGGTAAGTTCTCTTTTTTTCAGTTATGTCTTGATGTGACAGCAGGCAGCTTWTAAGGGCTTGCTTATGGTACAGTCATGCTTTTATATAATCAGAATATTGGTTCTCACTGGCACTGTCATGGTACTTAGTCGTGTGGGGATCTGAGGTCAAAACAAAACCTTTTGAGGTACGGATTTTTTCCCATTTAAATGGTGTATTTTGACAAGGGGAGGAGGTAACTGAGGGGTATTTATAGGCAGTTGTTAAATGTGTGTGTGAGATAGTTCATGCTTAAAGCTACTCAGCAGAACGTGGGATCCAGCTGGCAGGGGAGCAGATTAGGAGCAGCCACAAATGGTTTTAGTGGTGGTTCAGAGGGGCAGAGTGCAGGGAGATGGGCTTGGGGGTTTATGGGGGGAAGGAATCTCCCCAGGTCATAGTGGAGAAGGTGACACAGTGTTCACTTGGTGACACAGGTGACTTGTGGCTGAGCTGCTCTATTGGACTCTTCTGGTGTTTCAAAATTTTAAAAAAACCCCTAAACCTAAAAATAGACAACAAAACCCCCCAAAAACATGGATCCCAGMAAAAAATCCCCAACCCTGCTGGTCTGATTTTTTAAAATAGCATTTTTTGTTTATTGTTTGTTACATTTGGCCTTTCACAAAGTTTTAAAATTCATGCATTCATTTGTGCTGGGGGCTGGAGTGGTGATGCAGAGCTCAGAGTGAGGATGTCTCCTGATCCATGGCAGGTGGAATTTGTCCATCTGTTCCCTGTTTGTCATGTGAATTCTGGAATCGTGACTGAAGWGCGCTTTTACTCCTGATTGATCAAGGGATTGGATATTTGCTGTTAGGCCTGCTGCCTTTTATCCTTGCCCTCTGCCTTGATGATTTTGATTATGTATTCATTCTTTCATTTGTTCTCGCTGATATTAACACCTGCTGTGAAGGTAGCTGCTCTTTCCTGTTGGAATCAAATGGCAATTTCACTTAAAAACTTGATAGCTGATATGTTGTAGTCTTTTCGACAGGAACTTCAGAGCAGCTCTTCTGCAAAAAAGTCATGTTTTCTTGAAGCAGTGAAAAGAAGTTTAAATGTGGAAGTCTTCTTTTAAGGATGGCATCTTTAAAATTATTTTGAATGCTGGGAGTGGTTGTGAAGCAGGCACTTGTGGAAAATACTAGAAAAATACCTGGTGTTTAGGTCAGGCTGACAGGAAGAGTTATTGGTGGGTTTTTTTCTGCAGCTTCAAGKACAAGGATGTGTGATGAAACTTCTGCTGAGTTTATATTTGCAACTTGAAGAGTTTGGCTGGTGTGAATCTGAGTCACAATGAGATTATTCTTTTCAATTTGAGTCTGTGTGTGGGAGTGTCCTAATTGTACTCCTTAACTGTGTCTTGCAAGTATTGATAGAGGGCAGAAGTTTTCCCAGGATTTTCAAAGGATGAACTTTTCCCATGGCAAGAGGACTTTAGAGAGGATATAAAAACTACACACCATGGCTTACCTGTGGCAGAGATTTGGCAGCACCTCCTGGTGAGGGAGCTAAGGAAACTTGTTTTGAAAATRTGCTTAAAATATTGTCAGAAGGGGAGGCTGGAGTCTCACAGAGGTCTGTATTGTCCTGTGGTATTACAGTATTTTTATTAATGACCATGAAAATGGTCTTGATTTGTCTTTATCTGCCAGTAACACGAACACAAAAAGAGTTACGAGCACACTGGACGATGTGATTAAAATTCAAAAGAAATTTGATAAATTGGAAAAGCARCCTGGATAAAAGATATAGTTAAATAAAGATGAGGTTCTGAATTCCGATGGGAAGTTTTAATCATCAAAACTCATCTTTGCCATAAATAATGGTATTTTCTTATTTAGAGTTTTAAAGAACTTTTTTCTCCTGAGTGCCACTTTCATCAGTGGACAATAGATGTCACTAGAAATGTTCTCACTTTTGTCACCTGGTTTTAGTGCTCTAAATTTTCATCATAATATGGTGGGGGCTTTTGCAGTGCTTGAAGATTTTGCAGTAAGGATACTACTTCAGGTGGTATCTTTATTGTAGTGTCTTGTTTGAGGTTGGATTATCCATAAATTTGATCTAGGCAGTGGTATATCAAGGTCAGAACACTTATTTCATGGTGAAATCTTGTAAGGAAGGATTGTTTCTGTGCAGGAGAATGCATTAGTTGATGAGGTCGTTAGTTAAATCATTACTCAGGAGAATTATCCTGAATTAATCTCTATCACTGCTTTGAAGTTCATGGGTAACTTGGGTTTTTACTGCCTTGTAATTGAGGCTRTGGAGATGAGCATAGAGAATTTTTGGAATGTCAGCCAGGAGGGGTTTGGTGAACAATTTGCTAAAATATTGTAATTTTGAAGGTGGGTAGAGCACACAGTTCTTCTGTCTATAAATGAGTTCTCTTGCAACACACGTGTGTTCACAGCATGCCTGGGGGCATCAAAGTCTGGTTTCCTCTGGTAAATGCAGTTAAACTTTCTGTGTTGACACTGTTGGGATTAAAAGCAATCCCTCCTGGATTTTGTCTCCCTCTGAATTTAAAACAGCTCTAGCATCTGTGTGATGTAGGTGACTTTTGCTAAGAGCTGGCCCTTTGTTCCTGATCCTGCAGTGCAAATATGTCTTCATTACCAGAATGAAGAAATAGTAAAGAAGCAAGAAACTGTATCAAAGAACTAGAGGAAAATAAGGACAAATATAAGAAACATATACTGGATTTTTGGTTTAAAATTCAATACAATATTATGCCAAAATTGAATCTCAGGTACAGTTGTTTGTTCTTGATGACTCCTCTAGATAATATCTGGTGAGTCAAATAAAATCTTGCTGACTCCTAATATCMAGTATCGAAAAATTAATAGGAAATACACATCTTTTGCTTAGGTCTTGTTTCAGATATGCAGCATATTTTAAGTCTGATGGTTTTGTGTTCACTTTTTGCTGTATAATGTACAATTTAGGTAAGCAGTGTTTGCACACTGTCATTGTTATCTTGAAATATTAAATGGTTTTGTAACTATTTTTACTTCCAAGTCCTCATTTAGGACAAAAAAAAAAAAAAGTTACACAATTTCAGCTCAGCCTAAAGATGTTTCWGAATTAAAGGCATGTCCTCATTCAGTCTCTTGGTGTGTTTGGCCTTGCTGCTTACACAGGGCCTGCTCCTGATCCACTTAAGGAAATCAGATTCAGCTCCTGGCACTTTCCACAGCCTGGAACAACCTCCTGCTTCCCCTTCCTCTTACCCACTGGGCAGGAGATGGGGTGTTTAATGTTGTGCTGTGTAAAAGATCCTCCTTACCTGCCTGGGTCATGAACTTAAATACAGCAACCAGAATTTCCAAAGCCCCAAAGGGTTGGTTGGGTTCTTCCTATGATGTTAAAAGACAGAAAATTAAAAATCAGTTGAGGTATTGCCAGAGTTGCAGTAGGCAAGAATTGACAGAATTGAGGTTATGCAGAATTCTTAAAATAAATGTTCACATGTATTACAGAGGGTAATAAATTATGCAACGATTATTCATGCAGCTGAGAATAAACTCAGTAGCATGAGCAGAGAACTGTTGTTAATATCCCTGCTTAAAGGGGGGGAAAGGTAACCAACTGTGTAGGCAGAAGTAAAAAAAGTACAAAATAGTGGCTTTTTGATTTGTCACTTCAGTTTTAAGTAAGAATTAAATACAAGCTGCACTAAGACTGAACAATTCCTCTCATTTTAGAATTTCAGCATGGTGCTGAAAGGATTGTGCAAGGAAACCTGTATTGCTTCTCTAAAAGCTGTACTTTCAGTAATCCCTTCATAAATTAGGATTTTTTCTCTTTTTTTCTAGAAATCTTTGCAAATGTTACTAAAAATTCTGGTTTTTAAGCAACAGCAAACTTAGTTTTCATAGATTTGTAATGATTTTCTTTGTGTGATGAGTGTGGAACTGAAAACAGTTTATGAAATATTACTGCTGTCAAGTCAGAATAGCTGCCTGCATGCCCTGTACAGCTSTGAAAATGTGAGAGGACTTTTCTTTTGATGCAGGTATGGCCTGTAGCTTGAATTCTTTTCCCTACCAGCAAGGCAGGTGTTACTGCTAAGTTTCCAAATTCCCTATCACGAAACTGCTATTACTGCTGGATGAGGTTATTGCTGACAAAGCTTAAATGTCACTTGGAAGAAGTTTCTCTTGTTATTTGTGCATTAAATCTTCCTATTTTGGAATTCTGTTGAGTAGTTTTAAAAGGTTAATCATCTATACCTCATAAAATGCATTTTCCCCTTGTTCTATACCTCTGATATTAGGAAAAGCAATTTATTTATCCTTTGTAAACTGTCACTGTTGGATATCTCTTTTGTGTTGAAGGCTTGGGGAGGTGACAGCTTAGACTTTGGCATGAAATCTGTATATTTCCCAATCTTTCCAGTGAAACTTTCTTGGCTTATTCTGGCTGTGCTTTTGACATTGCCCTCTTCCCTGCATTCCTGTCTGTATTTTATAGCTAATTGCCCACACTGGGCAACAGCAACAGGAAGATTTGGGAAGGAAAACATTTTTATTAGTGAGGTTGACCTGTGTGTTAATACTGAGGTGATGAGATCTATTAAACACTTCAAGAAACTACAAGTTAGCTAAACTGTAGTGTTTTTCCTTTAGAAATTTGAGCCTGACACTCCAGACAGTTTCCAGGCCATCTCTGTCCATTTGTTCAGTCCATAACTCCATCAGTTTGTCTGTTATGGTGCTGTCATGGGAGACAGTGTTGAAAGTCTTGCTGAAGTTAAGAGAACTGACAACTCAACATCTTCTTCAAGCTTGTATTTTAATAATAGAAGTTTATAAGGTTGATCAGGCATGTTTTCCCTTTCATAAATCCTTGCTGACTATTTCTAATCACCTTATTGTCCTCATTTGTTTAGAAGTGGTTTCCAGTGCTGTTACTTCCATCAGTTTGTCAGTGATGGAGGTAAGGGTGACCAGCCTTAGCCGTCCAGACCCTCCCCTCTTCAAGTTCCATTTGCTGTCAGGATCCTCCCCCATTTGCCAGGGCAGTCTGTGAGATGATTTATAGTTAAGAAACTTGCCCTGGCTGCAGAACGTTGGTTTTCTGGGATTGTGTATAGGGATAGAAGAACAAGGAGGAGAGGGGGTAGAAGAAAAGAAGTTTCAATATAGACAATTGAGAGTATGTATTAAAAAAAAAAAAAAAAATCAGGACATAAACCAGGTTTACTGGGAATGATGTGGCACTCCTGGTATCTACTCTGGACTGATTTTATGCTCAAAGAAAGTGAAATTTGATATATTGGGCACTTATGGGACTGTCACGTGATTGCATAAGGAGGCAGGRAGTAAGATTTGATGACATGAAAGGTCCTTCAGGTCCTGTGTCCCTATGAATCTTAACAAGCTGGATCAATAAAGTCTGACACTTTAAAATAAACAAAAAAATCAGCAGTTCAGCACATTCCCCTATCATTTCCTGTAGTTCTGGCTCCCATGGTTTTGGAGACACCCACACTGCTGTGAGGATTGTTCTTGCCTTATTCCTGGGCAGTCACCTCAAAGTGGAAGAATTCCAACAGTCAAGGGTGCACCATATGGAAATGTACCACTTGAATGTATAGTATCGAAGATAATTTTCTTTGTTTTAATTTCTCATTCAGAACAAATTGGAAATTATCTGCTTCCTTAGAAATTGATATTTCAGATGACATCTTTAGGAATTATGCTGTTTGGAGGGATAAGGATACTTTTCCTAGGGAAAATTGTTCTTTTGCAAGTGACAGAAAAAGAAAAAGTGGCTGCTCCACCGTGGATAACCTGAAATATGCTGAATTGCAGTTATTCAGTTCAGCTTTGAATAAAGTCAGCTGTACATACTCTTCATTCTTTTAGATAGTGATGTGATTTTATTCCTAGTTTGGAAAGTTTGTTTTAGAAATAATAAGATTATATTTATTTTCTCATTGAGGATGAAGAAACTTGAGCCTCAGTGTTATGTGGGCACCTGGTGACAGTCCTCAGCCAGGTTTACCAGGGAGAGATTTGTCRATCTTCCAGCTGAGAGGTGGTGAATTTGTGAATTTGTCTTGTGTAGTTAAGGGTGCAAGGAGTGGGGATCATTCGGTGCTTTATTTTAAACCTACTAACAGTTGGCATTCTTCTTTTAAAAAAAAGAGAAAAACAAGGCAAGTTATAGAGCTTTTGGACCAACTATAAAGAAGAAAACCTTGACAATTCTTAGGGGTTTATATTTTTGTGGGGTTGAAGGGACACCTTGGACAGAAACTATTGAATGTGAACTACAGATTTTTGTTGGTACAATATCAGAGGAATTGCAGAGGAACTTGGAGCTCTGTACTACTCTGTACTACTCTGTACTACACTGTCAAAAAATAAATAACTTGTAGTAATGTTTTGCTTGGAACAGGATGCTTATGTACTCTGAGAAGATGTTTACCTGTTTTGGTGTCAAAGGAATGCAGAGCAAAAGTGGTTTCTTGTGAGTCCTGTGCCATTAAGTGCAGGTGGATATGCAGGACCTGGCAGTTCACACTCAGCTGAGGCTGGGGCATTCCCCAAGTGAGGAAATTTCACTGCACTCTGTACAGCCACATGGATGTTCTTGCTGGCAAACTGGCTGCTGGTGGTTGTGCAGAAGCAGCTGGAGGGATGTTGGCAAAGGTTATTCTAATGATGCAGTTGGAGATCTGAATTAAAAYTTTGTCTGGACTTTCTCAAAGTTACAAAAATGGGACATTTAAAAATATTTTTARAGGGTTTTTGATAAGTAGTTAGGGGTTTCAGGATTGTTTTTTACTTTTGTCATAGCAGGTTTTTTTGGCTTGTAAAAGTTTTTGTATAGGCAAGGTAGAGGATGCGTATCTGCTAAGAGTGATTGGAGAATTAATCTGTCTTCYTTTACAGGACAAAAAACAAATCCAAGAACAGAGCCAGCCTGGCACATGGAGAGCAGTGTGCTATAATCAGGGCATCAGGATATTGGGAATGAGCTTCTGCTGCTCCTTTACAGCACAAAACCTTCAGTGGCAGTCACTGAAAGTRTCTTGTTCTGGTGCAGAATTACTTAAGGAGAAGATGAAATTTGGCAAACTGAAGAGTCCAATAATCATGGCTCCTAAATATGTGTTCCTTAGTCTGTTCTGTTGACGCTCACAATGCTTTGACTGTTTTTATACAACTGTTCCACAGAAAGTGCAGCTTCTGTGAATTTCTGTAACCCCTTGCTGTAGTGTTGGAGTGTGTTACTACCCAGGGTCTTCACAGCAACAGCTATGGAGTAAAGGAAGGGTGGGGATAACACTGTGACTGAAAGAAAGAATCTCAATATCAAGCTGGATCTTGTGTAGCTGGCTTATACAAAATGTTAGTTATTAGTGTGTGTTTTGTTCTGCAAGACCTGGGCTGGGAGTGGCTTGGGATCTTCTCCCAAAATACACACGAGCTTGTTTGAAGAGGAACATCACTGACTACAGTGAACCAAGAGGAAAAACATTGCATGGTGAACTTGAATCAACTGTTTTGTTGTAAGTTACGCCTAAAATGACCATAAATAAAGGATTATATGATCTTTCCTTAAGTTTATTTTTGCATCCTTAATGTATAGTTTGAACCCTCTYCTTGCACCCTTAGCTCGTAGCTTGTTTGTGCCGGCTTTGTGCGGTGAAGACTGGGAAAAAGAAGTAAGAACAAAAATTGATACCTATGGCTTCCCCAYCCCCCTTCCCTTTTTTATTTTCAGAAGAAAATATTAAATTCAATATTTAAAATAAGAACATATTTAAGAAAATATCCCCTCACCTTATGATAGCTGTGGTGTGTCATGCAGGCCTTTTCTCTAGGGACCACTAATTTGAATATGAAAAACTGCAAAAATTCTTTTGTCAGGTATAAAGCTGATGTTCTTTAGCTTTTCATATGGAAGGGTCAGACTTAACATCAAAGTCTGTTCTTGTAGCAAGTACATTTTTCCTCAGGACTTTACTCTGAGGAAGGGTCAGGATAACAGAAGAGGGCTGTTAAATGCCTGTGCTTCCATTAGTGGGCTGGAATTACACTTAAGATAGATGGGAAACTTCTTAAGAAATTCTTACATTGTTTAACTCTGGCACAAAGAAATTTTCCAGATTATATCTGCACTAATTATTCCTTTAAGAAGATCTTTGAAGTTTCTAGTTATTGTCCATTCAGATGACTTACTGGAATGGTTTCACATGGTTTGATTTTTTTTTTTCCCATGACAATCAGGAAGAATTATCTTTGATAACTCTTTTTGTGAAAGGCTTAATACAGAGAAATACTGGAACTGTATTTCCAGGATTAATAGACTTTATGTTGTGATTCACATTATCTTCAGATGTCTTAGTGGAGCCAATTTTCATGAATTTGAAGAGCAGCCGAATTAGTATCTCTGATCTCCACTACAGATCTCTTCTCTGTGGTGACCAGGACCTGAGGGAATGGCCTGAAACTGTGTCAGGGGAGGTTTAGGTTGGATATTAGGAAAAGGTTCTTCACCCAGAGGGTGGCTGGGGACTGGAACAGATTCCCCAGGGAAATGGTCACAGCACCACTCCTGACAGTCCAGGAGTGTTTGGAMRACACTCAGGCACATGGTGGGATTGTCTGGGTTCCTGTGCTGGGCCAGGAGTTGGACTTGATGATCCTTGTGGGTCCCTCCCAACTTATGGTACTAAAGAAGGTTAGACTTCTACTAAGGTTTTTAGATCCAGTAAAAAATTTGTTGATCAGCACTGAAATTCCTGCTGACTGTTCCCTGGTCATCTGTGTGCCCTCCAAGAGCTGGAGTAAAAGGTGTAATTGAAACTTGAAGCTTTGCAACAGAGAAGGGTGAGGGAGGCAAATGATCCAGTGAGGTATTAGAGGTAGTGACTACCACTGAGCTTCTGGAAACATCAGTAACATAATTACTGAGATTTTTATATAGAGCTTCTAAAAGTAGAGTATTAAGTAGAAATTTTAAGGACAGTGATCAGGCTTTGTCTAATGATTTCAAAACTTGAGGGGTGAAGGAATTCTGTCCTAACCCAAGGCAAACGTGACTTAAGTCATACCTTGAAGATGTTTAACCTATTAAGATGACAGTTTCACGTCTTCTTCTGCAATTTAAAAATTCTTATTAGGCATTTATTTCAAAGTCCTTGAACTTTCCTACTCCCAGTTTAAGTTTATGACATTTCTTGTTTGTGTCTGTGTGGCAGGACAAGGTTTGTATTCTTCCTCTGTTTATGCAGGCACGGATATTCTTTGTCCTGGTCTCATGTTCACTTAAAAGCTTGAGTACTGAGTCTTGAAATGCATCAAATGGGATTGTGGAGAGCAGTACCCGATGTTTTTTGGAAGCTCTGCTCTGCAACTCAGAACTGTGCAAGAGATGAGCTCTTGGCCCTGTCAGATGCTGTTACATGCTGACAGTGCCGGCCCTGTGATGTTTGGTAAAGTAGGTCATTCAGGCTGCCATCAGAAAGGAGTTTTTTTGGCTTTTTGATCTTTTGTTTATCATCTGAAGACATAGGATACTTATTTAACATCCCTTCTTCAGATCTGAAGAAGGGCTGTGCCCAAACATCTTTCCCAGCTGTATCAGTTGGTTCTGTACATCTTGGCCTTGCCTATTTTCATTTTTATATCAGCGTTCTTGCACATGTATTTCCAGCTTCATCAAAGCCTTTTGAGCTGAAGTTGTCAAGTCCCTGGGTAAAGATTACTGCACTTAAAGTTCAGCTGCATTTGGAGCTACAGAGCAGAGGTTGCATTGGTCTGCTCATCAATTTACAGAGCAGAAGTTGCATTGGTCTGCTCATCAGTTTACAGCTCTGAAAGGATGCAGAGAGGGGATCTGTGGATATGTGCTGCCTTTGACACACTGAATGCTGCTCCATCCTGCAACAGCTCCATAACTTGAGCTGCATTTGGTCCTGAGCTCCTGGAAGCCTTTCTTAAGATGAAGCAACAAGTTCTTGTGTTTCTGRGCTCTTTGACACCACTCTGCAGGCATTTTCCTAGGTAAACAGAACTTGTTCAGCAGAACTGTGCAGTCTTGTGTAATTGGAGGAGCAAATGAGGCTATTTAAGGTGGTGGATTTTGCATTGAATAAAAGATTTTGTGTTAGMTGAGGATGACCTTTAATTCCCTGTGGCAGCATAAAATGACTGCCTGAGGAGCTGTTCCTTGGAAGTTTGTTGCTGGTCTCATGAAGCAGCAATGTAGCTCAAAGTTCCTGAAAAGTGAATATCCCTTCTTGGTACAAAATAGGAAGAGGGGTTGATTAAAGTGAATAGGAATTGAATTATCTGTGGCTTAGAGGCTCAGCTATACCTGGCCTCTACTAGAGGTTTACTAAAGAAAGCATCAAACTATTGTTTGGAATTTTTCAATCCAAATTTTGCTAATTACAGAGGGAAATGGGGATTTGTGCCTATTTAACAATATTTTCTTWTTTTTTTTAAATATGCTTTTTTTGCTTGATAGCTCAGGCACTGAATTTGCTTGGTAGTAGAGCAGCATTAATGTTTGTGTTATAAAACTTTTATAAGATGTTCTGTAAGAATTAAAAATTAATTTCTAATTTTCTGCTTTCTTAGACTTGAAGGGTATCAGCACTGGCTTGTTGACTTTTTCTGTGACTCTGGAATTTTAAACTTAAATAGCTCTTTGTTTTAGCCTATAAGAGTTTGTTTATATATAAGGGATTTATGGTATGATCATCCTTCACTAAGAAATACAATATGAACTGTTCCACCAGTGTGTTTTCATACRTAAATGGAAAAATACTGCATTATTGTGAGGTCATGGATTACTGTTTTATTCAGTTTGTAACTGCATTTAATAGCTTGGGAGTCTGAGGAGTTGCTGCTGTTACTTCTGTGGTTTATGTAACACTGGGAGTCAGGTTCAACTTCTTCTGAAAAGATGTTTGCAACTGAAAGGGTTTTGATGAGCTGTTGTTTTAGCTTTGTATTTGGCATCTGGAGGAGAAGCAGGACAAAGAAGACATGTCCAGGTGACACCATTTCTGATAAATAACTATATGGCCCTACATGGCTGCACAGCTTTCTTACTTTCTTCTGTTTAATTGCTTCTTAGATAGATGAGAGAGCAAGCAGCAGATACGAGACACTGAAGAGATTTGCTGACCCAGAAGCAACTTCATTTTCCTAGATCCCTCTTAGAAGATGTGAYTAATTATTTCTAGGTTACCCTTGAATTGATAAAGGTGGATTTTAAGAATCTCTTAAGGTCAACTGATCCACTCCTGAATCCCCTCCACTGAACAAAAGTAATCCTCACAAAATGCAATTCCTTTAAACAGCATCAAAGGGCTGGGGTCCTTCCCCTTCAGATACCTTCTRCTGTGTTTACCTCATAAATTGAAGGGTTTTGCCATAAAAAAGGGAAGTTTTACAATGTCAGGAAAGGTTCTGGTGACCATTTGGATTGCCTCTGGATTCCTTCTCCAGTCACCCCACATTGGAGGCTGAAGATATGCAGTGCAAACTGATAAGCTCAGTGAATCTGTCACAGACCAAAATGATCAGATTTTATTTTGCAGTAAAATAAGGAATAGTATGTATAGGATTCAGTTCTTCTCTTTTTTTTCACCTCTTCTCTCCAGGTGTCCATGAAGCAGATTTTAGCTCTAAGCAATGGAATAGTGAATGAACTTCTCAAAGATGTTCTGAGGATAGAAATGGTTTTGTTGAGTGGGTTTTTTTGTAAATAGCCTCGAACAAGAAGAAACAGAGATTTTGAATCAGTGTCCTAAGGAAGGAGTAATTTTAAACCTTTTTCATCTTTCATGGCATTGACTTTATCCTTCTCTACAGTAAAGTCTTCAAAAAGTAAATGGAAGGAAGTGGGAGAAGATGAGCAGCTTAGTCCACCCACAGGGAAATCTGCTACAACTTTAATGCCTGAAAACTAATACAACCCATATGGGTTTAAAAAATGGCTAGTCTTTATTTATGGAATAATAAAATTAAAGTTAACTTAGTGTCCCTTTAACATCTGTTGTCTTAACAGCATAGGCTGGGAGGCTGCACTGCTGCCTGCTCTGCTGCACAGCATCACAGGATCCCTTGGGCAGGGGAGGTGTGGGAAACCTCATTAACACTGAATTCCTCCTGCTCTCTCCCTGATCTGTCTTGCTCCCCACCTCACTACTACCAGCAGGTTAAGATTTGAAAAGAAAACCAGTGAATTTTGTCAACTACTATTTTAAAATGTAGCTCAGATTATCATAAAGCTAAACAGGTGATCTTGGTTCAGAAGGTCACAAAGTGTTGTTTTAAAATTCTGAACTTTTTGGGAATACCCAAGATTATCCTACTATTAAGCTCACCAAATGGAGAAATATAACAATAAATTCAGTATTGGACTGACTTTTTGCCAGAAAAATGTCCTAAGCAAAGATCCTTAGCAGTTTATATTCTAGAATGAGTTTATCTAAGTGCTGTCTATCTTTCTTCTTCAGGAGAAAAATGGCCTAATGTAGTCTGGAGCATGGAATTAGAGTTTGCTCATATTGCAAAATCTAAAATGAATTCATGGAGGTGATGCTGCCTTTCAGATGTGCTGAATCATTTCTGTTGCAAAACTGGGTTTGGATTTTGACACTTAAAGTAAAATATCATTTTTCTTTCAGTTCTGCTGTCAGGATGCTCAGAGTTAAATAAGAAAGACCATCTCTGGTGACAGGATAATGATGACAGAACTTCTCAGTCTGCAGAGACTYTTGGAGCTCCCAGAGCCCATCACCCTGTTCTTCTCTGTGCCCTTTGGCAAAGGATGTTCAGGAGGAAGCTGAGCTAGAGAAGGTGTGGGTGGAGCAGAAAGGGCTCCTTGGGGGCAAGGATGACAGATTTAGAGACCAGGAAATCCAGGGCAGATTTCCAAAACAGCCTTAGCAAACCTGAGTTTAGAGTAAGGCAGAGGTCAGGAGTTGTCATTTTGGATTTGTTATAATTACAGTGCACCATTTTTCAGTAGTTCCTGTGAACAGAGATATGATGTTTGTTTGACTTTGGCTAAGAGGAAACTTAGGTAGATAATATTTTCCACTTTTAAATAATGCATGCACTCAAAGAATAATTAGAATATTTAGAAAAAACTCACAAAAAGAACTAACTTGAGGGAATGAAGATGAATGAAGATTACAGTGCAGTTACTGGACAGCATGTTTGTGGAATTCTGGATACTAACAAGGAAAAACAAATTAATTCAGATGCAGAATACTGTTCTAAAAATTAAAACATGTTTATTGATCAAGTGACATTCATCAGCCACTCTCAGCTTTGTGGGCTGCAGTTGTCATGGTAGAAAGCTTTTGTGGCTTTACTAAAAAAATCCTGCTCTTGTTCTGAGGGTAAACTTTATTTGAAAACTTTCTTTATCAGGTAGATGAATGCAATGAACTCTTCTTCTATCTCCTACAGGAATATGCAGATCTCCTTCAAAACACTGCCTTTGTTCTTCAGCTTCTAGTAATTACTAGAGTGATAAACAGTAGCCCATGAAGTGGCTAAGACTATGAATTATTGGACCCAAAATAATAACAAGCATCACCATCATTATCACAGAACAGTTTAGGTTGGAAGGGGCCTTCAAGATCATCTACTTCCCACCCCTGTTATGGACACAGTCACCTTATACCAGACCAGGTTGCTCAAAGCTTGATCCAGCCTGGCCTTGAGCGCTTCCAGGGATGGGGCATCCATGATTTCTCTGGRTGTGTCTCACCATYCTCACAGTGAAGAATATCTTCCTAATACTTAAACACATACTCTTTCAGTTCAAAGCCATTCCTCCTTGTCCTATCTCCATGTGCCCTTGTCAGAAGTCCCTGTGCAGGCACTGGGAGGGGCTCCAAGGTCTCCCTGGAGCCTTCTCCAGGCTGAACATTCCCCACTCTCTCATCCTGTCTCCAGAGCAGAGGTGCCTCCAGCCCTAATGTTGATGTCATGGCTGTGCTCTGGGCTGTAGCTCTTCATTTTTGTTCTAACAAGTGAATGGGCTGCTSTTTTCTCCTTTTGGAGGAGAACTCTGTTGCTGTTCTGTTCATCTGGTGGCTGAGGTGTTGCTGGAGAGGARCTGAAAAGCAAATTTCTGTTCTGCTCTGCAGCACTACCCTGGTACCAGTCTGTCTGTTTTCTTCACAGTTTCCAAATCCTGAGTTCAGTTTGATTTCTCAGTGCAGTGGAACTTGGACAAGTATTCCCTGTTTGGTTCTGTCCTGGTCTCCTTCCTAACAACGCTCCAACTTGCCAGCCAGTTTGACCAAAATTTGATGAATAGAGATATTAAATGTTGTGAAAAAAAAAAATAAATCGGTTGAATAGCAGAGAGTTCCTAAAGATGCCATTTACTGAGGAGAAACTGGGGTCCGTTTTGTGCTGATGAGATCTCTGGGACACCCCCAGGATTTCCACCTCTGGACATGACCATGGAGAAAGCCAAGGTTTACCAGTTTGTCTGATGGGCCTGATCTTTGTTTTTGTTTGGATAAGCTTAAGTGGAAAAAAATCAGACAACCKTTTAGGTGTCACAATTGTTAAAAACAAAACCCTGCTGTTTAACCCTTTGCTCACCAGAGCTTTTTGATTTTTTGAAGACAACATCAATAGGAGGACAGGCTCAGCACCACGAAGAAAATTTTAAAAGCTTAATGCCTTGATACAATTAAAAAAGGCCTTCTGATTTTTTTCCTCCCCTCTTGCTTTCCAAAAGCTGATGCTGATAATCAGTAGTCTTTAAAAGCAGGCTGAAATTGAGCAACCAAAATCATAGTCATAGCAGGAAAGTCTTAACTTGAATTTCCTTGGGGCAGAATGCCATTTCTTAGCTGACCTTGGCCTGTCTGTTGTTATTGGGGTAGTCTGAGCTTTTTTTCTGGTTAGAATGTGTGCTAAGGAAAATGGTCAATGCTTCTGCATATTCTTAGTAAAACTTATTAATTCTTCTTTTTCTAGAAATACTTCTTTTCAGTTTATCTTTGATAGCTGTTAGCATCATTGCTTACACAGAGACTACTACACACATACTATCAGTGTGTGTCAGCAAATGCATCTTGCACAACAAGAACCAACACTTCTGTTCCACAGCCCTATTTTCTGACAGATGTTTCTTACCTCAGTAGATGGTGTAATCTGATTGGCATTACTTRAAACAGATTACTTTACATAAATGCTGCTCAGATACCTACTTGAGGAGCAGTATTTATAAAATGCTGTAAATAACTCAGTGTACTCTGTATGCTGGAGATGTATTTAACTTCTCAAKGTTGTTTTTTTACTTTGTGCCTTGTCTGCTGCTGCTTCATCCCTGCCTGCCTTCCTCCCTGCAACTTGGAATTTTGGAGTTTCTGAACATCTCCAGAACATAAATTTTATGCTTTTAGCCTTTTTTTTTTTTTTGGTGCAGAAAAAGATTATCATGTTATTTGAAAGAACAGAATGAGCATATGTCCACTGTGTACTTCTTATAATAACAAATAGATATTAAGTATTTTTTAAAAAGCATTAAGGAAGCACTTGGTTTAAGTGAAAAAATACATATTCAGGGTGTAAAATGTTGGACAGCTTCTAAAATTGAATTTAAAAAATTCTCATGTTATGAAGTACTTAGTTTTCACCTTCATTTTGTAGTCTAATACAAAAACAAGAARGTATGTCCTTGAGAAGAATGAATATAGTACTGGTATTATATGAGCAGGCAGTATCTCTTGACACTTGGATTGATAATCTGTATTAGCCTCATCTGTTACAAGTGTAAAGAATACAGAGTCCACACATTCTGTTTATTAAAACTGTCCTTGGTAATGCACTTAYCAGTTGATATTTAAAGGGTTTTGTTTTCATAAATAAAATTTAATTGAGACCTTCCCCTTTTTACTTCTTGATATTTTTTTATCTGCTGTTCTCGAAAACATTTTCTTTTTATGGAAGAAACACATTTTMAAAAACATATTTTACACCCTAGAGCACAGATCAAACCAACTGAAGGAAAACTGAAGTATCTGCAGTTTCCTTTTTTGAAGGAAACAAGTCTGACTTGCTCAAGGTCACCAGGGAAGCCCATGGCAGAGGTGGATGTGTAAAAGCAGATTTCCTGCCCTGCCAGCTGCAGCATGAACCAGAGGGGCACTGAGCCTGTCTGTGCCCTTTCTGTACCCACRCAACTACAATAATTGAGGGTTTAAATATTTACTGTTGCATGTTTTGCTTTATTATTGAAGGTAAATATAATCGACCTTGTCACCAGAAGTGTTTGTCTGTCTGTGTAACASTGAGGGGCTTGGAAAACTTTGTGATGGGGGGAGGAAGGCACCCAGGCATGTCTTCAGTTCCCTTTGGCTTTCTTCAGCCCCAGAAAGAGCTTTGTGCCTGAGCAGTGATGCAGAACATCTGATGGGCCTGGTTGTGGCCTAATCTCTCTCTCTTTTTCTTTTTTTTTTTTTTCCCAGTGAATATTTTTTCTCATTTAAATAGAGAAGCAGACAATAGTTAAATGCAGTTGCTAAAAACTCTTTTTTTAATCAAGAATTTCACATACACCACTAATTCTGCAAGGCCAGTCAGTATATTGAGAAATGAGATGGCAGTAAAGARTGGTAATTAAACATATGCTGTAGACGAGTGCATGCTGCTACAAGTAGGCAGATAGGTTAAGTTGAAGGCTGCTGGCTTTAGATTAATTCCCTTTTGGTTCTAGTCTTGGATAAGCCTCACGCCTTACTGCTGAGGGCTGGGAGTGAGAAGAGATTACYGTGGAATATATAAAGGGCTTTAATGATAAGTGTGAATCTTGTTCCYGTTGATTTTAATACGTGTTCTAGCTGAAACGGTTATTTATAATTTTTGTGAAATACTTTGCTGTAAAATAGATATTTGCTTTATTTCCATACACGCATTGTGCCTTGTTGTGTGATTATTATAAACATCGGCTTTTGCAGTATTTATACTCACCATTTTAAAAGAAAACTRTTTTAAGCAGTTTTGGTGTTAGGTGCTACAAAGTTAAGAAGAAACAAAGACCGTTCACCATCTGGGGTGAATGTTTGAGGTGACCTTTGCCTTCTGATGAGAAGTCAATAAAGAAGCCCCGGCTTTAGAGGGGGGTTGGATGTGGCACTAAGGACTGGTGTGGGCTGCGGTATTCATTCTTTAGGGCCAAGCAGCACTGCCAGGCTTCTTCCATCCTTAATCTCTGGAGTGAGGCAAGTGCTGATGGAGCGTGTGACCCCAGTTCCTGCTGAARTTTGGGGAAGTTCTCCAGCGCTTATAGGGAAGTTCCCGTGCGCTTAGAGCCAAGTTTAGCATTTAGGATGCCTGGCGCTTGTGTCGGTAAGCGGACACAGCAAATGTGTAAAAGCGATGGCAAACTGCGGGTGCGGCGGGGAAGGGGCGGTGCGGGACCAGGAACATCAGCGGCGGCGAAGCGAGGCCGGTCCGCAGCCGGGCCGGGCGGCGCTTCCAGCGCATTTCCAGCGCTCTCCCTTTGCGCGCAGGGTGAACCGGAGCCGGCCGGGCGCGGGCAGCAGACGGGGATTAGCATATTAATGGCAGCCGGGTAATCGCCTCCCGCCCCTGCCCGCCCTCCTCCGCAGGGCTCACTCCGCCTCGGCACCGCTCCCGGCGAGGAGGAGGAGGACGAGGAGGTGGATGATGCTCCGGGGCGGGGGGAGATGAGGCAGCGGCGCGGCTTCCCCGCAGCGGAGCGCGCTGGAGCCCCGGGCGGGCCGGGGGACCGCGCTCCCCCCGCAGCCAGGTGAAGGCGCACCGCCCCGGGGAGGGCCGGGGCTCCCTCCTCTCGCCGGGATCCGGCACGTCCAGGCGGCTCCAGCCTCCCCCCGCAGGAGCCCGGAGCGCTGAATCGGGACATTGTGTGCCGGAGCTGGCCGGCATCGAGCGCGCTCCGTGTATGTGGCTGCTGGAGGTGGCCGGGCAGCAGCCCCCGAGGCGGGCAGGTGCGGGCTGCATGGAGAAAAGCGGCTGCAGCCCTTTCCCCATGTGCTGGGCTAAAGGTACTCCGACCTTTTATTTATGTATAAATGTGTGTATATGTGTGTATATATATCTGTATGCATTTCTCTCTCCCTCTTAATTTAACGTTTTACCACCTGTGGTTCTATGGTTTTTTTCCTCTCAAAGCCAAGCTAGAAAATAAATATTCTGGTCATGCGCTTGCAGTGCGGAGCTGCCCCTCTGCAGGAGCTGCTTCACCTGACAGCTGGGATGCTTCGGGTTTTGTGTTTTTTTTTTTTTTTCTCCCTCTGCCTTTAAGAATGATTTGAAATGAAAAGAGCGCTTGAGCTGTTTGGTTTGTACTT
This sequence comes from Cardinalis cardinalis, assembly GCA_014549065.1. Classification (NCBI taxonomy): domain Eukaryota; kingdom Metazoa; phylum Chordata; class Aves; order Passeriformes; family Cardinalidae; genus Cardinalis; species Cardinalis cardinalis. Next base: position 3,053,205 of record JACDOX010000050.1, read on the forward strand.
GCACTGATGTGAGGATCTGACGGCTTTGTTTGTGATCTTTGTATGTTTGAAGCCGCTGCAAGGGTGATCCTGCTTTCATTCACTTTTTAGAAGAAGTGGTTTTTAAGTGTCTGATCCTGATCGTAGGGAGCGGAAGACTCACATGTTTTTACTTGATGTCTCTGAATTTGCCACCCCTATTACCCACCCCCTAACGGAGACAATAAGTAGCCACAGAGCATGAATTTATTACAGTGAGACGGTTGGACTTGAAATTGAGGCTTAACAATAGTTAGATGGACATGGGAAAGTCATTCACGTGATAATCTGAATTTGCACCCTAAGATTTTATTATTTACCGCATTATCATCTGGACGTTACTTGTATATTGGAGTTGTGGATGTGACTTTACAGGGATTAAGGTCGAAATTCTGTTAGTAGCTAAAGAATCAAATCTTCCTTAGATGGAAAACAACTGTAAAAAGTTGAATGTTGCTGGTTGTAAGCATAACCTTCCTCGTGCTTGCTTTCATTTCAATGTACTTTCTTTTTTGGAAGAGAAACTGGCAGTGAAGTATTGCGTCACCGTAATCTTGGATCACGGACAGCCAGTTACTTCAGAAGTACAGGGCAAACATATCTGAACTAAGGATTCGATAGGCATAGCTGCTGATTAGTTGTTTGAAAAAAACATTAAATATATTTACAGTTTTTTATTGTCTAGTAGTTAGGAGGGCACACGAAGAAGCATTTAACATTTTGTCTTGCCTGCTTTCTGCACCTTTCAGAAATATTCAGGCTAAACTAGTCCTTGCCACACATTGACAAATTATACCCCATAGAGTAGAATCGGCTTAGAAATGGGAGAAGTGGAACACCACACCCTGGTTTCATGAAGTACAGAACCTGTCAGCTCACTAGGGAATAATATTTAGTAAACAATGAGTAACGGTAGCTGGAAGCAAAGCTAATACAGAGTGTCCTTTGCTTTTAGTAAAACTTGTTTATCATGGAGGGCTAACAACAATGCCAGATCTATGTGTCATAAATTGGGTAACAAAAGTATTTGATTAAATTGGGATTCATCTCCTTGGACTGTTGTGAGGGTCAGGATGAAGGTACCTCCCAGAAAGTAACTTTTAAAAGTAAGGAAGWAGAATCTTCTGAAAGCAAAAGCAAGCTTTTGCCATCTGCTGTTCAGGCTGCTTCGCACTGAGGTATCAATTTCTCCTCCCTACTCCAGTCCCAGAGGATGCCCCGGCAAGGCTGGGGATGGCTGCATTGGGCCATGATAAAAGGTATTGATTCCCCCCCCACCCATTCCAGCTACTGAAATGAATGAAAAATGATCCCACCTCTTCCTCTGGTCGCCTGTGTTCTCAGAACATGACTTCAGGGAAGATTGCTTGTCCGTCCCCTCTGCCCCAAAATCTGGAGAGCAGCCCTGTAATCTCTTGTTCTTCCTGTTGGGGGGAGAAGAGGGGAACACCAGGGGTTGCATAAGAGGACAAAGGCACCAGGATCTTCACAGCTGCCAGTTGTGATGATTTCTAGAAAAAAGCTTCATCACAGCCTCCCAAAAAAATAGGACAGATGAGAAATAGCTTGAGCTATATTTGTCATTGAATGGTGGCCATGCCTTAGTGGATGATTACTTTGTGTACTGTTCACCGGCTTAACCTTAGGGAAATGAGACGGATCTGGCCTACTTTGATAAGGGCTGTGAGATATCTGCAGTCCAAGAAAGGTAATATATTAATGAGAGAACCATTTAGTTCTGATGTCTTTATTCTGCYTCTTTGGTTTTTCTGGTAAAGTGTCAGGTTACCTGTAGCAAAAACTGATAAAACTTCYAAGTATTTTATAATGTCTTAAAATGGGATCTTGATGTGTATGTTTTATTATCCRTAACTTATTTTCTAAGTGCTCTTTTCTCTTTTGGATGGGACAGATTGAGCTTTCATTGTACCAGGTGTGATCTCAGCAAATGTTTGTTCTTTGAAAAGGCTTTGAAATATTTCAGTGAGTCTGTGTTCATACAGAGGTTCCACTTTTTTTAGCATTCTTAAATCTGAAATCGTCAAATCTTCTTAGCGATAGCGTGGGATGACCTAATTGCAGCCAATTCTGTGGCTCTGTCTGTAGGACTGCTACAGAGAATAAGATATTTGCTTGCTTTAGAAAGTACTTGTGTGAATCTGTGTTGTTGCTTTTTTGCCTCCTCTTCACCTCTGAATCTAATCTAAGTATTGTTCCTGAATTGAATRATTTAGTCTGGATCTGCACACTCCAGATTTGAGGGCATTCTGATGGGTGAATGAAGAGAAAGTGTGTGYTTTGTTGCTGGCATATTTCTTCTCAGTAAGTCTGTGTTTCTTTATCAGGATAGGAGTAAGACATTTTTGGCTGCTTCCTCCCTCTCATTAAGTAATTTGAAACTTAAAATGTCAGGTCTTGTGGGCTAATAATCCTGAAGCTCAGTTACAATTTCGGGGGATGCTGAAGTGCCTGTCTTGATCCCTGAGTAGTCTCCACTCCTTTCCCAGCTAAGTGCTGAAACTTTGTGCTGGTGTGTTGTGGAAACACACGGGTTTGTTTCCTTTCTGCCTGTAACAGCAGACTAGAAAGTAGTCATGGATCATCAAAGACTTTTCACTAACATCTCTGAAATTTGTTAACATCATTAATAGTATAATATATTACACTTTGACCTAGAAACTTTCGCTGGTGAACTCTTTTCTTGTGTTTCCTGTGAATTCCTGCCATTTTAACCTTACACAATAACTGGGTGAAAGCAGTGTAAACGTGGCAGCCAAGGGTAGCTGGGTGGCTCTRCTATAGGTCTGTGAATTACCCACCCCAATGAGGTGGAAGTTTCTTGAATAACTTCCAGAAGAGCTCTGTTTAGTCCTTTATGAACAATTAATTGATGTAATTCAGTGTGTGCCATGTGAGTTGCTACTGCAGGGKGATCACAGTCCTTGAACTCAGCCATTCAAACTAACATGGAAAATCTATACTGGCTTAAAATAATTGAGCCAAATTCAGTCAAAAACCTGCTCTTGATTAAAAGAAGTATTAAAAATTTTAACCTGTGTTGTGAAATGTATTTAATCTGCTGGGAAAGAGTTTTGCCCTATTGCAGATGTTGGAATCTTTTTTTAAAGAGAGAAGCAGTTCCAAGTGAAATGTTGTGGGTTTGKTTTTTGGTGAGCCCTGCTGATTGAGGGGGTGTGTTCAGATGGWCATGTGTTGAATATAAGCAAGACGGTTGGATGCATAAGAGAGGAGGTCAGAGCTGTTTCTCCTTCATCTCCATGTCATAAATCTCTGCTGTTTTGCTGACAGAGTGATAAAATTCAGTCCAACAGGCCCTTAGGTTTTTATGTGATAGGTGATTGCTAAGAGGGACACAGCCATAGAAAATGGAGTACGGGCAGTTGCTATGAAGGTTGTAGGCAGGTGTATAATTTCTAAAGCRAGATATCCTACTTCTTTGACATAGACATTGTATATCTAACATAGAAATATAATTGTTCGTGTTTCTAGAAAGGAAAAAAAAGCCATTCTGTTTGTGTGAGTGTTCTGCTGCATCTTCTCAGTGAGCTTCAGTTCAAGTGACTGGAGGGAAGCACCTGCTCTAGCATTTTTTCTTTGCTCTGTAGGTGTAGTTTAGGAGTGACATTAAGTGCTTTTCCCTTGGTGTCTGAGGGGAAAACAACTGGGAAAAGTCTGGTCTGTCATTTGACAGTCTGTTGTTGGCTAAGCATGTGGGCTACATCGGCCATTTCCTTCTGAATGGTAATGTTGCCTAAACTTTTGTTAAATTTAGTGATAACTATGTAGCTTCTTGAGCTATGAGGCTTGCAAACCCTGAAAAGCGTCTCTACAGTTCCTGGGTTTTTTTTGGAGGTTTTTGTAGAAAGAAGAAAAATAATGTTAAACTCATCAAACCACTAATTTTTAAAGGCAAAAAGTTCATAGAATCACAGAATGGTTTGTGCTGGAAGGGACYTTAAATATCTGTCTGGTTCCAGCTCCCCTGCCATGGGCAGGGRCACCTTCCACTAGACTGGATTGCTCAGAGTATCATATTCCTGATATGCCTGTATATATTTAAAGGTGGAAAATAATCTGGAAAAGCAAGGGGGGTTCCCTTTCAGTGTTACAGCACAGCGTGTGGTAGCTCAATATTCTTCAAAATAGAGGAACTGTGCAGCTCAGGGAGTCTGCTGCATTCCCACTGGGGTGATTGTTCGTATTCAAAGACGACTGGAATGGAAGATGGAGCTTGAGATATTCTTACAAGAAAGGAAAGTGATTGTTTTAAAGGGCTGGGGGAGCATTTGGTGTTCCCTGGGTAATGGAGATGTGTGATCTTATCAATTGTAGCACCTGGTAATGAGCCAGTGAAGCAGCTTGGAATTAAATTCTGAGCTGCCTGGAACAAACCTAAAACTTCAGTAAGGAAAACAAAATGTTTGAAATATCCTTTTAAAGAAGCATTGGAAAACAAGTCTAGCAGCAAAGTGTGGAAGTTGGAACCCAAGTGAATGTTTCATTGTTGGAAATGATGCATTAAGCAGAAGAGTTAACCAGGAGTTAATGGCCCTAATTGCTTTCTTATTCAGTTTATATTTGAAATGCCTGTATCACAAGTCCCATTGTGTGTTTGTGTATGTTTATTTTCTGTATGTAAAGAACATCTACAGATGTGTGCATAATTTGATTTGCCCAGTTAGCCTGGCAAGACTTGCAGTATTTCAACATTAGATACCAAAGATGATCTCTTACCTGCTTTTGTGTTTTTAGCAAATGCAATTCGTTGGGCAATGTCTCTTTTGGAAGCTTTTATTGGTAGGGCTGTGGTACTGAAATGAGCTTTTGTGACTGGTGTTGTATTTGTAAGAAATGTATTAGGTTGTCTCAACCCTTCACTTGCTGTAGTGTTGCTGAAATTGAATAGTTGCAAATTCACGTCTTGTAAAAATGTTGATGTGCCAGCAAAGATTATGTACTTTTAATTAATTGTCTGGGAAAAAAACCCTCACTAGTATTCCTTAATTCATGACCTGATATGGATTTGTTAATGAAATTATTAAAAACTGGAGACTTTATAGATTAATATACACTATAACAGTATAGTAGGGAAACCTGTACAAGCTGCTGAATTCTATAACCCAGCACAACAACCAAAAGCCAAACATAAAGAAATATCTTTGTAAATACTATATTAAAAGAAGCTTAAGTGCAGGACATAGTAAATGTATTCGATTAGAGGAGTTACAGAAATACTGTATCATTCATGAAGATTTCATCATCATGCAAAAGCAGTGAGATCCCTGAAGTATCTCCTGTTGAATCAATGTTGAGAACTGCCAGTGCCAGGTTTCCCTGCTGGCTTGTCAGGGACAGGGCTTGCTGAGATGTGGAGGTGATTGAGGTATGGAGGTAACTGCTGGTTGCCCAGCACTGGATTTATTGGCATATGGAAAGAGGGCAGGATTATACTCTTCTGATATTCAATGTAGCTTAGCATAGATATTAAGAAAAGCATTTCTGTGTGTATTCAATCCTGCTGAGTCATTTTATTGAAAATAACCTGTAAACAACCTCCCTTTTTTCATTTATTGATTTGATAACTGGGGTTTGTAACTTTGCCAGAAGTGAGATTGGTTAATCCTCTCCCCAAGCGCTGTCACTGCTTTCTGAAGCAGTGTTTCTCCTGCCAGTGATTTCAGATCCATAACAGCAAGCACTAGGGGTTTGTACTTTCTATTTAAATTGSAATCTGCAAATGAAGTATTGTCCTCTGTTTTACCAAGGAAATGTCTAAGGAGAAACAGCTTTTTCCATGGGCTAAGTCTCCTCRTCTTGAGTAAATACAGGAGTAAAATCAGTGTGTGCTTCAGTTCTGCTGTGCCTTGGGACAGCTGCTCACAGCACCTGAGCTCTTCAGTGATGTCTTGTGCAGCATCACATCAGCAGGGGGTCAGGGTAATGAACTGAACAGTGGCATTTTGAGACCCAAAGCTGAACTTTTTACTTCAGTTGGTTGTGCTGTAGAACTAAAAGTAAAAACAGACATTCCKCTGGATGAAGCAAAATTAGTCACTTAATTGCCAGTATTTGGTCATGGATTCCCATACCATTTGAGTTTTCTCCTTTAACATCCATGTAGAGGTCATTGGAGCAAGGAACATTTTCATCATCAGTGATTGCAGGGTGAGTAATGGTTCTGCTGTCCTGTTACATCTTTATTTCTGGGAAGGAGAGTGGGAAGGAACTGGGTGTGTTCTGTAGCTTCGTAGCTGATTTTGGAAGATAAGGGGCAATAGGATTGAAACTGTTCTCTCAACTTTCCTGCTAATGTGTTTGCAAGTCAGCAATGATCTGTTCTTGCTGGTATGGGGAGATAGTAGGAATCATGTTCCTGAAATCTCAATGTGTTCAGCTCAAAGGGGGTTTTGTCTTGGCTCTGTCACGATGATTGGTCAAGATAATCTGAAGCATTGCAACAAAGATACTTTGGAGTAGAGCAGCCTTTTCAATTTGACCCTAACAAATGATTCCCATGCAACAAATTGCATTGCCAGGTACTTGAACAGCAGCTTTTTGTCCATTCAGGTGTTTGATTGCAGCAGTCTTGACTCATGCTGGCAGAATTAAAAGGTCTCTGATTTATGGTTCTGTATAGCTGTACCTGTCAAATAGGACATGTGTGTGCTGCAGATATCCACCCCAGCCCCTCCCCAGAGGGAAAGGGCACTGCTCAGGTGACAGGAGCTGTGTATCTGTTCCCAGTTCAGGGCTGATTCTGTGTCATGTTTATCACAAGAGCAGCAAAGAAATTAAGATTTACACCCYGAGCTGTTCCGATCAGTGTCCTCTGGATGGAAGCGGGATGGGCATGCAGGGATGGTGCCTGTCAGATCAGGAAGTTAATGTTTTATCAGCTATCCAGGTTTAGCAGAAGATGGGCTTTTCTGCATGTGATTCTGAACCTAAAATTAAGGGGATTTTGCTCTGGTTATAGTTGTGAGAACTTAATGCTTGTGATTTTCTTACAGAGATTTGGGAGGATGCTGTAGAACTCCAGAATGGTTTGGGTTGGAAGGAATCTCCAAGATCATTTCACTCCAACCCCCTCAGCCATGGACAGGGATGCCTTCCACTACCCCAGGTTGCTCCAAGCCCCATCCAACCTGACCTTGAACMCTTCCAGGGAKGGGGCAGCCACAGCTTCTCTGGGAAATCTGTGCCAGGGCCTCACCACCCTCACACTAGAGAATTTCTTCCTTGTTCCTGTTCTGTCCTTGAAACGAAAGATTTGCCCCTTCAATCTTTTGCTTTTACTTTTATATTTTTTAAAATACATACACATAGTATTTCACAGAGTATCTAATATAAAAAAATAAAGTATATTATATACGGTTTATAGTATATAAACTGAATATATGAATGCAAGGCATCATCAGGTCTTTGGTAGGAAAATATCAATTAATTTTCTTCTTTCCAGAGTAATTTTGGTGGTTTTATAGGTTCTGATTTTAGATGACACTGAACAAACGTTTTGCTGGTTTTGGTTGCATTAATTTAGTTTTCTTGGAACAAGCCGTGTCACTTGTATTGACCAGTAGTGTTGGACTTCATGTTTGAAGTACCAAACTTGCACATCTAAATATAATTTAAGTATCTTTTGTCAGTCTAGAGGTGCAATTAAAATACTTTTAGAATAATATTCTTMTCTGCCACATCTCGCTTCTCTTGCCACCTCTGGCTGTGATACATTTGGGCAGTTTAAGTAATCTCCCACGCTGATGAAAACCAAGGTGCTGCAGTAGGAACAGGAGCACTTGCTGTGGCTGCCAAATAATTTCTGTGATAGACCCTCCTTCAGGTAGTTTTCTACTCAGAATTATCCAAGTCCTTAATTGCTTTTGTTGAAATCAGTCTGGAATCTCTGAAATTGTTCATTCCTAACATTTGAAGGGATAATAGTTGTGCTTTTCTGTGTCTGGTSTGTTCTGGGAGGGAGCAGTGACTGTTGGAGATGGGAGAGAGAAYGAGCTGTAAATGAGAATTATCTGAAATCAGGAACAAGCACACCCTGGATACTCCTGGATATACTGCAAGGTCATGTTCACAATTCCTGTTCCATCCTGTAGGAAAAGCCAGGCAAGTTAAAACACACTTCATGTTTATCCAGCAGAGAAAAGCAATGGCAACCAGTCACTTCTATTTAATCCAGATTTATCTCTAGTTCGTTTTTTTAAKGTTAAAATCACAGTCAAGCCAAAGTAAAATAAACCACATAAGGAGGGTTTGGGTGTAAATATATCAAGAACAAGGAAAAAACCATCAAAATGGGGGAAAACTCTCATACTTGAAACAGGCTGTAAGATGGGATCATGTTTGGGTCTGTGTTYATGAGTTCACAGAGGTCAAAAATACTGGCTGAAGGATTTTTACATCCAGGTGTCTCAAGTTACTTGTGTGGTTGCAAAGGCTGGTGCATCTTCAGAAGAATGAGAAACGAGGACAAGTTTAAAACTTGCAGTCACAAATCTTCTGTCTTTTTTCAGCGTGGTATTGGGAAATTCAGGAAAGATTAGTATGAGCACAGTATTTAGAGACATAAAATCWAGAGGGAGAACACCAAACCTCAAARTAGTTTTTTATATCTGCCAAGAATAATAATTTTATTTTATGAATCAGTCACTGATGTCTCAATCCAGTGAGTATTTTCCTGTTCAGTGGTAGGAACATAAACAAGAGGTTGTGATTTTTTGGAATAATGCTACATTTTGGGAAGTGAGAGTCATTCCCTTTCCCTAATGTGAGAATGATCTTGAATTTCAGTTTTGTTTGTCTGTGGTACACGTGATGCTTCAGCCCTACAATAATTGTACAAAAAATAGTTAATCTATAACTTTTTGTTGGTTATTACCACAAAATTCTTGAATATTTTTCCTTCTCTTTTTAGGACTTTCCTTGCTCTGTATATCCAGTCTGCACTCACATTATTAATGTTGCTCCAGTTTTGTTGTAAATGGGAATAAAAATGTGCTGCTTTATTTCTTTTCTCTACTAGGAAAAGTATCTCAGATCAGGCAGTAGGTAGGACCTGAGCTGTGCCCTTCTGTTCTCCCAAGGACAACCTCCTGCACTGCAATAAAGTTGCCCATAAAATGTGTCCTTTGTGACTGACTGGGCAGATTTTATTGGGCTGGGTCTTTTCAGGTGCAGATTTTATTGGGCTGGGTCCTTTCGGGTGCTGAATTCTTCCTCTTTCCTCATCCAGGGGCACCCAGCTATTCCAGCACTCACCACCACCAACACATTTGTGTATTCCTGTCTGCTGGAAATCCACAGGGGTGGGTGTTGCTTTGCAGAATTAAAGCCCTACTGAAGAAGAAAAGTGGATCTGGGACACTTGGGGTTGTGGATTTGTTAATTCTGGCCTGTATTTTCTTTGACATTGGTGGTACAGTGTAATTTGGCACTAAATTTTTAGATGGACTATTATTTTTTGCTTTAATTATTTAATGCTTAAATATTACTTTGTGGGTTTTTTCTTTTTTCTCTTTCATTTCAGAYGAGAGAGGTGTTGTTTGTTTTATCACTGTGAACTGTTTTGTTTMGCATGTAAGAGAAGATTATATAAATGTTATAATAACTTGATTTATAAGTTCAGAGATTTCTGTCAAAACAACATGTTTATAGTCATACTCCCAGCCTAATTTGTTATCTCCCTTTAATCTTAATTTTCTTGCATTGAAACRAACAAACATGGAATTTAAGCCTTTCCTGCAAAATATCCTATAAGAATTGACAAATTCTATCCAAAATAATTTCTTTGTAAATACCTTGTATTGGTATACATCTTTGCTAAGTGCCTTTTAAAACATTGAGATCAATCTGTATGTTTAATATATRCTGTACAGCAATATATTGTCTTCTTTAAATTAGACTCTGAAAGAACAAATCCAGTTTTTAATTTATGTCTTGCATCTGAAAAATGAGGAAAAAAGTATTTAGCTTTTTTYCCTGAACATTTTTCCAGTTTATAAAAGCAGCAACTCTGATTTTAGGTTGGTTTTTTTTTACATCAGATATTGCTGGTGACAGAACTTAAYAATGAAGGCAGACACACCAGGGAAATAATTTAACTTTTTTCAAGTCCTGTCCTGTTAAATGCTGTGATTGAATTGTGATTCAAGGGAAGATGGATAAGAGATGTTTTTAATAAATTACATTATATATCATAAAGTGAAGTAAATAGAAACTGAACCAGGGTTGTGTTGTGTTTTGGTATTAGTTGWCTATGTCTCCAGAATCTTTATGCTGTGAGTTTCTTTTGATTAATTAGAACAAAGAAGAATCTTGAGTTGTCTAGTTTAAAAAAAAAATAAAATGAGCATGCATTGGTGTTGAGAAAAGTCTTCCACAGTTCGAGTTCGCCCCAGAAGCTTCAAATCTGATGAAGAAGTCCTGAAATAAATTGAGTTTTCTGACCTTGAGTGTGGCAGGGGATCATTACAGTGAGTGGGGAAATGGGGCCGGGCTGTGCTGCTGCTTCTGCCCTGGAGAACCTGCCAGGATCTGTTCCCGGAGGGGTTTTTCTTACAGCTTCACCCTCTCTGTGCCTATCTCACTTGTGCTCTAAGTGTCACAGTCTGTGCAGCTCAAGTTCTTGCTGTGAAAAATGCATTTTCCACAAAGAAAGGTGGAACAGGGATGTTTTCAGACGCTGTTCAGTGACATCTTAAATAAGGAATTAGTGTTGCCCGTTAATGAATCAGAATTTGATCTTTCTTAAAACTTTTTAAGTGTGTAGGATTGCAATAAGTGGAAAATAGTGGCTTGGGGCTGTTAGTTTAAGGGCTTGATCTTTATTTATTTATTTTTAAAAATTTATTTATTTTGCCTAAAGGGGTAGAGTAAACCATGAAGTCTCATCAAGTATGCTGCTCTGTACTCTTCTTTGTATTAGCACAGTATTCTTCTGTTCACCTCTTAAAGTGGGAAAACTAATTTCCTTCTGGAGTGTGAAAATCATTTGCAGCTCATTTCTTCAGAGCAAATCGTATTAACTCTTGATGTCTCAGATTTTCCTCTGAGTGGTGTTGTCTTTGACAGAAGAACATAACTGCGTTTTAAGTGAGCTTTTCTTGTCGAATTCCTGTCAACCATGAAACTCACTTGCTAAGTGAAATATTCTGCAGCTGATTAAAATGTAATGAAATCATGTTTCTGACAAATGCTGAGCATCTTTAAAGACCATACTTTGACATTTGCAAAATAATGGGAAATAATTAGAGGTTAGTTGTGCTTATGCTGCTGTTGACTGTGCCAGGCATATCTCAAATTAACCTTTTCCTTTACATTTCATTGTAGTTACTTGTTYTGTCATGTGTTCAATTGGTCTCTGGTGAAAAAGAAGCATCTCATTACCCCTTAAAAGTTCTTATCACCTCTTTAAAATTCCAGTGCCTGGCTGGAGACCTGTGGATGGTGCCACGATAGTCAGTGATCAGCTGTTTTGTTGATTTTGGTGCAAATTACAGGTGCTCAGCATCTTCCTTATATCAGATGCAAACAAACCTTACTTGTCKATCCTGTTCCCAGAGAATTCCATCAACTTCTGCCCCTGTTTAAGATTCTTGGTCTTTTTATTCGCATCTGTCCATTTAGTTGGTCAAACTTGGCCGGGTATGAGCTAAGAGTTGATAAATTACTTTAAAGAAAGAGGAAAAAGAGAAGGTTGAAGTTGGAAATTACACTTGGATTTATAATACTGGTATTTTCACCAATTTTTGCCTTCAACCATTGCAATGGAATTGTTCTTCTTCATCTCCTACCTGTTCTCTGCCTCCCTTTGTCTTTCCTCTTCACCTCTCTCTTGACCAGGTATTGAAAATCAGTAAATGTTACTGAATAGATTAGCAGCAGAGGCTTGGAAGTGTCAGTTTTAGACTGTGAACCCCAAGAAAAACCAAACCCCCACCAAAACCAGAAGAAAATAAGGCCAGACTGATTTATYCTATCTTCATGTGTAAAAGGAACTCAAAAATCATTTAAGCAGCAGTAGGAGCAGGGCTCAGAGGGAAGCGAGGGCTCCATGGTTGGGAAGAGTGGATGAGGAAATGCTTGGCAGGGAGGAAAGGGGGTAGCAAGTTCTGCRGCTTTGGCAGCAGCAAGGACAAATTATTAAGTTGGTGAAGCAGCCTCTGGTGACAACTTACTTGCCTTTGAAAAATTAACTCAAACCTCTGTACAAATACACTCTTCAGAAATGATCATGTATCAATTTTGTAGCTTCTAACACAGACATGTCTGAGAAACCAGACAAATTCCTTTAATGATCTTTGGGTGTTAAACTATACATGAGAACTTAAACTGTGTGCAAGAAAATATTTTTTTAAGAAAACTTGAAAAATAAGGTCTGAGTGATGGGGTATCTTTAATTTTCTTAGTTTTTTTGTGTTTTTTTTTTTTAACATACTTATATGAACCCTTTAAAGGATCAGAATATATACAGTGTAGGCTTTTTGGATGTGTTCATAGATGGGCTTTTTTTCATAGGATTGTTTATTTTTCTATAATAATAGAAATATATGTTTCTATATGTTATTTATTCTATAATAAAAATGKTTTTTGACTTCTTTTAGTTTTTTCACTTGGTTTCAGGCTTTTCTAAGCATGGACATCATTGTCTTGCACTGGCATCTGTTGACTTGATAAATGTAGTCTGTGAATAAGCTGCCAAAGCTGCATATCTGTATTTTTATCTGAACTTTTTGGAAGCCCCAAGGGTTATATTTGACCTTTGGAACAAGTCCAGGGGAGGCCATTAAATTGATCATGGGGCTGGAGCACCTTGGCTATGGAGACAAACCAGGAGAGTTGGGACTGTTCAACCTGGAGRGGAAAAGGCTCCAGGGAGACCTTGCAGCCCCTTCCAGTGCTTGAAGGGGCTGCAAGGTTGTTGGAGAGGGGTTTGGGACAAGGGCCTGGAGTGACAGAATGAGGGGGGAACCACCTTAAGATGTAGGACAGGAGGTTTAGATTRGATATTRGGAAGAAATTCTTCCYTGTGAGGGTGRTGAGGCCCTGGCACAGGTTGCCCAGAGARGTTGTGGATGCCYCATCCCTGGAAGTGTCCAAAGCCAGRTTGGATGGGGCTTGGAGCAACCTTGGATTGTGGAAGGTGTTCCTGCCCATGGCAGGAGTTGAAATGAGATGAACTTGAAGGTCTCTTCCAACCCAAACCATTCCATAATTCTGTATTTCACCTTCWATAGCAGAAGCAAAAAGTGAAGCTTTTATGAATATTCTTGATGTAAAAAAAATTAACCCATCAGTGGTTCAGTCTCTTTGGACAGCATCTCCTACTTGTGACTCTCCCAGGAGAATCTGTGAGCATGACTGTTGTCTGCAGCCTGTCCTTCTGTTTCCTAAGTATCCACTGCATTAGAGACATTCAGGCAATCTTTTAATACCAGTTTATCCATCATTGTGGATCTTGTAAGTATTGATCAAGCTCCCATCTGGAGTCCTGCCTTTTTTAGGTTCCCTTTACAAGGCTCCTGCTCTGCCCCTGCATTATGGACAGTGCAGAAGATGTTCTGGAAATTCCATTGACTTTTCTGTGGAACCTTGGGGCTAAAATAGAAAAAACTTAATCCATAATTCTCTGCTGGCAAGGGRTTGTGTGATGCTGAAGACACCCACCCCTTGCCTTTGTAAGCATTGACAGAACCTCTTCCAARTCACAAAGATCCCAAAGACCCAATTTCAGGCTAAAATTGGTAATCTGATGAAATACTGTAGTCTTTGTTTGGAATATTTCATAATTTTATCAATTTGTGCAGTTTTTCCTAATGCTTGCTCCTGTTCAGTTAATGTAGGGATTTAAGTGTTTTCAGGTACTTTGACCCAGGTAGCTCTGACTTGCTGCATRTTTGTGGTGTGGAGGGTGTATTGTCACAACATTCAGGTTTTGTGCAGAAATATTTTCATACATATTAAAGCACACACATTCCTTGCCGAAGGAGATTGCTCTTCTATTTTCTCTCTAGCTAGTACAAATTATTTATTTGAAAATAAATTAAAACATATTAAGAGCACAGATTGCAAATAGGTAAAAACTCTGTTTCCTGAAGCTCATGTGTGGAGGTGTTTWAATTGCCAGGTCCTTTTGGATTGTGTTCTCAGGCCAAGTCAATTCAGCATTTAAAAACTGCACGTGTTCAATGCATCCCCCCTCTCCAATTAATATTCCTGTATATTCTAGTAGAGGCTTGAAGGGGATGGATTGATACCTCTGTGTGTGTGGTGTTAGCTTATGGAGGTGTCTTGTTTGTGTAACACCAACTTAATTTATTACCACCTGCTGTTTCTGCAAATGGTGAGATTGTCACACACAAATTGCATATTTCATCACTGTGGTGGTGGGAATTGATTTATTGTTTCCAGGGAAATAATTTAATAGAAGAAAAATGCACTGTAAAGTAAGTTGCATCTTTATGAGCTTCTTACTTACCTGTCCATTATCAAATATATTCTAAAAAGGTGCAGTAAATTCTTGTGGGGCTAGTGAAACCTGCTGACTTGGTGCCTTCAGGTGTGTATGAATTTCTCCACCATGAAGGTGTTAAACCATGAGGATGTTAAACCAGTCAYCCCTGTCTCCTTTGCTCCCCTGCCTTGATGAGGATACGCTCACACTGGTGGTTTGGGACCTCAGTGCTGCTGAGTCTGTGCTGATCCACCATGGGTGAGCTGTCACAGAACCTGCAAAGACTCAATTTTACTTCTGGTTTTGAAATGTGTAGCAGTTGAATTAGGTATTTCTGATATTTCTGACCCCATTCCTTGTTGTTTGAAATTAGWTAACTGCCAGTAACAAATAAATATCTGGGTTATCTCAGGTGGGATGAGATGGACTACACGGAGCAACCCAAACAGTTGCCTTAGTGGAAGATGCTGATGTGGATTTTGGCACAAGCTGTGTTGTATTTRTGGCTCATGTGTTGCAAAGCATGATGAGGTTTTGACCCAGTGTGTCTCCTGTCAGGGGAGGTTGGAGAGGAGATGAAAATAGTGCTACATGYACTGTGATTGATTATTCTTGTGGTGTTCCTGCATGATTCCTTCCACAATTGGTAGTGACAAAACTGAGGAAACTTTATTGTACTGAAGCTTGTCTTGCTTTAAGGGATTGCACCCACCTCTTCCAGGTTCCAATTAATTTTCTACCACAGACCAAATATTTTATCATTTTAAGTACTAAATTCCACTTTCAGAGAACCCTCTTGAAGGAAGCCCTAAATTAAATGTATTTGGGCTGGTTAATATCAGTTGGAATGGCTTTCTTCCCCTGGTTTACAAAGTTCAGGAAGTAGTGACTCAGTTGGAAGTAGAGTGGTCTAATTGCAGCTGTTACCTTCTTCAGCTCAGAAGTTTTAACCCTTCTGGTCACTTGTGTCTCATGCAAAGCCAGATTTTTAGCTGATCTGACATACATAGTGGAGATGGTCCAAGGAAAAATTAWTTCATTTTTCTAACATCAGTTCTTTGGTAAGCTGTTGTCTGACTCCTCTCTGTTTACTGCACGTCTAGGAAACGCCCAAAGCACACATTCTGAACCCACTTTATATTGTAATTGAGTTATTTAGGCGAGAGCTTTCCCTTAAAATTGTGAATTCCTTATTTCTTAGTAGAGTGTACATGTCAAACCTCAGGCCCTGTGGTGTATTAGACATGCTTTAATTAATCTAAACTCAAGAAAGGTTCAGTAGCCCTGTGTTCGTAGATTGAAGGTAAAGACTGAGAAATGCTTTGGGTGGACACCAAAGTGTTTTCTTGGATTATGCCAATTTTCAGAGCTCTTCAGTGTTGATGGTTCTATTCAGACATTTAATGATGCATTCACTGGAAAACCCCACCAGAAAGCTCAGAGCTGCATCAGGATTGAAAASAGCAAAAGCCCTGAATGCCCTTCCCTTAGCTGGGCAGTGCACAGCACAGAAGTCCCTTTTTTTCTGGAGAGAGTGTGGGAACAAGGGACCCTGTCCAARGGACAGTTCCAGCTGCAGTGAGGTGGTGAGTCCTGGGTTTGGATTCAGCCCTACACAGCACGTCAGGAGCACCCACCTGGGATGGAAGCACTGGTGGGGAATCCATAAATTGTGTTCTGATCCAAAGCAGTATGGTATCATTGGTGCTGACTCCAGAACTCTGAAGAGGGCCCTGATGATCTGTTTGGAGTGGATGAAGTGTTTTAAATTGCTTTTTAAATTGCCTTTTTAAGGCTTTATTATGTTTTGTTGGTTTTTGTTTTATTTTTAATAAAAGTCTTGAAGTGGTCCATGCAGTGTATGTTTATCTGCTTCTAGCTTGACTTAGCCAGAGTACAGAGTAAAGAGTCATCATTTGTACCTCTGGAGAAGCTGCTGTTACTGGCTTTGAAAAACCCCTGAGCCAGAATCGACCTAAGGAAAACTTTTTACAGGTCACTGAATTTTGTAATAGGCCATTGCCCTGCCAGCAACAGCGAGGCTGTTGTCATGCTGTTCCTCCTGAGCACTTAAGTGCTTTTATCTGGCAGTTGAAATTATTAAAGKGGGTTAAACATTAAAAGATAGTTGGAACATTCTGAATTATAGGCTGGGATGGTGTCATTCAGTAATATAAAACCAGGAAACCCCAGGTGAAATCGAATGGTGGCCAAAGCCAAATGTGTTAAGCCTTGACAGTGTGTAGCTGGGATACCTCATTGCTCTCCTCTGCTGCCTCCAGTTTCAGGCACTTCTGGTTTTTAATTTTGGAGAAGCACCCTTGCATCATCACCGATTCTGATAAATTTTTACCATTCAAGAAGGACAGTAAACTCTCCCTGTTTGTATTTACTTCTAAAGTTGTTTGGAAGAAGAGCTGGGCTATGTGGGTCCTCCTTGGAGCAGTATTTCAGACAGGAGTGTTAGAAAAGATTATTTGAATTTACACAGCTTCCTTCAGTCTCTTAATTCAATTTTCATAGGAAGGGCTGCTGCCAACAAGTAGTGCAGCTTCAAAATACATAGAAATTAATTTAAATCTTTATTTTAAAATTGCACAGTTGTTACTTGCTCATTTCTCTGGTGCCTTTTGCAATAAAACTGCACCCCTCTAATTCTCTAGAGCTTGCTAGAAGCAAGCAACAGAAAATGCAAGGGGAGATTAGTGTTTATTTGAATTTCAGTGGTGCCAAGGGACCACAGTGAAAGTTCAGAGTGCTGTTGAGAAATTAGGCAAGTATCTAACTGGATACTGTGTTCTAATTAAAGCTTGTACAGACATTGATTTTCTTGTATTCCCAACACAACTGATGTTTCCTCACTATTTAATTTTTTAATATTAAAAATAGAAAACGGTGCTGGCTCCAGAGGGAATTGCTGATAGCACAGATTATGTAATGTTACAATAAAATTGGGTTAAACTGAGTATTTAAAGGTACATTAGGACTTAATCCTGTGGGATTTTTAGTGAGARGGATGGGTGGTGTTTTGAATGCAGGGTGGATGAGCACAAGACTTTTTGGGACATTTGGAAAATTGCTGCTTGACAGGACAATTGTTTAACCRTTGGTCTGTCCCCTGAAACTTTCTCAGTCCCTTCATCCCAAGGTGCAGCTACCCCAGTACCAGCACTCAGCAAAATGCACTCAGAGTTCAAAATTCTTTGGCACTCAGCAAAATCCACTATTGAGTTCTTCAGCAGCCTTTGACCATAGCAGCTGTACAGGGAATATGCCATGGTTTAATTTAATTTAGGTGATACATTWATTTATTTATACTTCGTTTATTATTGATTTTTAGTGAGTTATCCTTGTCTTACATTTACAGGCCCAGGATTGTCATATTACTTCACTTCATGYGGGTCTTGTAGTTCATGCTGTGTCTGAATTCCTCCTTCATGCTTCCTTGAATGTTTAATCTCATAAAACATTATTATAATTGAAATAAATGTTCCCATATTGGCAATTTGTGTTGCTAAACTTGTTTTGACTTTGGTCTGTATTATCTTTCAACTGTATTGAGACACAGATTTAGTAACTGTTCAGGCAATATTCCCTGAGGGGAAAAAATGGAATTGCCAGTACTGGTTTCCTATTCCATGCTGATGCAGTGAAGTACTTGGTGAGATGATTTAGGCCAAAGTAGGTACTAAGAACTTGATTTTAAATTGTTTTAATGTGTCTGGCTTTATACTTTGACCTGAGAGCCTTGATAAATGCTTTTGACTACAAATACTGCCCTTAAAAATACATATATTTGGAAGAGTAGGGAGAAAGCAGTGACCAGGAAGGGATTAAAAAGAGGCAGCAAGAGATATAAGTAAATAAATGTGTTACTRGATGTTGTCATAGCAAATATTAGCAAAACCAGTGAACATAGTTGAAAGGCAGGGTATAGTGGAACAAAGGATTGCACCTTTTTTCTTTTGCTTTTGAACATCAGCATTAGCTGAAAGAAGAAGTACAAGAAAAATAAACTCAGCAGGGAACAAACAAGGACATTCCAACGTGACTTATGGAAATAGCTGAAATTACTGAATGTCTTTGAAGGCTAAAGTGATGGTAAAAGGAAAAAATAGCCCTTCTCCTTTCTTTTTGAATCCATCYCTAATTTGAAATCACAAACCTGATGGTTTTCTCCAGGTTTCATCCTTAAATGTGTAACAAGATGTTGACATCAAGRGAATGCAAAAAGGACTTGTCACACACCTGCACCTTTGCTGCTTCCCTGCTGTGCTGAGGATGTGTTTGTATCAGGTGATGGAGTACCAGAAGTCAGCAGTGTGCTGACTCCCAACACAGACTCCAAAAATACAGGCTTTGTCATGGGGATCCTAGTTAAAATTGTACTTTACACCTTTCCTGTCGGTGGGGTTGAGATAGTCAAGTTAATATTTGCAAGGTGAGTTACAGCAGGATTTAATACAAGCTGTGAAAATGGATTGAGTTTGAAATGCACTAGGTGTTTACTCTCTGATGTGACATATATTCTGGATAATTTATGATTTTAGAGTGTGAAATAAATCCTTAATTTGGTTTTTATCACCAAATAACAAAATTTCAGATGTTGCAAGGCCCCTGTGGAGATTTAGCCTCCTCTGCCTCTGCTCTGAGCAGGGTCAGCCTACAGCAGCTTGCTCAGGACTGTGTCCAGCTGTGATTTGAATATCCACAGATGGAGATTCCACAACCTCTGGGCAACCTGTTGCAGTCTTCAGCCACCTGTGTGGTGCAAAAACTTTCTCTTAATACTTAAAATGGGAATTCCTGTTTTGTCCCTTTGTGCCCAAATAAAAAATGTATCACCGGGCACCATTGGGAGCAGTCTGGCTCCATCTTTATTTATACACATTTGGAAGATCCCCCTGARCTTTTTACCCCAGGCCAAACCATCCCATTTCTCTGAGCTTTTCCTKGTATGACAGACACTCAAATTCCTGACCTGTTTTTGTGGTCCTTCATTGGACTGTCTCCATAATGTCCATGTCTCTCTTGTCAGGATGGTAACAAAGCCCAGGAGCTTGCAAGGACACTTTGCTGGTTCATGGTTGGCTTGTTGTCCACTAAGACATCCAGGTTCTCTGGAAAGCTGCTTTCCAGTCAGTCTGTCCAGTAAAGCAGTGTTGTTTGTCAAAGATGCAAGCAATCTAAATCTAATATTTTATTTACTTTAATAATGAAGTAATATTTGAAAGTATTTTAAGTCTTGTAGAAGGATTATTACACCAGCACCAGAGAACAAAATGAACTCTGAATCCTTACTGTATTTTTATAGATTCTTTTCTACTAGATTTTATAGATTCTTTCAGGTTTATATAGGTTTGAATTTTGATGGACAGAGTTATTTTGCAGAAATGCCACCTGGAAGGAGCTTTAGCTCACAGATGTCGATGCCTTCAAGCCTTAGATGGGGATCAGAATGTGGAGGTTAAAGAATAATAAGATTTCATGATGTCTACAAAGGACAACATGGAGTCACAATGTGAATAATGTGAATAATTACAGCTTGGTTCCTTGTAACATGAACCTGTTAGCACTGCATTGTTGGCCATCAGCCAACACTAATAAGAGAAAATGTTGTTTATTTTTTAAATTATTTTTTTATTATCAAACTGCTGATATTGAAGACATTATTTGCATTGAAACCATTTTCCTTATGAGATGACTCTACCATCACTTTATTAACCAATTTGCAGTTAATTGATTTAAATATTTTTTAATGACTTTTGACTGTCTCATTAGTGGAAATGATTTAATTTCTGACTACTCAAAGCTCATAGTGAAACGTGACTTAGAACTTTGATTGTGCTACTGGAAGTCATAACACTGACTTTGATTCTAATATAGTCGGCAAATTGTGGGAATGTGTCAGAAGAAGTCACATTAAGAGGAAATAACTTCTAGACAGATTCAACTTACCTAAATCTCAGGTACTCCCACCACAGTAAAGAAAACCATCTCAGCAATAATRCATCTTGTGTTGTAGTCTGGGTACAACTGCAGCATCTCAGCAGAGCCACTCAGTATCACCAGRGCTGATTTGCTTTGCTCCTCCCCCAGTCTTGGAATAGTCCTTGACATTACTGAGAAATCACAAGGATTTCTCTGAAGTGCAAGCCCTGGGAGAACAATAGTCCTTCCTCTTGGAAGCTCTACGGTATGCTGGCACAGAGCCTTGCATACAAAGAAATTTGAGCATGCTTGACTTTACACCATTAGCTTTTTACACCATCAGATCCTATAAAATACAGTAGAATTAAGTCATAGAATCATGGAATGGTTTTKATTGGTTAAGATCTTCTAGTTCCACCTTCCCTGCCATGAGCAAGAGTTCCTTCCACTAGACCAGGTTGCTCKGTCCAAAATTTCTGATTTATATGCAATCTAAATCTGCCTTCTTTTAGTTGACTATAGCTTGTTTCTGGCCCATGGTAGCACACACTACCTGTCTAATACCAGGAGGATTAAAGCTGCTCATTTAAACCGAGATGTGTAATTGCAGCATTACTYACCAGTCTGGTTTGAATTTAGAACAGCCCAAATAAGCATCGTGGTGTTGTTATCTGAGCTTTCTTTGAATCGTAAAACAACCGGCAGCCCTTGTGAAATAGTTGTTTAACAGCAGCTGTGTTTTACAAAGTTTTGGCCTGGGGCAGAGTTTTACAGTCACATTACAAGCTTAAACCCATGGGCTGGTTTTAATGGGAATGTTAATAGGTCCATAACCAGAGATATGGCATGTGTTTCTATACCTGGAGCTATCAGATTTGTTGCTGCTTTGGTGCTTCATAAAGTAAACGTTGGGCTTTTTAAAAGAAGTTGTAAGGAACCAGTGATGATCAAATACTGAAGGAAAACTGCCATTCTAGTTTTGTGGAGGGGGTTGTTGTATTTAGAAAAACCTCTGTGAAACATAACCTTGTGAAAACTGACCCCATACCCAGTACTGTCAGTCTGATGTCTAATTCCACATTTTGATGAATATAGAAACATTATAATAGTGTTTTGCCTGTCCATTGAAATTACACCTTGTAAGAGCACTTCAGTGTGTAGGTACTGGAGTCTTGCATTGCTTTCCTGTTTGCTGCTCCCAAGGGTGGAGGTTGACCATATTTAAGCCCATGGCTAGACATCTAAATGCTTGGTTTGGTGTTTCCCCAATAGCTTTTCTCCCTTGATAGCTGTTCTTCAGCCACATAAAACCTGATGAATGTGTGTATTAAGTGGCTGGAGTGTGGTGAATTAATACYAAAGCAGGCATTCTTTGTGAAGAAATGACTCATTTTTGCTTTGTGTTGTAGCAATTCTCCCTGCTGTCTGCTTATGTAAACTTWAAATAAAGCAGTTTCACCAGTGACCTTGAGGTGGGGTGGGTTTTTCTSAAGGATGCAGAGCATCCTGCACAAGGTCAGTGGCCTTGTCTGAGCCTGAAAGCTGCAATTTCATTCCAAGCAGTTGGAAATTGGGATTCATCTGCCTGAATTTGTCCTGGTGAAACTCCCTACCCTGCGGACCTTTGGGGTTTAGCAATGGCTATTTTAACCTTACAGGAAAGGAGTCCTGAAGTTCGGAGCYTGTACAGTCTTGTCTTGGTGTTACTGTGCCACAGGGGAGATTTTGGTGCCTGTTTCAGCTTTAAAGTCAATGTTTGTGTAAAAACAGCTCAYGGACTCCTTTGGTGAGCAGAAGTCAAAGAGTCGCTGAGGGGCTCCTGTCATTTTCAGATCTGTGTCTGTTCTTGTGAGAGGTGAARRGGAGGAGAGGCYTTAATATGGATCTAAGGTTGGCTTAATTAATTTTTATTGATGTCCAGAAAAGAGGAACAATGAAGCTGCAGTGGTTTCTTGAGTTTTCACAGAGATAGGAAACTCTGGCGGGTGGGGGAAGTCCCTCACGGGTCAGACACTGGGGCAGTGCTGGGAGAAGCTTCTCCTTGGCTTCTCTTACCGTCTTCCCTGRGGGCAGGACATTAGAGGCCTTTTGTCTGTCCGGTGTAAGTTCCTACCTTTCCCTTGCGTGAATGCAATTCAGCCRTTTATTCAAGAGGTAAAGACATCCTGCCCAGATGGGCTGTTGTTTCTTCTCTGTCTKGTGGGTCTGAATTTCATTGATGCTTAATACTTCCAGTCAGGTTTTAGCCTCACAAATGTTATCTACAATCTGAAGATTTCAAGCACTGATATTGCTGGTGCTAATTCCTRTTAGCTGAGCTCATGGTGTGTTTTGACCGTGGCTGGTGTTGTCACAGCTGCTGCTGGAGGGGAGATGCTCTCCCTCACCCTGATCCTGGCTGCTTCTGCTTCTCTTCCTGTTCAGCAGCTCCAGGCATGGAACTAAGCCAGTCCTGAGAACCAAATCACCTGGGGTTTTGGTTCTGACTTTTTTTTCCCCCTGATATTTTTCTGAGCCAGTTTTGGGGGGAGTCAGCTGAGCACCATGGCAAGTGGCAGGGTGATGATGACTGAAGCTCTGAGGGGCAGCCAGGCATTACAGGAGCTCAGCTGGAAGCAGGGGGGTCTCTCTTGTCCCTCTCAGTGAGATAAACCAGGGCTCAGGCATTCAGTTTGCTACCAGCAAAGCGTTCAGAGCGCTGTGCCAAAAAGATCAAGTTTAGTTTATTTTTAACTTCACATTTTCAGAACTGCCTCCCTGTGAGGAGGAGGAGGTAGGGAAAGCTCTGTGCACTTGTCCAGGGCCTGGAGCAGAGCCCTGCAGTCCTTTGCTCTCTGCAGCCAGCAGACTGGAGTGATGCTCTGGGCTGGCAGGCAGGGAGGAGGTGCTCTTTGCTCTTTTTCTCTTGGACTGCATTGATTTCTCAGACACCATCTGCTTGTGGCTGACTAATTAGGAGCAGTAGCCAAGAGGCAGTTTTCTTCTTTCTCCGTTGACATGCAGACTCATACCATGGTCTGTGCCTTTTGCCATCAGACTTTGAAATCAGGCTGGTGGAAGATAAAACTTAGCCACTTGTTCAGGAATTGCTGAGAGGGGGGATAGCTGTGATCTAAATGGTTCCTCACTGAATAATGAACKTCAGTCTGGGTGGATTTGTGGGCCACTGGTTCCCAAACTAGCACAAAAGAAGTGAAGATTTCATTGTTTTAGCCTTGAAACAGGAGAGCCTTGGTGTTGGTGTGTGGCTTCTTAGTGGAGAGCCTCCAGTTCAGTGCTGGGGTTTCCTTATCCCTCTTCAGAGGCTTGTTGTAGGACCAGACTTGGCAGATTCTAGGGATGAAAACTGTTGGAACTGAAAGCTGGTATTTGTTGTCAGGGACCTGGGTTAAATCACTGAGAAACAAATGGAAGTGATTCTGCTRAAGATACCACTTCTGTAAATAATTGTGGTGTTCAAGTTCAGATCACTTGCTCCAAGGAGCTTTCAGTTTCTCTGGTAGTCATCTGGGTACGTTTTTGTGTTTGTGTATATGTAAATATTTTAGTTGCTTTCCAAAAAGGAAGTGAATTTTCATGGTTTTCTGGTAAATGCTTTATATGAAGAAGTATAAGATTCATGCATAATTAAAATTAATTTCTTTTTTCCCCCTTTCCCTAGAATATGACAGATACCTAGCATCTAGCAAAACCATGGCAGCAGCTTACCTTGACCCAAACTTGAATCACACCCCAAGTTCAGGTGCGAAGACTCACCTCAGCACTGGCATGGAACGTTCCCCAGGGGCCATGGAAAGAGTCCTGAAGGTTTTCCACTACTTTGAAATCAACAGTGAGCCGACCACGTGGGCCAGCAATATCCGGCATGGAGACGCCACTGATGTCCGAGTGAGTCCCTTTTCAGCATTCTTATGCCATCCTTAGGTGAAGTGTTATCTTCAAAARTGGGAGGTAAAAATGGGAAGCAAACAAACACAGAATTTCATGGTTTGTTTAAAAATAATCTTGACCCGTTGTATATTTTGCATAAATTCAGGAACTTTAAGTACCAGCCKGTGTGACACCTCAAGGCAGGAATGAGAGGAGGGATGAAAGTGACATTAAATGACATTTTGCATGTTGTAAGGAAATAATAAGAAATKAATGTGTTTAATTGTAAGATGTGTGTATTTATGTGCTTAAAATGTTTAAATATAGTGTGTACATCACTTAGGGAAAGAAGTATTGTTTGGTTTTTCCCCCAGASAGTCTGTCCATCCTCTCCCCCTGCTAGTCACCTGCTGCTTGTATTTTTACAATATTGTCCTTCAGTTCATCTATGGAAAAACCCCAAAAGTTGTTTTTTTTTTAAAGAATAAGTATCCGTAATCTTAAGAGTTCTGTGGAAATGTTATATATGCATGAGAACACTTCATTGTGAACTTACATCCTCTCTAGTGCTGAGATCTTACCTTTTCTGCATTTGTCCTTTAAATTTTTGAGGTTTTGTGGTATCTGAAGTGTAACTAAGCCTAGTTTAGCATGTCAAATGCTTTTGTGGTTTGCTTGTTTTTTAATTATCCTCCAAGAGCAAAATCTTGCAGGGTGGTAGGTGGTGTGTGGGGTTGTTTTCTGCTGTGAGGTACTTGCTGCTCCCCATCTGCTYCTTCCTTCCAACAGTTCTTCAAATTCCACTGCAAAGATTCTGCTGGAGAGAGAGAGTTGTCATGGAGTGAAGGAGACTTATTTCTCTTTCTATCCTCTATTAATTTTCCTTTGTGCAAGAGAAAATAAAATTGATTAAAAATAAAGAGTTTTGAAAGTTTATCTCCCTTTCCCACTGTTTATTTCCTAGCGTGGCTGTGTGTGCAAAGCCCCAAGAGCATTCCTCARTAGAGGAGGTCTTGTGATCTTGAACACAGACCTGTGAAATCCAGGGATTTTCATTGATGATGCTGTCTCTTGTCAATTCAATAAGCTCCTGTCTGTGTTTGGGGATAATGTAGTGAGTGGACAGATCAGAGGTTCAGCAACAGAAGTCATTATCATCAGTTGCATACATTTTTTTATGTGGAGTAAAGTTTTTTTGGGTGCCACTTGAAATGTTTTTGCTCCCTGGCTTAAGTATTAATGGTTTGCTATCTCTAATCTGATTGATTTGTTTCATAATGTGCATTACTTGGTACAAGAGGAGCAAAACTATGTCTCAGTACATTTTTAACCTTGTAAACCTCTCCTGTGGATAAATTTCCAGGGCTCTTAATGTGGTACTTGAAATGGAGGCTGTCTTTCCAGAGAARTATGTAAAACCCTGGAAAACAAAAGCAGATATTAAATCTGTTTTTTTCCAGCTCAGGAATACCTGTGGTTATGGACTTCAAGGATACAAAACTTGGAGTTGCTAAGAAATTCAGTGCTGAGTTCAGTTGGCAGTTATATATTATTTTTGAAAGCAAGAATATGCCATTTTTTAATAAAAGCAGGATCAAAAGATCAGGCATGTGGCAGTTACTTGAGGCTTGCCTTAATTTTTACTTTTTACATGTACTTTTAATTGGATGGATGTTTCCAAAAGAATGGGATTTTTGTATTGTTCTGATGGGTGGCTGTTAAACTTCCTTCTCTTAGCAAGTGTCCTTCTTTTGTTATTTTGTTCAACTGGGACAGTGACTGTTGAATGTGAATGTGCAGGTAGTAAAGGTCTAGCACTGATGTATTACCATGGCATTTATTTTAGAAACAGTAAACCCTTGTTGGAGTACAAGCCTACATTCCATTGGAATGACTGCTGTTCGACCAAGCTGAATAATTTAAGATTAAAATAGCCTGTAAGGTTTTTATGCCTCCTTTTGTGGAGGAGACTCTGCCATTTCTTCTGAGTTACAGCCTGAGGGAGGAGACTGGAGCTGGGGTTGTTTCCAAGGAGCTCAAAACGAATATTCAAAGGTGAATGTCTTTGGGATAGCTCTGCAATTAAAAGGAAAAGAAATAAGGTCTTCCAAGACTGCTCCCTGGTCAGCACAGCTGCTGGTGATAGCTGGGGAACGTTTCCAGTATTTGGGGTAAATTTCCAGTGTTAGAAGTGTCAGACTTGGTCAGAAGTCTCCAGATGAGCCAATTAAAGGTGTTTCTGCTACTAAAGCCAGAGGACTTTATGGAATGTACCCAGGGAAAGTAAAGTTGGAATTTTCTTTCCTGATTTGTGGTTCCTAGCATCTTCTGTTTCTAACAAAGTGCAGTTTGCCTTTTTGAATGAAGGATGTGTTTGACAGTCAAAGCATTGATAAAAAGGCCTTCTCTCTCAAAAAAAAAAAAAGGGAGAAAAAAGATACAATATCCTAGAGTGTAGAGTAGAAACAATGATTTAGCTGTATGTCTTCTACAAAATTCCTTGGTCATGGAGGGAAACAGTTTTCATTAAAAATCAGGTGGTTAAGCTCATATGAACAGAACTCAGCTTTCTGTAGKAGTCCCTTAAAAGGCTGGACTGTGATTTCCTTGCTGTTTGTTTTAAAATATCTTTCACCAAGACAGCAGTGTGGCTACACGTCGGCTTTGCTTTGAGGAGAACTTTGGGCTRTGGAACTCTGCTTGTTCTGGATGGATTTAGTCCCTCAGTTTCCTCAAAGGGATGAAGGCTGTGCTCTGCAGTGGATGCAAAAGCAGCTTCTCAATTCTGGGAACTGCTTTCTTGGATTTCAAAGAACTGGCATGCTCTCATTACCCTCTTTTTCTTTGGTGTTATACTAAAGACGTGCTTCATTTCCAAAAGAAAGAAAAGGCTTTTATGAATGTGCAAACAGTGGTCTCCTCCTGTGAATGTGTATGCAGACACAGCCAAACATTTGCCAGGGGAAGAAAACTTGTTTATCTTCCTTGTTTATCTTGGTATGACTTGCTTGGATGTGGTGTCTAGGGTGCTTGTGCACAAAGGGATTTCCAGGCTTGGGGCTTGGAGAGAATGCAGGGCATTCTCTGCCCTGCTCACAGCCTCAGGTGTGGCATGTGAGGAGGTGGGTGTTGCTGAGATGGAATTTTTTGGTCTCAAGTGCATCCTGAAGGTCAGCACTGCCACTGAGTCTTGATCAGCACTTAGGAGAAAATCASCGCTGTTTTCAGATGTGGTTGAAGCAGAATTGTAACTATAATTAAAGAAAAACAAAAAAAAAATACTGCAATGCGTGTAGCAGATTGAATGGGTAGAGAAGGTCTGGGATTTTTAGAAAATGGGCATTGGGAAACCTTGTGTGAGTCCTTACAGGTGTCTTTTGGTGAAGTGCTGATTTTCTGTGCAGTCTCCTTTCCCACCCCAGAGGTGCCCAGCTTGCATCAATTACACCTTTTTTAAAACTTCTAACCTTTAAACTTGTCCTTGATTCTTAACTACTGGTTGTGAGAAGTAAAGACATTATTTATGTGGAAATAACTACCACAAATCTCAAACCTGGTTATTGCCAGATATGTGTTGTACGTTGATTATCAGAAAGATTTTTTTCCTTCCAATTTTGTTATACTGTCTAAAATCTAAGCTGGATAGAGATAGARTTAAAACTTTTAGCCTGTCAGACTGGTCCTTATTTTTGTAGCTGAAGAGAAGCATGGTTAGAGCTCTTGAACAAATAAAGATAATGTTTGGGGTTCTCTTAACTTGTTCACAATTCAAATGTCCTTTTCTATGCAGTACCACCTTGAAATATCAGCTTCCTTAGTGTTGACAGAATAAGAACTCAAAAAGCTGAATTTAAAAAGTACAGTCTTAGCTAAGGGGAAGGATATTATCTAACTTTAAATAACCCTAAATGCAAGGAGCATTGGTTACAATCCCATTCCATTTGCAAAAAGACCATAGCAAATTCATCAGCTTCACTGCCCACCTGCAAAACCCTGCTCCTCTCAGGTGTAAGGCACATGTGCAGGTTGGAAGGTTGTGTACTCTCTTAAGCTGATTGCTTCGGAGGAAGGGCTGAAGCACACTCAGCTGGGTCTTCACTAAGCAGTTAATTCAGCTGTTCCTGTGTGTTGCATCTTCTTTCCTKTTTGCCTCTCCCGTTCAATCCATGCTGTACTTTCACCTGTTGGTGCAAGAGAGCAGAATGTTTGGGTGGAGATCCAGTTTGTGCTGGAGGAATGGGAAGATCCTGTAGTGCAAAGGTCTGCAATTCAAATGCTGTCCTGGTTAAGACACRAGTTTCATTGGCAGCTGGGCCAGCTCCTTCTTGCTGTTTGTTTTTTCATGCTGCCACCGTAGCTGTGCTGGCACAGGTGGTGTGACTGTTTTGGCAAACTCATCCAAGTTTAAATGAATGGTTGTTTTGCTGTTGTTTTAAATCCAGATCAGTTCTGTAATCTTGTTAGCTGCATTGTCTTGCAGACTGACACAGCTGAGARGGCTGGGGGGAGAAAGGAAATGCCTGTTTATGCTGGCACTGTGGGGACAGAGTATTAAAGCCTTATTGGTGAAGATCCCTTGTCATCCTCAGCAGCATTCCTGGTTTCCAAACATTTCCCAAGAAGGATATTGCCTGCTCTGAAAAAGGGCAAGAGGCTTGTCAGTCCAACCTCAGTTCCAGATGTGATTTCACCTGCTCACCTCCAAGTTTTCCTCTTTTTCAAACCTGTGTTATTTAGAGCCAGTATCTGGACAAAAGGTGCCAGACATCTACTGTGGCTACTGTGGAGCAGATCTGGGCTACACAATGCTGATCCTGAACTCACTGCTACCCAGCTGTGGAATAGCCAGATGTGCTTTATTGCTGCTCAGTTCCTCCCAGGCCAGAAGCTTGAAGAGTTGTAGGGGAGTGGGCATGGGGTGGAGCTGCCCTGGTGTTTCTACTGCAATATGTAAAGGAGATGCAAATAAATTAATTGGATGAGTTTTCATCTACTGGGTTTCTTTTTTAAAATAGATTCCTACTAGATTTAAAATAGATTCTTACTAGATTTAGTAACAGGGGAGCAGCTTGGTCACACAAAGCTCTGTGGAAAGAGTCTGTGAGTGCTGGCAGGAGTCAAAGCTRGATTAGTATTTTTGGTGAAGTCAGCTCTTCACAGCAATGGTTGCATATTCAAATCTCATTTCTGTGTGTGTACAGTGATATATGTGCTTTGRGGCAGTGGAATTATTTGATGTATAGAAGCAGAATGGAGTGCAGCAATTCAAACATCAAATAGATGTGTGTAAAAAAATTTATAAAATCATTCCTGGTCTAGTATAAGAGCCAGAAGATTGGTGTGATTTACCTTTTTTCTTTCCTTTTCTCTGCTGTGTGCCTGCATGAATTGTACCAGATAACAAGGCATGGTTGTATTGTTATTCTGTAGGTGCCTCCCTTTGAAGAACCTGAGAAAAGTAGCAAGAATTCAAAACTATGAATCTTGAAATGTAAACAAAAAGGTGTATGGTATAGTGATAATCAGTATACTAAGACAAAAGTACCCTTGGGCTTTGGAATGCCTGTTCTACTTGTGTAGAATACTCTTGATATCCTTCGATGAGACACGCATGCAAAATAACATTTTAAACCTAATCTCAATAGCCCTTTGACATTTTTCTGAAAACATCTAGATCTGTAGATGGCTTCAAGTCAAAGTCCTGCGTCCGTGTTTTAACTGTACAAAAACTGGATCCAAGGGGACTCTTAGGCTTTGCCAGAGCATCTGAGGGTAGGGAGTAGTGAAATATAAAATCACATAAAAATCTGGGTTAGAAAGGACATTTAAAGGTTGTCTATTCCAGCCCTGCTGCAATGAGCAGGGACATTCTCAACTAGATCAGGTTGCTCAGAGCCCARTCTAACCTGGCCTTGAGTGTTTCTGGGGATGGGGCATCCACCACATCTCTGGGCAGCCTGGTCCAGTGTTTTACCCCTTCATTGYAAAGTATTTCTTCATAAATCTAACCTARACCTWCTCTCTTTCTATTTAAAGCCATTTGCTTGTATCCTGTCACTTCATACCCTGGCAGAAAGTCCCCCTCCAGCTCTCTTGGAGSCCCTTTGGGCACTGGAAGTGGCTCTGAGTTCTCCCTGGAAGAACTCTTCTCAAGGCTTAGCAGCCCCAGCTCTCKCAGCCTGGCTCCATGGGGGAGCTGCTCCATCTCTCTGATGGTCTTGCTGGCCTCCTCTGGACCTGTTCCAAGAGCTCCATGTCCTGCCTGTGCTGGGCCCCCAGAGTTGGATGCAGCTCTGCAGGTGGGGTCTCACCAGAGGGGCAGAATCCCCTCCCTCTCCCTGCTGCCCGCACTGCTTTGAATGTTAAGCTTCTGGAAAACTAAATTTATTGTCAGCTTTGAAAGCAGCATTGCATTGATTTTGGAAGTGTGCAGTAGGATCAGAAAAGTGCTGATTAATCCAAGAAGACTGGAAAGCAGGGCTGTAGCAGCTCTGCTCTGTCAGTGCTGTCAGTGTGTGCTTGGAAGGTTCCTTGTGGAATTCTGTGTGGGTGTGGAGAGGTATTTGGGATGACAGATGTGAGCATGGTTGAATGTGAAAGGCTCTGAGGCGCTTGGGTGGATGTGTTGCTTGGGCTGAGGTGTCTCTGCTGGGATGGTGACAGGATCCTGGCCAGCAGGACAGCCTGTCTGCAGGCTGTGCTTTCAGTATGAACTGGTTGGGCTTCAGGGGCAGAGTTCTTGTGCAGCCTCATCAGTTTCCCAGTCCTGTTTATCATATGATACACAAATGTGCTTGCTGGATAAGCACAGGAATGAGAAAAAGAGGAGTGTGGGCTTTGTGCTTTGACTGTCMGACACAGTGTTACCAGAAGACAGCCCAGATTTTGGTATAGTGGGCACATTCTAGGGTTCTCCTGTATGGAAATGATAAATTAATTTTCATCAGACCTTTGCCATTTACTTTTGTTCAGCTTTTCATTTAAGCCCCCCATATAAATCTGTTATCAGGAGTTACAATACTTGATATATAAAGAGTGTTTGACATATTTGAAGTCCTGCACAAACATTAGCACGCTGTGCCTATGTCAGAGTTGCTACTTAAAGACTTTTTCTGGTGCAAGAAACTTTGTCCTTCCAACTAAATAAGGAAATTAGGCTTGTAGTCACACTGGGAGTATATTATTCTGTCTTCAATTTATTCATAGTAGCACATCAGTCYTGTTAAATTACAAGCAATCAATTCATTTTGACTCATTTACAGAAGCAAAGTATTATTGATACATACTGGGAGAGCCAAGGGTACTGTGTGCCCTTTGGCCTTTCTCTGGTCTGTCTTGATTTTTCAACATTCTCCTAAATATACTGTTCTGTAAATTCTAATTTTGGGCACATTCTCCTAATTTAGGGCAAATATTAATCTATTTTATAAATGAGCTGTGATGCATATCTGTGTTTCTTTAGACAAATTAGTAAAAATTAGTGCTATCCAGGTTTCTGCCTGTAGAAAAAACCTGCTATCCAGGTTTCTACCTTTTTCTTTTTCTCTCTGGGGTAAAGGGAATGGAAGGTCACCTATCCCTTGTCTGTTATTGATAAGAAATTCCTCTGAAGGCTTCCCACTGTCTCTTGCTCAGCTATACTAGTCTGTTTTATGTTCAGCATGTAAATGTCAGCTTCAGAAACTTAATTAAAATCAATGTGATTACAGTAAACCACATTCAAGTGGCAGATGATTGTGTGACTGCCTTGCAGTTGTAGGGAGCTGCTCACAGACACATGAAACCTCCTCATAGGAATTTATTTATATGTAGGGATGAATCCCCTGTACCCAAAGTGAAATCTCATTCTGGAGTAGGTTTTTGCTGGAGTCAAGCTCTCTAACAAGTATTAATTTGAGGTCAGGAGTTTGTGCTCTAGGTTGAAGCTGATGATCCCTACCTGTTTTTTTCCACTCAGCAGTCCATCTGAGGAGTTTCCTGAGCTGCTGGTTGCAGTAGAATCTGGAGAGATTTCAGATTTCCTTGGCTGTGCTGCCAGCTGAAGGATTGTGGTGACATGTCCCAGCAGGATGCTGTAGCTGCTATTGTGTAGTGGTGAAGCAGTTAAGTTGTTTGTCTGGAAACTTCTGATTAAACATTCTCCTCAGTGCCACACAGAACATCAGGCTGCTTTGGCAGGGCTCCTCACAGAGGCTGTCACCCAGCCTGGAGTGATGGCAGTGGCTTTGTTGGACACYCCAGGCATCTCCACTGGGTCTGTGGAGCTTGCCCAGGACCTGAGGCTGAAAATGTTATTTACTRCTGATGGGAGTTAAATGCACTGATCTGATGCTGACTGCAGTGCCAGTGCAAGCCTTGGGGATTAATCTTGGAATGTTTATAAAGAGCAGCCAGGGCTGGGCAAGTCCCTGGGGCTGGATGAGGCTCCCTGTTCTGTGCTGGGTTCTCCTGATGGAACTAAATGTGTGTGCGGCTCTAAATGTWTTAGAATTCAGTTCCTCTGGTTTATTAATAAAAAAATTCTATAAGCAAATAGATGTTTTACTAGAGACTGCAAAGCAGCCATTTTGGGYGTCTAAATCACCGTGTTTCCTTATTTCTCCAGTTTTTGGTTCTGACTGTGAGTTGATAGCACCTGGAATAAGCTCTGCAGCTTTCCTAARCCACAGCAGAGAGAAACACTCGATGCGTTTGTTTCATATAAAGCACCACTTCTTCCTTCCTGACAATACATGGCTTTTTAGAATACATTTTCCACCACTTGCCCTTGACCTCCTGTGCACCTGTTCTGCTGTCTTCTTAGTGTTTGTGCTTTTTCTTGAGTTGCAGCATGTACTAATTGTTGCTAATTATTTTCTTGAGCTGACAACAACTACCTAACCACATACCTCACCCTTCTTATATAAATCAGAAAATATGTCTATTTTTGATTTTAGATTCTGTGATGGCTTTAGACTTGATTGATGATACAAAAAAGGCTTAAAAAGGTTTTAAATCTTGCTTGATTTTGGTGGGAATTAAGACACCTGACTTCTTCAGTCCTTTTGAAATCCCAGCCTGAGGATTGGAGAGGCTCTGAGATGTCCATCTTGATTCTTTCCTGAGTAAGCACTAATGGTTTCAGCTGAGCCTTATGCATCAGTTGTCTCAGTAGTTCATGGTCATAGATAATTTTACCGTAATTTTTTCCTTTCCAAAGCCATTTCTTATCACAGCAGGCATAACTATCATCTGAGAACATGCACCTCCATTTTCATTATCAACTGACAGTGTCAGAGATGGGAGGAGGGATGGGTTTCAGAAATGTRATGCTGTATGCTGCATGCTCTGTGCAGGGTGCAGGAAGGAATGAAAACGAGTGAATCTCTTCTGTTTGCATAGAGKAAAGCTGGCACCATTCCCTTCGGATGAGAGCTTGCCTGCTGAAATGTTAGGCTGTACTAAGCCAAGCTTGTCCTTTGGGTGAAGAAGAGGTTAAATATGCCTCTGTCTCTTCTGAGAGTACTTGGTGGTGGTGAGTGTTTCCAGGGATACAGGCAACTGCTCTCCTTTGTAGTTTGTGATACAAAGAGCCTCAAATGCAGGCAAGAAACAAACTTAAACAATTTACATTAAATGCAGATTTAAAACCTGTTCACTGACCTGATAATAGACCTTTGGAATTGCTGGGGAAGGTTGCAAAAAGTGAACTGCTTTAAGAGGAGACAGGATGAGTAATTGGAAGAGTTTCACTGTAGGCTGATGAATGACAGAAACAATGCTTGGCTTGGGAAATCCACTGGGATAAAAATAGGCTGAGGTTAGGAGAGCACTTGGGGGAAGTGTTCCCTTGTGCTTGCCTGGTGTTGCCTCATCCCTGGCACCCATCTGTGGCCTCTCTGCTTCCTCCTTGAGTTGTTTTCCCGAGGTGCCTGCAGGGAGCTGCTCCTTTGCATCAGACCTTTGTTCCCAGCAGCTCAGACACCTTCTGGCTGTCGGGACAGGCTGTGGCTGGTGAGTCTGTGGTGCTGCCAGCTGCTTGAAAGCTTGGATTTGCCCACAGTGTTGTGAAGTTTCCCTCCCACACARTACCAGCCTCTGCAAGCCTCCTGCTTGCTTTGCTGCTGTCCATCTTCCTTCAGGTCTGGGCTCGCCATCCACTTTGCCCTGTGTCCAGCCCCAGGATTGGGAGACAAGGGAAATTTGGGGCACTGCAGGCTCTGAACCAAAAAGATGCTTCTGAGGGTGCTCACATTGCTGCTCTTGGGGTCCTGCTGGGCTTGATGGAGCCTCTTTTTCTCAGTCTCCATGAGCTTACTAAACATGGCTTATGTTTCCTTCCTGTAGTCTTGAAAGAAGATTTTGTTTTACATTTCTCTGTGCACTGTGTTGCTTCTGAGAGATTATTTAAAGGTTGCAGTTTGAAGAGATGTGTGAGCTGATTTAACAGCTTGATATCACCTCACCAACAGCATGATTCCACTCCTACATGTGTCATCTTCCCCCTCTATTCAGATTTAGTGCTTTCTTAGTTCTCTTTTTGCAGTTAGTTTCTGCTTGCTTAATTTGCAGAATCAGGGTTTTAAACATTGTCTTTGGGGTATAAAACAATAAATTTTGGGAAGCAATCACAGAGTCATTTAGGTTGGAAAAGACTGCTTAGGTCATAAGATCCAGCTATGAGCCCAGCACCAAGTGCACCACTAAACAGTGTCCTCAAGTGCCACATCCACATGGTTTTTGAACACTTCAAGGCATGATGACTCCGCCACTTCCACAGGCCAGCCAGTTCCAAGGCTTTTACCCTTTCAGTGAATAAATTGTTCTTAATACCCAATCTAAACCTCCCTTGGTGCAGCTTGGGGCCATTTCCTCTCATCCTGTCCCTTTTCCCTGGGAGAAGTCTGACCCTCTCCTGGCTTCACCTTCCTGTCAGGGACTTGAGGAGGGCATTAATGCCCCCCTGGTCCTCCTTGTCTCCAGGCTGACAGAACCATCCTGTAGAAAACCCTCTCACCTAACTCACTCCAGAAGGTCACCTCTGGCTCCTGTAGAACTTGCACTGCTTATGTGCTGATGTTTTGTTGGAATTCTGAGSAAGAATCACTTGTGCATCTCTGCCTGCATCTTTGTGTGTGTGTGTACCAGTTATGAGTGTTTCCAGTAGGAAATTTTCAGACCATTCCAGGCACAGGAGCAAAGGCTTGTGAATGCCTGAGAGAAGAGTCTGGGAGCAGCCATAGTCCTGGCTCCTGCTGAGCTCTGAGCTCCTGCAGCAGGAATCTGCTGCCTTCCCTTGGACAGGATTGTGAGGAGGCAGCAGAGCTCCTGCTGGCTCCCTGCTCAGGATGAGAGCAGGACAGCCTGGCATGCTGCACCTGAAGGATTGCTCATCCCTGCTCCACTAACACTTTTGATTTTTAGTTACTGCATGCCAGACCTTTCTGGTGGCTGACATGGCAATCTGCTACAGGTTTATGTAAAGGGTTCCTTTCTTGGGCAAGAGATCTTCAAAYTCTGAAATTTACCTCAGGGCAAACAATATTTGTTGTGTTTGAGAATGGTCCTAAGTAATTGTCTCTTGCCTGGTTTTATAAGGGATCTCTGCTGAATCTCAAATGAGTCAGGGGAGGAGGGGGAAGGAAACCAAGGGGCTGTGGTGACCTATGAAATCCTGGCTGTTGGGGCACTGAAGARGATGAAAGTCCAAGATGATTTTCTGGTTCTTGATGGAGAGTGACTTTTGAAGACTGCTGGTGGGCTTTTTGAACTAATACATCTTGCTTTCATCCACAAACCTGCTTTTGAAATTTTGGCTTTTATGTTATTCTGTTTTACATAGAGGAAATACTGGCCTGAATCTCTGATAAAATGCATGGAACATATTTACTGATATGTTCTGAAGTCGTGCTGGTAAAACTTCAGCAATTGTAATTGGTTGTGTGAAAGAGTAGCTTACAATAAAATAGGTTTAGTATTTTTAATAAAGTTGCYACCTATGTGCTGCTTAGTATTTTTTGTAGGGTATTACATGGTAATATGTAATTTTTWWATATATATATATATATTTATTGTGTTTTACAGCTTGTAAGGAGTGTGTATTTCTCTGTTYTAGGGCATAATTCAGAAGATTGTGGACAGTCACAAAGTGAAGAATGTGGCCTGCTATGGGTTACGGCTCAGTCACCTGCAGTCTGAGGAAGTTCACTGGCTACACCTGGACATGGGGGTGTCCAATGTGAGAGAGAAATTTGAACTAGCCCACCCTCCAGAAGAATGGAAGTAAGAATATAACTCTGTTAAATGTCAGTCATATAAATCTTCCTGCCTTGTTGTAAAAAACACTCAGTGATTTAGTTTACTAAGATCTTGTAGTGGAATAGAGCTGGTAGAATGAGGGATAATAAACTCACCAAATTCCTCACTAAAAGCTGTGAGCAATGGTTTGTTTGCTTTAAGGGATTTTTTGTTGTTATAAGGGGTTTCCTGCAAACTGAAGAGAAACGTGGGATTTAGAGGAAGCATTAAATAGGAACAGAAATCTCCTAGTCATTTGTGCTGGAATCTGCAASTTTTGTCATACTTAAAAGTTTTAGGACAAGAATGGTACTCCTAGTTGTGGTATAAGCGCCTGGCTGCAGTTTTAAAAGGATAAATCTTGTTATTTAAATAAAGCCAAAAGGATATTGTTAAATACTGGTTGTACTTATTTATAGACTGAGCAGGAGAAATGTGATTTGAAAAGAATGAAATGCAGTCGGAAATAATTTTATCCCTCTGCTTTTAAAAACCTCTCAATTGTTAAACTTTCTTATATTGAGACCCAGAGCGGTAAATGGCATCTGCCTTCCTTCTCACAGTGATCTTCTCAAGTTATATCAGGAGCAGTGAACAGTAGAARGATAACTGCAGAATTTTGGGGTTTTTCATAGCCTGGGCACATTTGCTCAARTTTTTCATTTTGCTGGTTAGTTGATTAAAAGAAGTGCCATAACCTAAGTTTCTTTAGCTTTTTGGGAGGGTAAGTTGGTGATACACACACAGGACAGGAAGGAAGGAAACTCTTTCCACTTTCCTGATAGAAASACAAGAGGAAACTAAAATTTATTTGCAGAAAGACACAGTAGTCTACTAGAGCAAATGGGGAGCTCAGAGTTGTAAAATACCAATAAACCAAATAGAGATTAAACCGAGGGATAGATTAATGTGGTTACTTGTTCACTACAGGGGCGTTGTGCATCTATTTCTGTGGTTTATGTTCATAACCACAATTGTGATGAAGTTGCTGGTTATTTTAAAGGATGCACAGACCTTCTGCAGAAGTATTGTAAATAATCTATACATAATTTCTCACAAGTGGAGTTGTTATATTCTAGCAGATGTCTCATTTAGCAATATTCAGTTTGTAAATTCTCTTTAGGGTCCCGATTTTAACAAATTCGACAAATTCAAAGAAATTAGGAATATTTAAAACCTATGTTTCAGGAATGTTGCATATTTTATGCATGTTATATTTTATTGTTTCTGTGATCTACACAGGTATTTTCCCTCACAAGAAGTTTTTCATTGATAATATTGTGAAATCACACCTTAGAAAGGAGGAGATTCTTGAATCCTTTCTGTGATTAGTGCTGTTATCAAGTGGTGGGTGAGATGTGAATAATTTATGCTGTGGAAATTTGTTACCTTGTGTACCAGTGTCAATTCCATTTTTATAAGGCARTGCAACTTGCATGGTACATTGCAGAACACGTTTAATTGGTTTTAAAAACAAAGTTAGATATTGTTTTGAAGCTCGTGGAAAGGAATTGTGTAAAATGCTCATGAAAGAGCTATGATAAGGTGTAAATTATTCAATACCTTTCCAAGTGTCATTTAGTATGTTATCAAATACATGCAGCCTGACATACCTTTTAAACCCAGAGAGATTTGCTGTGCATAATCAAAATGCTGCTGTCATATTTGTAATGCCAAAACAMAAAGTGTCTAAGATCATATGACAGTACTTGTGGAAATATTTAGATTACTAAAGGGGAAGTAGTCTTGGAATGGTTCTTAAATTAAAAGCTTCCTATAGTGTTAGTAAAMCACTGAATACCTCACGTGATTATTTTGTTTTTATCATCCAAATTAAAAGTTTATGTATTCGCAGTGTTCAGAAGTTACATGTTGGAATTCTTCTGGACTAGCCCAGGTACTAGAAGTTACAGGAATTGTCAGAAGTTGCACATAAAAGTTACCAGGGTAAAATCCATCCCCCAGCTGGGTGAGCCAGGGTCAGCAGGATGCGGGGCTCTTAAATCATAGATACGCCAAATGATGAGGGTTGCTGTCAATACTGAGCCTTGAACAGCAGGCCCAGCTGCTGTCCTTCCTATCTCTGACAAAGCAGCTCTGTGCAGAGCCCTGTTCCTTTCACTGGTGTTTCGTGTCACACAAAAGGAGTATCAGGAGGTTCACATAACAGTTGTGTGTGTTGGAGCACCCTGTTCCCCTCAGGGCAGACACCTCCTAGCTCTGTGGTTGGGGTTTGTGAAGCAGGTCCCTGTAACCAGGTGACATCCATGCTGTGGCTGTGACAGGCAGGAGCCACCCCAGTGCTCAGCAGTCCTGGGCTCTGAGTTTTGGTAGCTGTGRTACAAAAGCCCTGGCACAGATACCRGGCCAGATCACCTGTGGGATGGTTAATGAACTGAACCAGCTCACTGCAGGCTTATAGAATTATTAAGGCTCACAGAAGGAAAGGAAAAGGACTGGA
This sequence comes from Cardinalis cardinalis, assembly GCA_014549065.1. NCBI lineage: Eukaryota > Metazoa > Chordata > Aves > Passeriformes > Cardinalidae > Cardinalis > Cardinalis cardinalis. The sequence goes on from JACDOX010000050.1 coordinate 3,092,246, forward strand.
TAACTGGAAACCAGAGAAGAGATAAGACAGAGTGCAGCAAGGAGAGGGACAGATCTGTTATTATCAACTTGGTSAACTCATTAAAACTCACACAAGACTTGCCTTTATCTACCCTTTTGTTTCTCATCTTCTCTGTTCTGGTTACTTCCCTGTTGATGTGAACTGAATCAGAACCTGCTGCAGGCAAGGTTGGGACTGACAAGATTATTTCTTTCAGTGGCACAAGTTGTTAAGAGTCGGATCATCCTTYCTCTTTTGGCTCCACCAGCTGCCCTGGTAGTGTTTGTTAGTGACAGGGAAGCTCCCAGAACTGCTCAGTGGTGTTCACTGTGCTGTGGGTGGGTCACCAATGGACAACTTGTGAGCTGTATTGGTGCCCACCTTTGTGAGGTGCTTCTGAGCCCCAGTRGAGGGGCAGAGCAGAAGCAGAGTGGTGATCTTCCAGGAATAACTTATCACACATAAGGGGAGTGATCATCAGCTGAGATGCTTGCTCTGAGAGCAGACCTGGTTTGTGAGAAAGGGACGTGTCATCCTTGTCAGTTGGCTGCATTTCAAAGCCAGTCAAAGTAGAGGATATTGAAAACTGATCCCATCCTTGTGTTGGCCTTTGGAAGTCAGCTCCTTCATTCCCACAGGCAGAGATGAGGTTATAAATAGCTAATGAAGGTCACTCACAGTCACTGTCCCAGCTGAGCTGCTTTGCCTTACCTGATTTTCTCATGAGATCCTGTTGCAAGAAGCAGCACTTCCATGGCTGATCAGTTAAGGAGACACGTCCCTGTAAAGGAGAGAAATTGATTCTCCTCTGTTTGTTGGTTTGGTTTTTGTGGTTTTTTGGTTGTTTTTTGTCTGTTTGTTTGGGTTTGTTGTTGTTGTTTTTTTTAGTCCCAGAGAGTAATGGCATTCTTCATCCTAGAATCACAAAATCATTTGGTCTGGAAGACACCTCTAAGGTCATCAAGCCCTGCAGTTAACCCAACTCTGTCAAGACCACTACAAACCATGTCCCCAAGTRCCACATATACATGTCCTTTAAATCCCTCCAGGGGTGTGATGCCGCCAATTTCCTGAGCAGCCTCTTCTAATCTCTGACAGCCCATGAAGAAATTTGTTCTGATATTGAATATCCAATTTTCTGATCTATAATTCAGTCTAAACCTCTCCTGTGCAAGTTGAGATGGTTCCCTCTCATCCTGTCACTTGTTGCTTAGGAGAAGAGCCTGACCCCTACAWAGCTACAKTSTCCTGTCAGGGAGYTGTAAAGAGTGATAAGATCTCCCCTGAGCCTCCTTTGCTTCTTCAGCTGCTTCTCACCATATTCGTGCTCCAGGAGAGATTTAGGTTGGATATTTTAAAAAAATTCTTAATGGAAAGGATTGTAAAGTACTGGAACAGGSTGCCCAGGGAGGCAATGGAGTAACCACCCTTGAAAGTGTTCCAAAGAAAGTGTGAATTTGGCACTTGAGGACCCTGTTTAGTGGTGAACATGGTGGTGSTGCTGGGTTGATGGTTTGGACTTGAAGATCTTAAAGGTCTTTTCCAACCTTAATGATTCTGTCATTCTAAAATGCACTGATTMTAGAGCCCCCAAAAAGGAAGGAAGTCTTTTACACAGACTTATTTTATTCCATGTCAGTCTCTGCAGTTGTGTTCAGCAGTAGATTTTAGTGGATATGGCAGAATAAAAAACAGGAGAGGCTCTGCTTTTCTGGACAGTGTGCTCRTGCTGCCTTCTCTCCCTGACACATAAACACCTGCAGGTACAATTTGGCTGACACCTAAATTTTAGTGAGTAACCAGTTATCTGCTGGGGATCATGAAATGTAGAGGCTGATCAGCAATAGAAGGTGATTCTGTGTTCCTTTACATATGAGAGTAACTTGTGAGAGTTTGTCTTATAAGACTTAGTCTTTTTTTGTTTATCTGTGTCTGTGTCCTTGTGTCACAGAATAGTTTGGACTGAGAAGGACATTTAAGGATCACTGAGWCCCACCCAGTGACAGGSCAGGGACACCTTCCACTATCCCAGGTTGCTCCAAGCCCCATCCAGCCTGGCCTTGAACACTTCCAGGSATGAGGCAGCCACAGCTTCTCTGCCAGGGCCTCACCACACTCAGAGTAAAACATTTCTCCCTTGTATCCACTGTAAATCTACTCTCTGTCAGGTGTTCTCAGCCTCTTGCATTTCACTCTTTAATTTAGCAGCATGTTTTCTTTGCACAGGAATGATGAAATATATTGCCGTACTACAAGACATCATTCTAGAATTATTTGTATACAGTGTGTGTRTTTACAATTTCCAAATTTTTTCCTTATTTTAATGGTTTCTAACAGGACAGTGTATTTTCAATGAATTCTAAGTAAATAAGGATATTGCAAGTTCTGCTTGCAGTGGAAACCTAGGCAGCACTTACCCCTAGTAACTTTTTACCAAATCCTCACTTAAATCTTGATTACAGGCAGCCAAATCACTTGCTGAAAAGAAGTTCTTGTCCTGCTGAAGCCAACTGATTGAAATGTTGCAATATTTGCTCTTATCATGAGCAGATTGTTAAATAKACTTACTTTGGGAAGTACTGCTAAGAGTGTGTGTTAGGATATGCTGTGTTGGCACAGCCCAAGGGATGGAGACATTCATTATCAGACTTTCATTGAAGGAATGTGTCAGAGGAGGAAGCAAACAGTTGGGTCAAACACCATAGGCTGTTACCACAGGGCAAGCAGTAATACTAAACTAAAGGATTGAAAGCAGAAGTTTATGACAAGAAATAYTACTAAATTTAGGGGCTGAAAGCAGGAATTAAGGTTTGAGAAGTGATACAGATTTGGTGTAGGTCCTGGGTCAAGGCTCATTCTGAATTTCCCTCACTTCTGGTGTACAATTACCTTAAAAATATGACTGTCAGGTTCAAAACTGTTTRGCTTTTGCATGTGTCTTGATGATGAATAAGGGAGCAGAGAACCTTTTTACAGAGAAATCCCTTCAAAACCTATGGAAAATCCAGGGATGAATTTTGGAGCATGGATCAGAGAAGGAGCAGAGTCCTGTTCCTTGCTCTGGTGAGTGACACTGTTTGTCACTTCTTGAGCAGCAGGATCAGCGTTTTAAGTCCCTGCTTGTGAGAAGCAGAGATAAAAGCTGTTACCAGGGGTCATGTCAGGGCTTCTGGCAGCTCATCTGTTGTCACCTAAGTGGGGCCTCCCTTCCCATGGATCTGGAGCTTATCTGCTTCAAGTCTTGATGCTTGGTCCTCTCTGAAGCTCTGAGAAGGCAGCGAGGCTCTAAGTTTGCTTCTGTTACAAAGGTCCTTTGTAAATATCTCTGTGAAATGTCTGTTACAGAGAAATTCCAGTTTAGTTCTCTTGAGTAATCCAAAAGGAAGTTTTCCATTAGTTTTCTAAGCTTATTTTGAATTTATTTGCATTTTTAAGAATGTTGCGAAGAAATCTTAATCTTAATTCTGCTCAAAAGTCTCTTTATTTTGCTTTTCAGRTATGAATTGAGAATTCGGTATTTGCCAAAAGGATTTCTAAACCAGTTCACTGAGGACAAACCAACTCTAAATTTTTTCTATCAGCAGGTATGTTCTGTTTTTCTGCTCTGTCTTTTGCTGATTTTRCTGAATTTAGAGAACTCTGGGTTTRTTTATGTGGGTAGCATATTACTGCAGAAGCAGAAAAAAGGAAAAAAAACTTAGGGTTGCATATGTAAGGCAGAAAGGGCACAAAGCCCGTGGCATCTTTCTGCTTGAGAAGTGGTGAGGAATGTGTTCTAAAACCAAGGTGATTCTGCAGGTAATATTTGTCCTAACTCAGATCAAATTGACTGTTGTTCCACTGGCTTCTTGCAGTTCATTCACGTTTGATTAAACTGATGAATTTCTTTAGTTTTATTTTGAAGTGTAAGTAAGTGACAATTTCACTACAAACCATCAAATGCTTTTTCCACTCACATTCTTAGGTTATTTTCTAGGGTTTAAAATCTCTTCTGGATTACTAAAACTGCATAATAGTAAAAGTTTCTATAAATTAAACACTAAATTCTAATTTTATTCAGRTGAATTATTTTAATCTGCTTTTACACTGACAAGCTCACAATAAAACCTTCTGGGGATATTTTTAGGGGAGTCAGGACTAAAATGGTTACCCTAACTCCAGCAAGCACAATTGTACACACAACATTCTTGTCTTAGGTAAATTACTTTTAATTTTCTTTTACTGTGTGATGCAATTTTTGTATTGATCTRTGATGAAGTTGACTTCTGAAAAGACACTTCTCCTGCAGTGCTTCCTTGGACTTCACATTCTAGTTTAAGTGATTTGTGTGATATGCTGGATTCAGCCTAAAATGTCTGAATTTTGGTGAGTTTTTAGTGTAGTACTGCCAGGAGTTCTTGTACAACAAAATCATGTTCCTTTTCCCTTTAGCAGCAAGGAACTTCCTTCATTTTCAAACACAGGAGATTTGTGTTTCTCCATGATGCAGAAGTGGGTGATGAGCTCCAAAATAATTCCTTGAACTTCATCACTTTCCTGTTCAACACCTGGCAAGCCTACAGTGTCCTCTCATTTCTGCCTCAGGGAACTGTTTCTGTAAAGCAAGGAGTTTGAAATGCCAGAGGAATATTTGTTAACTTCTGGCTAAATTTGGAGAAATCATTAGAAATGGGTTAAAATGGCTCAGAATAGAAGGTTTTGGAAGGTCGTTGGGACTGATAGGCAAAGCTGACAGCTCCCTGTATCTGACAGTGCCCTGAATCCCAGTGTTGTTATAAAATGAAAATCAGAGGTTCTTGTCTCYTTGCTCTTCACAAAATCCCATTTATTTTCTCTTCCCCTATCTTTTTCACCTTATAGTGAGATATTTCTGAATCCAGTTCTTTAAAAGTCCCTGCTCTTTGTTTTGGGGTGCTGTAAGGTATTTGGGTCTCCGTTGTCATGGAAATCAGGTGCAGAACTTTCCAGAGCTGTCATTCTCTATCCATGATTCTGCTTTGCTCCGTAAATTTCACTTGTCCTCTTGGATAAACTAGGACAATAACTTCTATGTGGTAAAGTGTTAAGGCAGCAGCAGTGACGTATGAAAAGAAGGCAAGAGAAGAATTTAAGCAGTAACACTGCATCATAAACCAGGCCTACAGCAGAGGGGGGATTAAAAACCAGGGAAAGATGATTTTTCACATTCTGTTCCTATCTCAGTGTCATTCCTGCAACATTTTAACATCTTTTGCTTAACCACTGCTCTCAGTCAGATGCATCATGTTGTGTGTAGGCAAGAACAACAGAATGTACAGAATTCATACATGCATACATAGATATCCTGAGCTTTCTGCACAGAAGCAACTGTCAGAGATAAGGAGTGTAGAACTCAGTTAAAAAATTTTTAAAATCTGACAGAAACAATGTCTCTGTTGTCAAATTGGCTTTTCTCAATGTAAAACTCAAAGACATTGCTGTCTTATATGTTACAAATGAGTAAAAAAGATTTTTGTGAGGACCAGATGCCTGTGATTTTCTTGTCAGAATGAGACTGGGAACCTTTTTGCTAACTTAGTAATATCCAAACACATTGTTTATCTTACTAAAAATGTATAGCAACAAATTCAATTAAATTTCAACTAAAAATGTATAGCAACAAAGATTCATGGAGAAGGAGAAGAAACTTGGTTACCTCTGTCACCCATGGAATTTGAAATTTTAATGATTTTCTTGAATCTGAGTTGGAAGCCACAGTATTGTTGAAAAAGGAAGTTTAAATCCTCAAGTGGTCTTCTGGAAAAGTACAGAGCATTTTGTAAAGATAACAAAATGTTACTTTAATCACTGTCAACAGGCAGGGTTTATTCAAGCAGCTCACCCAAAGCACAATTACCAGGCTGTTAAACCCAAAGCTGGCACACGTTTGTGCTGCCCATGCATGACTGCTCCCATTGACTGCAGCGAGTGCTCTGCCCTCTGCAAATCACTGCGTTTCAGGCATCTCAGCTTGGGCTTGATATGTGAAATCACTATTTTCTCCTTGATTCTTGACTGTTTTAAGGATGCTGTGACCTTTCTTTGGTTTTGAATATTCTTCATCTTCAAGAGTCTCGACCAAATCAAGAACCTGTGCCCAGAACTGTTTGTGGCCGCGGTYGCGGCGCTCGTTCTGCCATCTGCGGTGGGCGTGAGCTGCTCTTAATTGGGAGCGTAAAGCAGGGCACTTAATGAGACCTTTCATTCTGCAAGCTGTACAGCAAGGGATTAAAATTAGTGTGTGAGAGCAGGGGGAAACCACACAACTCGTTAATAACATCAGAATCGGTCCCACTAACGGTGCCTCTTGTGCTCAGGCTGTGCCTCAGCTTTGAGGCCAGAGTTGGGGAGAGGCTGATCTTTAGGTCATTCCCCTTCACTGGAGGAGCTCTGTGTTCCAGTCATGTCATTTCACATCCCATTTGAGAGCTCTGATCAACAAACTAATGCTGGAACTGGGCCTTTTTGTTTTGTTGCTGCTCTCTTTGGCAGGTGTCAGAGGTAGTGACAGGACTTCAAGGGTGCCCTCTCTTTTTTCAATCKGTGGAGCATTTAGGTGGTGATTCTGCATGGACTGCATTACTCCCTTGGGYCCAACTGCTTACAGTTTCAGCCAAATTAGGCAAATTGGATCCCACCCAGTGCTSTTGGAACTGTGAGGCTGAARTATTCAAAAATCAGGAAAAAACAGRTTTATGGTTATCTCCACAGTTGGCAGGTGCTCACTGCACAGATTTTATGTGCCAGCCTTCAGTTGTGTCCTGTGGTATTGAATACCCAAATCTGAACCAAAGGGAGCTCTCATCCCACCCACAAAACCTTGAAAGTGTAGTACAGTGAATAAAAATACTGTAAGTTAAGATTTATCAAGAAGTGGCATTCTGYGTGTGTGTGTTCTGTTGACTGTTCTGTAAATCTCTATATTAAAGATATCTAGGTTTTTRTCATTTTTTCAGAGAAAACAAACATAAAGGTACAAAGGGAGAATTAAAAATCTCAAGTTTTTAGTAACATAYAAGATTTTACCATTTTCCTGTCCATTTTGGGAGTATTTTCAGTTGCTTTAAATAAGTGTTGGTGAAATTCCTAGTGAGTGCCTTCCTTTCCCTGTGTTCCTGTGACATGGCAGTTGAGAAGTGGAAATAAAGAGGACAGGCTCCTCTATTTTGCCTTAGTAGCTGAGTGAGCAATGAAAGCCATATCTCAAATGAAGATAGAATACAGCTTTTAAAAACATTCATGTAATGAGAATCAGACGTAAGCTACTTGAATTGCCTTCCTCTGATTGTGGGACAAGAGCCTGCACACATTTATCCTTGAATAACATGTTAGCCTGCAGTAATTGGAGATGGTTTATCCCTTGATGAAAAGGGAGTAAGCATCTGTATGGGGGGTGGGGGCAGCTCTTGGGCATCAGCTGTTCCATTGTTGCTGTCCTTGTGCTCAAACAGAAGACTTTTAAAGTAACTTTTTGGAGGGTTTTTTTAAGATCCCAGTGAACAAGAAAAGGTTGTTTTTATCAGTGTTGAATTTTTCTCTGCTGCAGTATGGAGCTAGCCTGGAAATGTTAATATATACAATAAAGGAGACCACAGGACTGAACTGCGTTTTGCATTTACTTTTTTAAATTAACCAAAGTTTGTGTAAGAAGAAATTGCAAGCAGGAGTTGATCTCGAAGTTAGGGCAGGTCAGTGATGCCCTGAAAAAACTGAGCTGAATTCTGTGCCATGAGGGCTCTGTGCCTCACCAGAGAAGTACACTGCAGGTTTGTTTTCATATAAAACTCTTTTWAAAAAGTAAAGATTAAAAAAAAAWTACTTTTTCTTATTAAAAAAATAAMGGCAGAAACATCTTCAGAGAAAGTGGAGAAAAAGTTTTTTGTGGACAATYGGCACTTTTTTTCTCTGTCTCTGTAGTGTCTGTAAAGATTATGTTCACACTCAAAAGGTATTTCATTAAATGAAATATCTCTTTATATTGTGGCAGATAAATACATCATGCAAATTAAATTATTTTTATAACTCTGTCCCTGACATGTAGGAAATTTTAAGTCCAGGCAATTATTGTAATAACTTAATGATTAAAGTTTTATAAGGCTTAGGTGCATGAGATGTAATTTGAAATGCAGGCAGGGAATTAGACTCTTTAACCTAATTAAATGACAACATCTCTTACACCCTAATAAAAATAGGAGACCTAAAGCAAATGACTTTGACAGGAGAAGCTTTGAAGGAAATGAAGGACACTGGGAGAAAAGCTGGCCTTGTTCCTGATGTTGGCAGCCTATTTAAAAGAAAAAAAAAAACCTCAAYRAAACAAAAAAACWCACCCAAAASCCAACAAATCTTTCATGAAGARTTAAAGGCTGAGGCATAAACTGTGCCCTGCAGGAAGGTGGCAATATAAGAACGGCAGCTGATTAAAAAGATACTAAAAATATATTTTTTTATAAAACTATCAATGAATCTGAACCTCTCCTGTCTGCTCTTTACAGCTTGAAAAGACAATTAAAAGTGAGATTTCCTTGATAGGAGCAGATTGCTGATGTTCACAGTATCCTATAAAGTATTCATTTTCTCCTGTAAAAGTTGATTTACACCCTTCAAACTATGCTGGCATTCTTGTTTTAGGCTCTGCTGTTTGTATAGTTGTGGAGCTGCTTTGGCTGCAAATGTTGTGTGCCCAATGTCTGCTTTCCCTTAGTGCTCTGTGGTAGGAATGTGAAACTTCTTATTCCTTAACTCCTTCTAACTGCTCAGCCAAGCTCAGGGAAAGGGAAACCAAAGGGTTGTTTTGATTTAAAATTTCCACCTGTCAGCCAGAGCAGTGAGAATCATTCTTTGTGGGCTTTYCTGAAATAGCTCATAATTCAGCCTGATAGATTTAAAATTCTAGAGCCGGGTTTCCATGGACTGATGTGTGGAAATGTCTCTTTAGTAGTCYAGAACAAAGCGTGACTGCAATTATCAGGTTAAATTGTGTATAACAACAGAAAGAAACCCACAGAAAAGTTGATTTACCTTGATGCTAGGACTCTGTTGATCTGGAAACTCAAAATTGTGTGTTGGAAAGGAGAGRTATAAAATGAGCTGGGAGCAAGGCTTGTTCAGTAGCTTGAGTTCTGCATGGCTCCCAAGAGTGCAGCCCTACTCTGTGCTGCAAGGCAGCCGCGTCCCTTGCAGTGACATCTGGAGCTCAGCCCGCCCGGACAGACGGCACCATTTCTAGCTGCTCTGCCCCTAACAATGCCTTGTCACAAGTTGGTTTCCCTCCAGCCCATCTCTAATGCCCTTATTATTAACAGAGGAGCTTCCAAAATTAGTTAGAGATGTCAAAGATCAGCCCTAGATAATATAGAGACTGTGACCTTGGGACACGAAGAGGAGGAGCAGCTGAGGGCAGATGGCAGATGAATGTTATCCTGATACTGGATCTGGGCTTTTAACTCCCCTACATGAGGCCAAAGCCCTAATTTTCCCTAATATTGACTTATCTCCTATAGCAAATTTAATACTATCAGATGGGTAAATAGGGGTGGGAACACATATGTGTTTCCCTCCTGTGTGTATTTTAAAAACTACCATTATGATCATTAAGGTGGCTCCTAAAAATACTGATGACATTAAAAGCAGACATTGGGCTTTTGTGCATATGGGGCTTCTTTCAGAGCAGATGAGGCACAAATCTTTCAGGGTTAATACTGCATCAGATTTCTGAGGCTGTAGTAGTGAGGGTTGRGACCCTGCTCTTCCAGGCTGATTTTGTAGTGATGAGAATTTGGTGTYCTACATAAACCTGGAAAACCAGGATGGAGGAGCAGTTTGATCCTTACAGATAACAGAATTTATATTGGGTGGCTGTTCCACATTAACCCAATCATATGTYTGTCCTACAGTGATGCTGTGGTGTGTTTAACACTGCAAGGAGCAATACTGCTGAAAGCAGAGAATTATGCATTTCCCAAATTATGCATTTCTTAGCAGTAGCAGAGAATATCTGAGATCATTCTTTTTGTGGGTGGGATGCACAGAAGAGTTGTGTCATGGCCTGGGGTGGAATTGTGTGTTGTACCTGCTGCAGGTGCAGAGCAGAGCAATGTTCTTCATTTTAAATGGGAAATTGTGGGGAAAACAAATGAGCTGTATACTTGGATTTTTGTCCTGGTCACAAAAGTGGTTGCTGAAGATCAGATTTTCCTATGGATATATTGGGATATTCTGGTCTTTCATGACAGAAGCTGGAACTGGTAAATGGCAGGAATAATTTCTGTGGATTTTGGTGGGATGGGTGTCACCAGAAGTGTTGTGTGTTGATGTAAAACAGAGGTAGATCCTGGTTGAATTCTGTGGTGGCTGAGGGTGAACTATAACATACAAAACCTAACACCAAATTACCTTCCAGAATTAGAAACTTGAATGTTTAAAAGCAGGTGCTAGAACACACCTGATCTGTTAAAAATAAATCCAGAGAAATTACTGAGAATAACAAATTATTGCATATTCAGGACAATTAAGAGGCAGGTTGTATTTTTTAATATAAATTTCACCAATTAAGTGGAAGTACATAATTTCCCAGTATATAAAAGCACCAGCTAAAAATAAACATGTAGAACAAGTAGATAAGAAAAAATTATGTATTATAAATCTTTGTTTTCATGCTTCATTAAATGATTGTAATTACTGTTTGTGTTCTATGTACTGAATGGAGAACAGAAGACATTTTCTTTGTTTGGTTGCTTATCTAAATATCTCATGTGTTGGGATGATTCTTTTTGGGTATGGTCTTAACTCTTCAGCAGGAACTTAGTCACTRAAGGGTTGTTTAAATGCAGTGTTCAAAGAAGTGCAAATTTGGGAAAAAATAGAAATAAAAAAGGACTAAGTTGTGTAAGTAGGTCATAGAGATTGAAAGAAAAGCAAGAGAAATAGATTGCTTATTTTTAAACTGTCCTCCTAAAAAATTGGAGTTTATCCTGTGGGAAATTTCTTGGTAACATTAAGCTGGGAAAGCCAGTAGTGGCTAATTATTGGTATTTGCCCTTTATGAGACACCATTTGATAGTACTGTTGCTAAAGAATTTCCACAGTATTTATGCTTGAAAATTCAATGTCAAGTTTGATAATTTTATGTAGTAATTTATCAGGCTATAAACAAACCTAAAATATCTTTTTAAAGACACAATATCTAATAGCTTTTTTAAAAAAAAATCCCTAAACTGGAAAGCATTTGCCAAGTTCAGAATTATTTTACTGTTGTTCTTAATAAAGAAATCTAAATCCAGCATGGTGTTTTTATGAACTGCTTGTCAGCCTGGGTGAACCTTCTTCTGAAATACTGCAGCTGCATAAAAAACTCGTGTGCAGGAAAATGGAGCAGATGGCTTTTGAAAGTAGCAGCTGGTATAGAAAATACAAGGCCAGTGATAGATTTCTCCTTAAATCATAGCATGGGGCTGTTCTCTAATTTCTCCATCTYCACAAACATGGGCTTTCCTCTGTTTTCAATTTTTATTTTAAATTGTTCCATCTGGGATTGGCTGTCCATTKCTGTAGCTGGGAAACTGCCCATTATTTTATAGTAAATTTTGAGAAGTTAGAAGTGACACCATCAATAATTTCCCCATTCAAGTAAAAGAACAAATATTTTATAAGTCTTGACATCATAAATAAAACTGGGCTTGTGTTTATGTGCCCATCTTCCATGTGAGAGAAGTCTTTTAGTTCACATTGTRTTCACCTCCTTTCTTTTGTTGTGATTTAGGGGTATCTTTCAACTTTTCATGTCCAAAATACTGGAGACAGAAAAGAGATTTTTGTTCTGGCTAAAAAAAATGCAGAGTGGTTGATTAAAAAATTACAAAATTCTTAAGAATAAAAAGTATTTTAAATAAAGTGAATTGTTGCTGAATATCAGGGCAGTAATAAATCAGGAGATATGGTGTAGGATTGTGTTGGATTTCAAAATCCTTTTTTCTTTGGGTATTACTGCCCTTTCTAAGCATTTATTCACTGGTGGTGGGTGATGTGTATTCTGTATGTGGGGTAATGACAATTTTGTTTCATTTTTAATTTTATCAGAACATGTGAAAGACTTCTTTTTCCTGCCTCTGAGAGGTGCCTTTATACTTGGCATTCCTATTTTCCCCACTGCAGCCCTTTATTGTACCAGTCTGTTTGTAGCTGTTGTGGCCAAGAAGTCAACTCCAAATGTGAAGTTTAGGTCACACTTTAATTCTGATTTGCCACCCTGTGAATGAACAAATTTCAGTAGAGTTGCTTCCTCTGACACTGGCACTGCAGTAGTACTTGCCTGGAAGCCTGAAGCAGTTTTTTATTTCCATTATTCCATGTTTAATGGAACTTAAGTAGACTAATCCTTTCCCCCCAAAGCATGCACCTGCTTGACTGTAAATCTGACTTCAACTTGCTAGAACATACTAAAAAAAATCCAAGCGAAAAGGTTCCTGAAATCAGCACAGCAGTTTGCAGCAATAAATGACTTTTGTCTTTTATCCTCCTTTAAACTGTTCTCCAGTGTATTTTTCTCAGGGAATGAAGAGAAGCACATTATGTGGGAATACAAAATGAGTAACTCAGTGGAAGCAAATATGTTACAAGCAACATACACCAAAGTGACTCACTTCAGTTAGCATATTTTGGGTTTGGATTGTTACCAAATCAAAAGTATACAGGATTTTAGCAGTGTTGACACTTGAATTCTTAATCCTGGTGTCAGTCCAAGTGTTTGCCTTGTTGATCTTTCTGCGTTTTTATTGCTGTGACCTTGTGACCATAAAGTATTGGAGATAAATAGAGATTTCATGTAATTTTGTCATTGCCAGAGCATCTGGTCTCCACTATGGGGTGTAAATGATGTAGTGGCACAGAGGTTTAGCAGGAGCACCTTAAAGGCTTTGCTGAGCTTGAGAAAGAGATCAAAAGTTGCTGCTCTGATTTCTTGTTTGGCCACTTGGGTTTTTGGGGAGACTTTTTCAAAACCAAATTTGTATGACAAGTTTATATTAATCAGTTTTGTCTTACACTAGGAAAATTAAGATCTATTAAATAGCATCCTACAGGGTTTTTTACTGGTTTGGCCTTTGGAGAGATCCCATTCTGAACAATTAAATTGTAGAGAAGATTATGGCAGTGGTGCTTGATCTGCTTGAAAAGGATGTGTGTGTTTATATATCTGTGTATATATAGGCAGGTGTGTTCTTCAGCTCTTCAGCTTCTCCAGGTATTGCACAGTTACTTAAATTTCCAAGCCATAGGAGGTGCAGCCAGAGGTCTGCACACACTGCCAGGGAGTGTGACAAGCTCACAGATAACAGGATCTCCAAACCCCACAGGGAAGGATTCATCCTCTCTCCTAACATMCTTCTGAATTTGTAGTCAGCAGAAAAAACCTGATAGGTTTTGTTAGATTTCTAAGAGTTCAGTTTTTGTGCCTTTGTATGTATATAGGCTTTGTGCTCTTGAAGATGGGGCTTTTGTTTGTCTAACCCAGAAAATATTCTCATTTCTCTCGTTTAATTATATTAACAATAATAATAATAATAATAATAAAAGTTATAATTGAGCAAACACAAAAGGCTTCTTGGAAAACTATTCAATTGCCTTGTGACAGTGCATTTAATTACCATTAAATTATCTCTTATGTCTCTTCCACTTAATATTTGCTCAGGCTTTTTCCTTAGGAGGTTGTGCTGAACCTCCTGTGAAATTCTTATCTCATCTCTGCACAGGCATTAGTTCATGCATTGATCTGATGCCATCTCAAAGAGAATAGTCAAGCAAAATTAAAGGTGATAAGAGAAGTTCTCATTGGTATTCTGGGAGTAGAAATTGAATCTGCTTTTTTTTTTCCTTGCTGAAATTGAAAGAAGAATGTGTGCAGGCAGGTTTATGAAAAAAGGGAAGATCCAAGCACCTTTGGCTATCCATAGTAGGACACTGTTAAATCCAGACCACTGGATTCTCACCACAGGTTTCCTGAAGGTTATAATCTCTTATAACTCACAAAGTTTAAACACTAAAATAAGTAGGTGTATGTAACGTAAAATACTTCTTTTTCCCCTCTCATTTTGTTGGAATGGGGGATGGTCTTTTACATTTTCTTAGTCAATATCTGATGTCTGTAGTTGCAGAGTCARACTGGGAACATGACTGGAATTTGTGAAAGCTCACAAGCTGCAGGGCGAGAGGAGATAAACCCTAAACTTTAAATATTTSGGTAATGTTGCTTATTTATTTATGGAATAGAATAGGAGGCTAGCAGCGTTTTAAAATCATGTTTGCATGAGACTGGAGATGCTCTTAAACTGTTTAGTTTAACAAATCAAGCACTGGGATCCACAAGGCAGAGAGCTGTGAAGATAAATGAATCCACATTTGGTCATAATACACTGGGCTTTAAATTAGCATCATTTCTGTGAGTRGAGGTTTTGTGTGTCAGGACTGAAAAACCACTTTGCTACAACCAGTTCTTCTTGGGGTCTGAATACCTCAAGTAATAGGAAGATAATGGCTTTGAAATTTCCTGGTGATGCAAAATTGTTTAAATGGTTAAAAAAATTGAATCTGTAGTTTCGGGGTGGGGGGGAAAGTGTGATGAAAGAAAAGTGATCAGTCAATGAGTATTTGATTTGGGTGGATGTAGGGCAGGTCAGCCGAGGGATTTTGTGAACTTGRTAGGTGAAGTAGTTTAGGCTGTACATGAAGGTAAATTCTCATGAAAAGGACATGGGAATTTCTAGAATTTGGGTATCCATGTATGATCTGACCCTATGTTCAACACTTTTTTTTCATTTCGTTGAGGTATCCCACATAGACCTGAGGATGAGGAGCTCTGTGCTGTTGGTCACTACCCACAKGTGTTTGCAGAGGTCATTTATGACAGTTAGTGCAGCCTGAAACTCCATTCCTGATTTACCTGCCCTGAGCTCCTGTCTCGCAGTTTTAGTGCAGGAGCAGCTCAGAGTCATTCTCATCAATAGAAAACCTGGTGTAATTTATTGCATTTTGCTGTTTATAGGATCACAGAACCATTTAGGTTCTAAAAGACTTGGAATATCAACCACTAACCCAGCACTGCCACATCCACAGCTGAACCATGTCCCCAAGGGCTGCAGCCACACTTTGARTGGCTCCAGAGATGGTGATTCCACCACTTTCCTGCAGTCTATTTCCAATTCCTGACCACCCTTTCAATGGAGAAACCATCCTAATATCCAATCTAAATACAGTTATTTATAAAGTTGTGAGCATAATGAAGAGGAGAATTATTAATTCATATTGTGTATACTATTACAATGGGAATACAGAATTATTATTTCCATATGTGTGTACAAATAGCRCACTACATGATGCTGAAGGGCAATTATTCTCCTGTCTCATTAGTATTTGTAGGAATTGAATTGAGAAGAGTTAAAAGCTCATTATTTTGTCATATTGAGTGTCTGTATGAATTCAAATGTAAGAAGCTTTTTTCTCATATTTCAGCTATTGTAATAATTCATTTTCTCATTCTTGCACAGYTTATCATATTTCTTCTTCCATGTCTTTCAATAACAAATTAAAACTTTTCATGCAATTCAGGTCCAGGACGTTTTTAGGGATTTGTCTGCAGTTTGGAGCAGGAGCAGCTGCCMCAGTGGTGCTGAGGGAATGCTGAGGTGGATGCTCACATGTTCTGAGGAGAATGCAGAGTGGAGAACATCTCCAGCTGTTGGATCCACTGCTGTATTTCCTTACCTCCCAAGTTATGCATTTCCTAGCAGTAGTAGTTTGAACTGGTTGTTCTTACAACTTGTCGTCRCTCACCAAACCCACTTGGTGAAGTGTGCTGCATCCTCTCCTCTTTGATCCACAAGTCAGTCTCCTGGATTTTTGTGRGATTTCAGGACTTGCTGCAACTTTAGGATCTCAGTAGCGACTTGATRTTTTCATAAGAGGATAACAGGAACTGTTAGGGAAGCTGAGATTTGTTACTGGTGCAAGATTTGCAGAGTGAAGTTCTTGGGAGCTGGTTCTGTTCTCTCTTGCTGCCTGAATTTTTTGTTGTTGTTAGTTACTGGATAAATTTCTTACTCCAGTGTGGTGAAATATTACCTAAAAATAGGGTTCTGCCAGCATCCATGCTGGTAAATAAGATGAAGATTTGAAGTGTTTCCTACTGGAGATGGTCACCATCCAGTTTCACTCTTGGTTCTTCTTGCTAGTTCAGCATTATTTTGTGCCAGTGTGCAGTACAGTTAGTACATTCTTTTCTCTTTACTTCTGTTTTTATTTTCACTGTAATTCCTAGGCATTTATCAGTTTTACTTGCACGATTAGATCTGCCTAGACACTTAAATCCTGTTGACCAGGATGGTTCAAGAACACAGCCTGCCTTCTCCCAGCTGGAATGCAGGTGTAACCATCTGCTCAGTCCCTCTGAATTTTGATTCTATTTAATAAAACATAGGCAAAGTTGACATACACAAGAAATTTTTCAATCAAGTTCATTGTGATCAAAATGTGTTTCTTACCAAAGAAATTTGCTGAGAATTGTGTCTGCTCATTTGTGGAGAATATGAACACAAATTCTTATTTCTCTTCCTGGACTGTGAATTGTCATTCCAGAAAATTAATATGTATTCATTTGAAAGTTATTGGGGAGTATTTCAGTCTGTGTTGGCACTGAACTGATCTTTCTGTGATGCCTACCTGCTTCTTTTGCTGTAGGTGAAAAGTGACTATATGTTAGAAATGGCAGATCAAGTGGACCAGGAAATTGCTTTGAAACTAGGTTGCCTTGAAATCCGGTAAGCTGATAATTTAATTTATTATTCAACATCTTTCTGACAGAATATATACATTAATTTTGAAACTGCTTAAAGTTCATCAATCTCTGACCAGTAGAGTTGAATAAAACATCATAAGACCTTTTTTTGCAACAAAGCAGTTTGAAGAAAAACTGAATAGACTGTATTGTAACTCATTTCTAGTGATTTTTAAATTAACATTATTTTAAAATTTTAATTAATTACATCTTGATACTGCCTTTTGGCCGAGTTCTTAATCTGAATAATTCAAAGGCCTGTAGAGTACATTGAAGTATGTTTAAAAAAAATACATCTGTGGTGTTATTTAGTAAATAGTCTTATGATTCTGCATATATAAATCCTGCAGCTAAAGAATGTAATTATAGATAAATGCTGCTACCTTTCCTCTCTGTATTTACTCAATTTTTAATGTGCTGTTTTGAAATGATTAAATCTTAAGGATCCTTTTGGGTGTTTTTGGTGTTCTTGTCAACTGTATAGACAGCTGGAAAATAAAGATAAATATATCAGATTAACAGGTCCTTGAGAGAGTTCCCAGCTTTGAAATGCATGTGTTGGGTTTTGCTAATTTATGGAGAATTTCCAGCCTGAAACATTTGCTTTAGTTATGCTGATGTCTCACACAGGGAGATTAGGGAAGAAGTAAAATTGATAAGAAATTAATAACAAATGTAAACTTGTTAGGAGAGAATAAAAGTGTCCTTTGAATAGTACTTTCCAAATTAAAACAAAATTTAGGTTTATGAAATTTCCCAGGTATCACAGGAGAACCTGATGMCTTTGTTGTAAGTTTTTCTGGTAGCTCCAGAGAAAACAAAAATTGTTTGTGTAACTGCAAACTCCTTATGCACTTAAAAAATCATTGTGCCTTATTTCAAAAAGTGTGATGAATGTAATAATCTGTGATTATGTTGTCAGCCAGGTCCTGCCTTCCCTGCTTCTCAAGCTGTGGCTCTTCAGAGCATTTTGATGAGATATTTCTCATAGATGAACTTGTGAAACTCTTAGAATGAGCATTTCTRGTCCATTTTTTTTTCTGTGACAACGATGATCTCAGCTCTCTCCTAACAAAGCTGTTTATTAATTTACTTGTTAATGTGAGCACGGCTGGACTGGAGCAGTTTTCATCATTCCCTGCTTCCCCTGGTTCTCCCTGTTCGGTGCACAGGGGGCTCTCAGGAGGAAGTGCAGTGTGAGGTGGGGAGGAGCTGCTCAAGGCCAGGTTAGGTCACTTTTGGTGGCAGCTGTGGTTTAAAATGGATCTGAAAATGCAGTTACTTTGTAAAATCAAAATCTGATCTGTTGAGGTAGAATAGTAATGTACTTCATACTTACCTTTGAATTCATCCTGCCAATGTTTTCTGATGCTGAGTGGAAGTTTTGATTATGTTGATGTTGTAGTTTTAGGCTGAATTATCCAATAATTGTTGCTTTCAAATATTTTTCCTGACTTCAGGAGATCCTACGGAGAGATGAGAGGCAATGCATTAGAAAAGAAGTCCAACTATGAAGTGTTAGAGTAAGTATTGTGCTCTAGCTTGAGGCTTGTCCTGTCCCTTCTCTGCAGCWGGAGCAATAAATTCAGTTCAATGACAGAACATCTCTGTTGTAAGTTTTCTATTCCATTGAGGTGTTAAGATGCTTTWATGTAAGAAAAGGATGAGGAAACCAATTGAAATGGAGACATAGGAAAAAGTGCCTTTAACTCTGGTCCAGCGAAACAGGTTTGGAGTAGTTTTAACTTGATCAGGAAGCTCACTGTGGTTTTCAGCAATTTTGCAAATGTTTATGGGATTCACCAACTCTACTTCTGAGATTATTTTATTCCTCAGTATTTTTCTGTGCCCAGTTGCATTCTTCAGCTGTGACTCATTTGTTGTAAAGTTTGAGTTACTTGAAAATGTTTGTGATATTGTTCTTGTTTCTGTTTGCTCAGTGTGGGCATTTTCTGATACGTGACCTTGCAGTTWACAAGGTTATTGTTTATCTGAGTATTCCAAATTTTAAGAAGACCAAGGAGCATCCTTGTACTGAAATATTTTGTTTACTTATTCATGTTGTACAGGAGATGGCTTCAGTTCAAACAAGCCAAAGTCCTTCAGCTTTTTAGCAAAAACCTGAAAATTGGTTTTATTTGTGTTTATATAGTGGATAAGGTTTCAGACATACATGTGCTAATGATATGCTCATCTCTACTAATTACCATTGTGAAAAATCCTGTACAGTTTAACRCAAAATTGGGATAAAAGGTTGTTGCAGCAGTGAAGTCTCAAWTTTTTAATACTGTTTTTAATGACAAATGGGTGCTAACTTTTAAAGATGTGAAATKAGAGCATTTGGAGGAGGAAGGTAAGATTTTATACAGCAATGAATAAGTTAACAAGGATTTTTGAGGGATCTATGATATTACTAGGTAAAGATAACTTTGATAAGTAACCTGCTTATTTAGTATTTCTGTAGTGCTCCTTTATTCAGATTTTTTTAAACTCTGGTTTTGTTTGAATTAGGGACTTTTAAAATTTATTTTTTAAGGACTTCAGGTTTTTGTCTGTAGAAACATTAGTAGAAATATCCTGGTTGAGGAAACACATCACAAAATGAGAAAAGACTAATAAAAATAAAGGAGATGAACAGGTAGACTAGACTAAAAGGGGATATAAAAAAAGATTTGAAAGTATGTGAGTTATGGTTAGTGTAGTTTACTTATGTTCAAGTAAGAACTTGATTAAAGTGTTTTTAACAAACAGTTTTTTAGCAAGTCAGAAGCTACAAGCATGAGTAATTAGGTTAATGACTTTGGAAACAATGAGACAAAGAAAGCAGGGTCATAACAGGTCACACAAAGTATAAATTAATAACTGTAACAGGTGAGAGTTCCTGGAGGATTCAGTGTGGTGCTGCTTTCAGTTTAACAGTGATTTCTTTCCTTCAGTCTGTGTTTTCCAAACAGTGACTGCTTGGGTAGGAAATAATAAATTGCTGCTGTGAAAGGCATAGTGAAGCAAAACCCTGATATGCAAAATGTAACAGCTTAATGCCATGTGGAATTGGGTGAGGAGAATTGTGCATTTCAAAAGTTTTTTTCTTTTTTGAGGACCAGGATGTAATTTGTATGGGATTTAGCTGTGAGAGAAGAAGGATAAAACCACCTTAAACTGACTGTACTACAGATAATTACAAGCTGSAAAGGGTCTGCAAAAAGTGCCCGTGATCCCCAAAATGCATTAATTTGATCTTACCACCTTAATAGCCCATAAATGTTAAACTGCACAAGTAATATTTATTGCTCAAGTGATGCTTTTTGGTGTTTTTTGTGGGGGGATTGCTGGTTTTAGTACATCATGAGGCACTTAACCAGCTGAGAGCAATTTTTAAATGGCCCTTTTTTGCATTGGGGGTGATTGCTCCTTGGCTGCCTTTGTCAGATGTCTATTTCATGTGTATTTGTCTTTGATCAGATTGTCTCATGGGAACAGATCTGGATGGAAAATGGTAGATGGGATCAAATTGTTAAGTAGCCTTTAATAGTTGGGCCTTCATGGAGTGAAAGAGGAATTTCTTCATAATAAATGTGAAGCCTGTTAGTGAGAACAGGGATAATTACAAGTACAGAAATGGGAGCTGTAGGAAGGAACAGGTGCAGCCACAATTTGGTAAAAGGCATGTTAAAGTCTATTATGTTAATCTAATGTTACTTTTTTTGTTGTAACTTGAATTGAGGKGAAAAATACGTGGTAGATGCTGCCTAAAGCTGCTTAGCATTGTAAGACAAGCAGTATCACCTATCTGTAGTTGGTGTTTTATAAATCAAATTAAAGTTTGTACATTAAAAAATTGAATTCAGATTTAAGCCCAYGAGTAGGCTGGAGTAGATGAGGTTRAGTRCAAAGCTGCAGTAGAACTGCATGAACAGGCTCTCAGTGCTGGTTCTCTCCTGTTGGYAATCAGAAACCAGATGGCTGAGTCCTTCCTCCAGAGCCCTGAGTTGGTGTCTCCCTTGTTGGCCATCCCACCCCCACACAACACAGCTGGGAAGGAGTTTGTAGGGTTGTGTGTGTAAAACTGTTTGTATGTTCCAATTTCCAGGGCTTATTCTCTTATTTACAGATATCCATAAGTTGTTGCTGGCCAGAGCATTAAATCTGTGTGGTTCTTTTTGTTGAATTCTCCTCCAGTACATAAATTTGCTGTCTCAGCTAAAAACAGGAAATGCTTTATTAACAAGTTTGTTAAGAGTTGTGCTCTGTTGTACTCTGCACAAGGATTTCTTCTCAGTTTGTTGCTCCCAGATCTGTACAAAAGGCTGCTGAGCTTGTCCTAGTAATGAATCACATGAGGCTGTGGCAGCCTCCCTGTGCTGCAGGACTCTTCAAAGCAGGGATACCAGGGTGATGGGAGGTGCTTCATTTCAGAAGCACCAGCTCTCTCTGAAATACTTAAACTAATATATCCCTGTCAAAATGTCTTTGCATATTATTTAGATGGTAATAGTGTGTTGGATTCATTTAACTGTGTGAGATGATAAACCAAGTATCATTTGCATTTGAGAAGAAATGCATGGAAGGAATTAACATTTATGAAGTTTTATAATCCTGCAGCTTACTGTCATTGCACAGATGCCAGTGCTGCACATGAACATTCTGCTCCTCCTGCTTGAGGATGTTTTTGGTATGAAATTTTATGCTACTCATCTTCAGAGAGCTTTAAAAATACCCTGGTTTATTCTTCTGAGTGAGCTTTTTATATTGACTTTAGTGTTGGCTTTGTTCTCGTGCTGTTAGGTAGCAGTAAATAAATCCTGAATATCTCTGCCTGCTAACAGTTTCTCCTTGCTTTGCCAAGTGTAAGAATTCCAGATGTATTTCTGTAGATGTTCAAAGCATGCACTCATGGAAAGCTTGCTTTCATACTTGTTCCAGAAGCAGATAAGAATGTTTGAAAGAGATGGTCCTAAATTTAAAGGAAAAAAATCAGTAACACCTTTGAGCCATAAATCATTTTCCTACTTATATTTTTCTCTTATTTTTCCTTTTTTACATGAGAGCTTTTTGCACTTGGTTGTTCAGTGGTGTCTTCTGCACTAATGTCATTGGCAACTTCTCAAGCACCTTTTTTTTTTGGAGCTGATGTTCAGTAGTAGTGACACAAACACATGTCAGACATAAKCTTGTGCAGCACATCAGAGCATAGAAATATTTACTGGGTCTGGTTTTCAAACCAGGGCTACAACCCAATATACAGGTGTGAACATAAGCTTGAATAAATTCAGTTTGCAAATTCTGAGCTCACAGTCACCTGAATTACAGTGGCAAAAAGTGAGACTGCTTGCAAGAAAAAGCTGGTAATTTTAATTTGCTTAGTATGAGGAAAACCTAATAGTGGAAATTTGAACAACCCCTTAATTACAGTGCTTCAAAGTATAAAACAGTAGTGGAATTGCACTCAGCATGCTTAGTGAGGTGATATCATGAGTGTTCCTTTATGGATTCCTGGATTCCTTAGGCCAAGTTGTAGCTCTGAGCAACGTGGTCTAGTGGAACGTGTCCCTGTCARCTGGATGGTCATTAGGGTCCCTTCAAACCAAACCATTCTAGAATTCTTTTTCTATCTTCTGCTCCATTCAAATAAAGGTTTACCAGGGTATTCCACTTCCATGTTGTTCCCTTCTCACCTGACTACATGCTCTAAGAATATGCTTGAAATTAATAAAACATTTACAAATAACAGTTTTTATTGTCAAAACTCCTCTGTGCCCAAGCTACTATTTCAAATAACAGACTTTCCACACAGATACCTGCTTAAATGACAGTAGGAATATAACAATGTTTCTACAATTTCAACAATATCCTCAATATCCTCTGGGGTTTAAATTAGAAGATGCTGCTGTGCCACATTTGATGTTGGAGCGTCTCTAGTTAGAATTTTAATGGTAATGTTTGTTACTCTGAAGTTTTCAAGGACCTTTTTTTTRGGAAAATGGATTAGTAATCATATATGGTAGTTAAAAACAAAACAAAAAACAGACCCAAAGCACCACCTTGAAAAGAGAAATGTGATACTGCACAATGTTTTTGATATTAATGCTGTATGTACTTTTTCTTTTAGGAAAGATGTTGGTTTGAGGCGGTTTTTCCCGAAGAGTTTACTAGATTCAGTGAAGGTAATTACAGTCTCAGTCAATCCTGTACTGCTGTAAATTGTCAGAAATCTGAAAATTGCATTATAGTTTTCGCTGTACAGTCCTTAGGGAATTGCTGTGCAGTTTTGCTTTGTGAAAAAACATCCAAGCAGTCCAYTGGATTGGTGGGATCTGAATCCCAGCCATGCAGCTGGCAGGACAAGGATAAAGTGATTCACACAACCTTGCTGAGCTGCTGTGAGAGGGGCACAGCTCTGCCTCTCAAACCTTGGGGGTAAAAGTGCARAACAAGTCCGTGGAGCCTCTTGGATCAAATAACTTTTTTTTTTTTCTTTTCCTTCCCTAAAAGAAAAATGAGACTTCTGGAGAAAGAGGAAGGGAACATGTAAGAAAAAAGAATACTTTACTGGGAACTTGATAAACTTGATGCCTTCCTTGCTCTAGACTGTATCCAACTTATTCAAGGAAGATTTCCAGTAATTTCTGCTTAGGTTAATCCTAGCTGAGACTATAAATGTTYCTTGAATCTCGCTGCCATTGAAGTCCATATGTTCTCAGAGTAAAAAATGCAAATTTGTCTCAAGTGTGTTGAAAAGGGGGATTAAGAATGGTCACCAAGTATTTTACATTTATAGCCACCTCAATATGAATGTCCTGGTAAAATGTCTCYTTCAATTCATACATGGAAGTATAAATCATAAATTGCTGTTTTGGAGCTGGTTTTGGTGAGCAGTGGAGCTTTATAGAAATAATAGAATTCARCTTGAGATTTGGAAAGAATCTGCATTGTAATTTAAATGGATAAACACAAAAGGTCTGTCATGACAAGGTTTTGTTTCAAAAGACTTTTGAAAATCAGAAGCTAATGAAGTCAAGTGGATTTAAGTAATCCCCTCTGC
The DNA here is from genome assembly GCA_014549065.1 of Cardinalis cardinalis. NCBI lineage: Eukaryota > Metazoa > Chordata > Aves > Passeriformes > Cardinalidae > Cardinalis > Cardinalis cardinalis. The sequence goes on from JACDOX010000050.1 coordinate 3,116,131, forward strand.
ATTTTAATTTAAGCAATTATCTGAAACTGTATTTTCTGCTAACGGGAAAAATTGTGGTGAAAGGCTCCAGACGTAAAAGTATGAATAACTGTCTCAAAAATAATATTATGGAGCCAGAAAACTGACTGACCAAGAAAACTGCACTTTGGAAATCCTGAAGTGGGGAGAATAGCAGAAAGAAATAGCAAGAGTTGCCAGAAGGTGAAGCTGAGTGGGAACCTTGTAAAGACATGAAAAAAAAGTTGGATGAAGAAGAAAAACAAGGGAAGGAGAAGTGTGTCTGCTTTTCAATGAAAATKAAATCTCTATTCAAAGTAGTACAGGATTTAAATCCTTAAATTGCTCTTCCACTTTGTGAAAACCAGGGAATTTGAACTGGCAGGAAAAGGAGGGTTCCCAGTAGCCAGTTATTTCTCTCAATTCTCTCTGCTTTGAACAAACACAGCAAGGGAGCAAACCAATGGTTCTTAGAAATACTTTTAAGATCAAGTTTTCAGTGTATTTTGCTTGAAGTTGCTATTTGCAGATATTTCTGATAGGTGCTTCTGTTATGGAAGAGTTGTGGTTTTGGGGGCTGTTCAGCCTGGAAAAGAGAAAAAACCTGGGGAAACCTGAGAGCTCCTTCCAGTGCCTAAAGGGGCTGGAAGAGAGCTGGGGAGGGACTTTGGACAAGGGATGGAGTGACAGGACACAGGGAATGCCTCACACTGACAGGGGATGGGGCTGGATGGGATATTGGGAGGAAATTCTTCCCTGGGGGGGTGGTGAGGATCTGGCACAGGCTGCCCAGAGAAGCTGTGGTTGCCCCATCCCTGGAAGTGTCCATGGCCAGGCTGGATGGGGCTTGGGGCATCCTGGGACAGTGGAAAATGTCCCTGCCCATGGGACGTGGGCAGCATCCATGGGACCTGGGGGACAGACACCCTGCCCACAGTGCGGTGGAACATGATGGATTTTTTAAAGTCCCTTCCAACCCAAACCAGCCTGTGACTCTAATGGACTTTCTATCTTCAGACTTTGCTCATGATCTTAAAATTTAGTGTGACCAATTCTTCTTGGTGGGCTGAAAACAGCTGGATAACATATACCAGTATTCCTGGCAGGAAATATGATGCTGAAATTGGTCAGGAAAACAACCCATGGGCAGAATCTTTAATCAGCTGAGTAGCTGAAATACTTGGGACACCYTGAGCTGGCAAATGCTTTTTTGTTTTGTTGTGTCTTGCTCCTGGTATTTGCCAGTGATTTGCTAAGGCTGAGGTTTGCACTTGCCTTGGAGTTGGTTTTCTCTKTAAAAATAAAGATACCAGGGAGGTCCAGTGTGGAGTGTCTGAGTCCTTACAAAGCCAGAGGCAGCTCTGGGTGCCCGAGGGAAGTTTCTGACTGGCAAAGGCTCTGCAGCCTCCTTAATGATCCACCTGAGAGTTGGGTCTGCTAAATTGACAAAAGAATTTGAAATTACACCAAAGTTACGGATTTCTTTGTTAATTTGTCAGTGTAGTGTGTCCTGAGAGGGGTTTTCTCCACCTTAAGACGCATCATTGCAAAACTGATCATTTTGTGAATATGCAGCCYTCTTGGATTATTGCTGCTGGAGTAACTCCTAAACACTCCACAGAAACATTTCTGGCTATTTTGACTTCTGAACGTTCTGTGAAGGCTTTCTAAAAATGAGTGTCTAATCTGCCTGGAAGTGCTAACGACCAAAGGAAGTTTGTATTTGCGTAGTGCCTGGGGCTGTTAACAGGCAGTGTGGGAGAATAAAGAGTTTTACTGCTGTTACAATGGGACATTCAGATATGTTTGCATGGAGGAACAGTGGTAATTCCTGTCTTGACCTTGACATATTGCAAAGATAAGCATGGTTTTGCTTTCTGTCATTGTTGGTAGTTGGAAGATGAATTAGAACTGGATTTTTTTTAGGCCATTCAGTCACTTTAGACAGATGTTTTTATTCACAATTCTTGATGGCTTGTTCAGATTGGGGGCATCTTAGAGATACTGCTCCTCAGGCCCTGTTTTAAATTTTTGTTTTCATATGAGTGTCTGCCTTTAAGGGATTATACATTATGTACAGGCAGATAATTCATTTTTTTAAGTGTTAATTTAGCTATCCTTTGTGCTACTCTAAGTGGTTATTTCTACCCTGAAAACAGGTAATAAAGTGCTAGACAACGTAATTAATATAGTTTAGTTTAAAAGTTTGGTTTACTTTTTACTTTCAGTCCACAATTTAAATTTCATCTATTTATATTGAAGGTGKTTTTTTGCTTATTATTATGGATAGTCTAAGTTATTGTGTGGAGAAATTAAGATACAGCTACAGCTGGCTTGTTATTTCCAGGTAAGAGAGAATGGTTTAAAAGCTCATATGAAGGTATAAATTATTCTGAGTTTTTTGTGTGTTTTTTTTTTTTAAATTTTATTTTTTTATTGGAACACAGTTCAGAAGTTGAGAGAAATGAGGAACTTAGAACAAATATTCCTGGAAGGGTTAACATGTGGTCTTCTATTTTAACTTATTTAAAATGTTATTAAATATCCTCTCTGTGATGTAGCAGAAATAATGTTGGTCCTAAGCAGAAGTAAAAAGGCAGAACTGCTGCTTACATTTTGAAGCTTTTTGTATTCCTTGAGAATTGYCTGCATTTCATTGATAAAGACACTTAGTACAACTAAGTGACCAAAACTCTTAAAATATCCCTCAGCTATTAGATATAAAATAATTATTCTCCAAATGTTTTAATACACAGGCCAAAACACTACGGAAATTAATCCAACAAACATTTCGACAATTTGCCAACCTCAATAGAGAAGAAAGTATTTTGAAGTTCTTTGAGATCCTCTCTCCAGTGTACAGATTTGACAAGGAATGCTTCAAGTGTGCTCTTGGTGTAAGTAGAGGAATGTGACAATCATTAGAATCCATTCTGGAGTTTTCAGTCCAATTGCATTTGCTTGGTTCTGCAATAGTTTTTTGCTTAYGTCCTTTTTTCATGTAGAGACAATTGGATTTCATTAGCAACAAATGGTATTTATTGATTTTATTTAGAATTTTCTCCATTGACTGTTTAAAATAAATCATCATTCATTACTTKGGTAAGAATTGTATGTAAAATAAAMTATTTTTMTAGGTGCTTTGTTTGTGAACGTCAAGCACTTTTTCAGCTGTTCCCACAAGGAAATGTCAACTTCTGTTAGTAAATTTTCACCTAATACCTGTTAATCTCTACCTGTTTCAAGCAAATTTTGAAGAAGGGTCCCAGGTTTGGAAGGCTTGTGAAAATGGAGACTCCAGCAGAAATTAGAACTTGAATATCAATGTTCATGAGAAGAGGAAATACAGGAAATCCATAATTCTCATGTAGACCTAAGATAAAATACATGGAAATGCAGTTTGAGTAGCAGAGATCCCCAGGAAACCAGTCATGAGGGGTTTTGCCACTTACAGAATTACTTGATTTGAATATAATTTTGTTTGAAGAGTTGAAAAGCTTCTAGATATTAATTACTAGAACCTGTAATTACCACATTGGATTATGGTATTTCATAGCAAGGCCTTGTCTTACTACTGAAATTCTGCCCTTTCTCCTTTGACTCCCAAGTCAAGCTGGATTATTTCAGTGGAACTGGCAATTGGCCCAGAAGAAGGAATCAGTTACCTGACAGACAAGGGTGCAAATGTAAGTCTGCTTCTGTTTTTTCCTCAGTCACTGTCTTAACAACCATGGCCTGTTGTGAACTGGATGTCACAGAAAGGGGAGTGACCAGTCTGATCTCTGGGTTAAACACAGCAGAGCTGGGAGCTCTCAGCATGTACAGCTCCTAGTCAGGTATTAATTTGTGATTTGGGATCAGAGGAARGGCTCTGGTCTTAGGTACAAAGACTGTGTCAGCTTTAGCACTGAATTTGTTGGCTTTTCTACCCAGTGAAGTGCTCACTTGCAGAATTTGAAGCATTGATGGGGACTTTTTACCAATGAAATGTGAATTATTCTGAGTTGTTCTCTTTCTTAGGAATGTGTAAATGCAGAGCTTGTTTAACCAGTTGGTGAGCACATCTGTGCAGGCACTGCTTATTTACTTTCTTCATATCCTTCACAGCSTTTTCCTTGATTCTGGCTGTATTTCAGTATTTCCTGTGCACCCCCATGGTGCAAGGAGCTCTGTCCAGACAGATCCTTCAGCAAAATGTTTGGGAACTTTATAATCACAACTTAAGCTGAGCCCATGTCCAGATTTCTATTGAAATGAATTCAAAAGCAGTGAAAAGATGGGGAAATCAGGACCACAGAGCTAAGAACAAACCTTTTCCAGCAGTCTGGAGGGATGCTGGGAATGTGTAAGTGCAGGATCCGTGTGGTTTTAACCTGTTGAGTTTTCTCTGTTGACACCCAAGAGGTTGTTCCCACTTCAGAGCGYGCCTGGCACTGCTCAACAGTGCCCTCTGTGGGCACAGTGGAGCTGGGTTCMTTTTCCAGCCACTCTGGATGTTTGTGTGTGTTGGGAGTGAGTGGCARTGAAACTCTAGAAAGAAACAGAGAACAGATTTCTGAATGTATAGTTTGGGGATCAAAGTCTCCCTGTGCTTTTGCAACACCCGGGATCAAGACAGCATATTTTGCTGTAAGTCTGATTTTTTCCCCTTTTTTTTTTCTGTTGTCTTTCTGCAGCCAACCCATCTAGCAGATTTCAATCAAGTGCAAACCATTCAGTATTCAAACAGTGAAGACAAGGACAGAAAAGGGATGTTGCAACTCAAGATAGCAGGCGCTCCTGAGGTATGTTATTGATATTGTATGTGCTGATAAACTTGCTACTTTGTTTTTCTTTTCAGGGAGTGGGATGTAATACACTCCTAATGTGGATATTCTCTATATTGGACTTTTGTTCTGGGTTTGGTTTTAAAATAAATTTAAAGTTCATTCATGTTTTATGTTTTGCATCTGGTGCTTGTAGGCTTTGATATTCATAGAAGAAACAGTTTAATAGCAGCCTGTGCATATGTACTGTATCCTAGAGAGGAAACAGAGCAATTCCWTTCTATTTAAGGAGGAAATATGAAAAAAGGAAAATTTGTTCCCTWGTATTTCATGGAAGCAATGCTGGAAGTGAAATCAAATCTTTTCCTTGGTCCAGTGCACCAGAAAACAGTGGAAGAGCAGGATTGAGGGAAGGTGGCAGATCTGTGCAGAGAATGATGAATGTTAGTGGTATTGAACTTTATAGCTTGCCTGTGTGTCTCTCATCTCTTTTTCCACTGTACCTATTTTATTTTTTAAAAATCTTTCTTGAAATTGGGAAGGGCTGTTTTTAGGCAAAGAACAAATGCGGCAGAGAGTGGGGACAAAAGATTCCACCTGTGAGAGCKTTAAGGAACAAGTAACTTCTTCATAATTGTCTTAAATATAACCCTGAAAGTCATAGCAGTTGTATTCAACAGTGGTTTACACTTCAGAAGCCAAACTTAACACTACATTAGGTGGAGGGTTTTACCAGCTGGGCTTTCTGAACCTCCTGTTTGAAATTTGCTGCCCAAGAGCTCAAGCAGGAATCTCCCTGCTCACCCACATTGTTCTGTTTACGCTTTGCAGGCGTGTGTAAAGTTCTGATGCAATGACACAGCTGTTCCACTCAGTGGCTGCAACTGCAATAATTCCTCTTTGTTGGTGCCTTGTTTTTTTCCCTTCTGTAGCCTCTGACAGTGACAGCACCATCCTTAACCATTGCAGAGAACATGGCAGACCTGATCGACGGCTACTGCCGCCTGGTCAACGGGGCCACGCAGTCCTTCATCATCAGGCCTCAGAAAGGTAAGGACACCTCCAGAGCTGCTCCCAGCTCATTCTGCTTTGAATACAGGACAGAGCTACAGAAAAGYCCTCACTTGGAGGCTCTTTTCTTTCAGGGAGGAGTCATGAGAAATGCTGRTAGTAAATTGTCACTGCATCAAAAATTGCTTAGTGGCTGAGGATTTAGGCTGATTCAGCAATCACTGCTTTGCACTTACTCCAAACATTAATGGCAGAAGTGAATTGTAATTATTAAAGGCACTCCTAACAAGGGTGTGTTGTCTTATAGCATGAATCCCAATATACAAGGGGAAATTCAGTGAGGTTGGTTAGGATGCTTTTGGATAAGTGGTAATTTTTTAGTTTCTGCCTTTCTGCTAGATAGTCTAATATCTCCATTTAAAAAAATTAAAACCTTGAGAGGTCTTATGAGTTTCTCTCATAAAACAGAACTAAAGCAGAGATACATTCTACAGTGACTATCAGTTATTTCTGTAGCATCTCTCAAGAAGTGAGATGWGGTTGCAGGTACCCCTTGTTTTAGAGAGAATCTGATTGCATTTCATAAGAATTTTTTCCAGTTTCAGACAGCTTTAATTATTGAAAAACATGCGAGCAAAGCTGCTTAAGAACGAAATTTTCTTCTTTCATGTTGTTCTCATCTTTACCCATGGGAATTCATCCAACTTTGCTGCTTTCTAAAACAATAAATTATTTCCTTCTTCCGTGTTTGTAGTACAGGAAAGTACACAAACTATCCCAGTATCTCTCTAATGTGAAACCGAGTCTCTTTTAGCCACATTCTTGCTTTTTTCTGCCACAGGTTTTCCCTGGGGTGATGTTGTTAACATAATTCAGGTCTTTTCCAGGTCCATCTATAACATCCTCCCTGTGTGTGGCTCAGAAAATCCCCAGACTTAAACTTGAGCATTCACTAATAAAGAAATGTGATCTTAGGGTCTTAGGTGTTTTGACAGCACATGGTAATTGTTCAAATTATTCTTGAATTTGCATGTTTGTTGTTTATTTCTGACCCTTAGTATGTGTGAGTGACCTTTAGCTCCAGCACAAGCAGTTTTCTTAGAAGCTGTGTGAGTTGTGCAGCCTTATCTCCACACAAATTAAAATCTTCCCTCAACATAACCTCAGCTCTCCAAGCCACCCTGGTGCACAGCTTGGTGATGATGAACCATTGGCCCCARAATCAGACACCTAAAGGATAAGCCAGCGTCAGAGATAATAATAGTTTATTGTTCTCAAAATAGTCCAAGATTTCCATGTCTCTAGACTAATGTGTGCCCATGAGTGGAGGTCTTTTGTGCCTCTTCTTTTCTTAGAAGTCATGGTTTGGGGTCTGCTACAATCCTTATCATTCACTCCCAGAACTTTCCTTCTAATGCTGGTAGATTGGCTGTTTCCCAGCCTGAGCTGTTGTAGCCACAGCTGATCTTTAAACTTTTCATGTCCATACATGATCTCTTCCCTGAATTAATGGATGGCTCTGGCTCTGGCTCTGCTTTTCCTTTAGGGGCACATTTGGACTTTGTCCAGTTCTTGCCGCTTCCTCACTGGTGGTGGTGCCCATCAAAACTGATCTGTTCTATTTGCAGTTTTTCTTTCTAATTGCTGTCTTGCTCCTACCTGACTTTCTTAGCAGCATCTGCTACATCTTCTAGGCTGACTGAGCTCTCTGAGGGGCAATATCTCTGATTTTTCTGTGTCCTGCACAGAAAACTGAGGTTTTAACTGAGGTTTCTGGTAGGTGTGAATGCAGGATAAATCAAKGCTTCTGATGCAGGGTGTTTCTTTGTGTGCTATTCTTATAACAGAATTTTAATATGGAGCAAATGAGCAGTGATTGAACAGAAACATCAGGTAGCACTTTGGGAACACTCCTCTTTATGCATACTTGAAGAAAACCCCTCTAGTTAAAATAAATTCTGGGTTTCTTTTGTCTGAGGTTTCTTTTTTTTTGAAGTTCATAGCAATACCCAACATAGTCATTAAACATTTCATAGGAGAACTGTCCCCATCATGATCTGCATTCCCAGGTCCCTTCACAGTGAGCTTTGATTGTGTAAGACGCATCAGAAACAAATCTTGGAGCAACTCTTGATCCCCCAGATGTGTTTGATCCCCCTTTTGAGCTTTCYCATCCTCTCTTTGTTGTAAATTTACATTTATTGCAAGTGCYCTTATAAATTGTCCTTGATTACTAACAGAGCCTGATTTTGTGATATCTGTCRTGGTATCCATTAATGATCCAGTTCTTCTTAATTTRGGGAGAGCACTTGGTAGTGTTTTAAGAMGTGGACAGTATTTGACATTTTTCCATTCAGTTTGTTTTATTTTTCATCAATATTTAGATCTACAGGTCCCTTTAGACCCATGTGGAAATGTTACACTTAATATTTATATTTCCATTATCACACTTACCTCTTACAGGCCAAGACCACAAACGAAAAAATTCATAAACAGTTGAACAGATTATCAGCATTTAGGTTGTGGGGTGTTTATCACTCTCTACGACCACTTGAAAGGAAGTTGTGGCYGGATGAGGGTTGGTCTCTTCTCCCAGGTGACAAGTTACAGGACATGAGCAAACAGTCCCAAGTTGTTCCAGAGAAGGTTTAAATTGGATGTTGGGAAAATTTCTTCCCCCAAAAGGGTGGTTAGGCATTGGGACAAGCTGCCCAGGGAAGTGTTCAAAAATATCAAATCTAAATAGTTGGTGAAGTTCTCCACTCAAATGCTTTTTGTTTCATCCAGATTTACCCTGGGCATGAATTTCATTTTAATAGATTGGTAACATGTGTTCCCAGTTTTAGGATACTGTTACCTGTGTAGTTTGGCCCCTCACAGATTTTGCTTTCACAATAATTTCAGTCAGGTGAGGACAATTTCCATTCCCCCRTTCTGGGAGCACTGGAGCTGGCTGGGTTCTGCTGTGTCCAGCATGGAGCTCTGCTCAGACCTGGACAATCCTGTGGAAAGCCCAGCAGAGCCATGCATATCCCATTTCTTTAAAAAATATAGAATTGGGCAAAAATGTTGTGGGTTTCAACTTGTGAAAAACAACATATGCCTTAACTGGGATGCTGTTAGTAACAAATTTTGACTTCAGACCTGCAGGGGTACTAATGAATATTTGGTATTTTATTTGGGATATAAACTGTAAAAGGATGAGCACCAGTGCCTGAAGTGAGCAGTTTGAATCCAGAGCCTGTGGGCGTCTGCAGGATCAGGAATTCCATGCTGATTAGTTTTTTCTTTAATTATATCCAGTGATGGAGATGGCATAGAAACATAGAAGAATCACAGAATAGTTCAGGTTTGCTGATACCTTTAAAAATCATCTGTTCAAACTCCCTAGTACTACAACCCCTGGGGCACCTCTTAATACTTAATAGTGTATGAGGGTTTTTTGATACCTGGATACCTTTGTGTGTTTTTTTTAAAACATCTACTTGCTTTTCCAACTTCCCCTGTCCATGTACAGCCCTGCACTTGACACATATCTCCAGCACACAAAAGTGGGGTGTGTTGTCCCTGTAGCCAATCTCTGCAGGCACCAGGCTGTGGCTTCCAGGCAGTTCTGGGTGTTCCTTCCTTGATCCCAGGACTGAGCCTGCCTTGTCCACATCTCCCAGCTCCAGAGGGTCCAGATCTCTTGCTCTGATGCAAATGAGCACAAAGCCACTTATGTCCTGTGAAATTCAGCAGGGGACAGTGAAAAGGGGGATGATCAGATGGARCAGTTTTGGGTATGGCAGACCCATGTGTGCTCCTTGATTTCCCAGTGGATCTGGAAGCAAATACTTATTTCACTTGGATCAGAGTCTCTGCTTTTCTCTGTCTRTCCCCATCTTTTCCTCACAGTTTTCCAGACTGCTTCGATTCTCACTTTTCCTTCACTTTCCCTTAAATTCTTTCATCTTTCCTTCACTTCTTTTCTTGTTTTTCTGACTCACTGACTACATCATACTCACTGTGTAAGACCACTTCTATTCACATTCTGCATATCTCACAAAGGGCTGAGAAAGGATTTGCTATTACAATGGAATCAAGATTTTGTTTTGTTACGATTTATTACATTTTATTATGACCCTTGCTTTGCACTTTGCACTGATAGGAAACTGTTCAGAAAGTGGAATGGAGCCTTGTGGGAACAGAATGAGATTCTCTTCTTTAAGGAAATTTAATACCACAGTGGAAAGTCAGATTCTCTCTTTATCTCCTTTAGATCCTCTTTGATAGGTGGTGTTTGACTTTAACACACACTGGAAGTTGCCACCTGTGGTATTTCTCACTTTCTTAGGAGGTTGGAGGAGGGAAAAAGTCAGATCTGATCTGATCTTAGCATCTTGAACATATGAAGCATTGTGGCCCTGGAAGTGTTATGAAATCATTCCTGTCCAGTCCAATGAAATCATTCACTGATCTTTCTGAAGTCCCCAAATATGATACTCTACCAAAAAGAAGCCTTRGAGGAAATTAAAATTCCATCTTTAGAATGCATTTTGAATAGGATGCAGTTAACATGCAATGGAGCTGCATCTTAAAGAGCAAGGAGAATTATTTTGAGTAGCTGCTTATTAATTGTGCATCCATTACCTTGATTTAAAAACACAGAATAATAAGGTAACTGTGCACTTCAGTGAAGTTCTTTTAAAGCAGAGGAAGACTCTTCCACCAGTAACATGTGTGATTAATCAGCACCATCTAAGCCTTAGATCCATTGCCAAGTCTAAGAGCAGCATTGGAACAAGCAGCAGCAGCAGCATAAATTGGTGTAAAGCAGAACCCAGGATGATTTCACAGCTAATGCTGACAGCTGTAGGTGTCATGTAAAAATTAAGATTCTTTTGAGTGTTCTTTACAGCCCTGGGGAGGCTTGCATAGCAGTGGGCAGGACTCCTGTGCCTTTTCCTTCCAGCTTGGTGTCTTTTGCCCAGTTTGAGTCAGGTTGAACCTCTTGTGCCCATTACATTCCCTTTTTTGGGTACCTGTCCCCCAGCCTTTTACTGCCAGGCTGCATCTCCACACCATTGGTCTCATATTTGTTACTCCACACTATCTCTGAGGATCTGTGCCTTTTGTTTCCTTCCCAAAAGGTATCACTTACCCTAACATATCAGAGTACCTTTATCTCCCACCTGCTCATATAATCTTACTGTTCTCCCTCTGCCCCCCAGTTCCAGGTGCTTGTTCTTGTCACSTTGCTGAGCTGCTCCAGGGCTTTGAAATTGCAGCTTCTGGTTCCCCTTCTTTTCTGCAACTTCTTTTTCAACATCCTCCATCAGACAGATCAAAACAGACTGATGTTGCTGAGCCAAATGATGCTTTTTGCCTGTAGAGAGCAGAAAAAATGAACAAAAATAGTATTTTGCCATGTTGAGTGTGGCTTTTGGGCATTTCTCTGCTCAGTCCCTTAATACACAAAGGTGAGACTGTTGTTTACACTTGTAATTCCTGGAAATTATAACATGGGAGAAAAAGAAATGAGAATTTACATTATTTTGTTGAACAGTGTTCAAGTTCTGCAAGTTCTGCAAGTGCAGCTATTCTCTCAGGTCACTTTATCAGAGCTACATCGATTTAGAGAGTGAAACACACTTTATTACCCATCTTCTCTTCTCCCCTGCATACTCCAATCTACTGAAAAGGTGTTTTGCTAAAGGATTAGGAACTTTCCCACAGGAATGCCAAGGGTTTCATCAAATCCAATAGAAAAAACCCCTYTGAGTAGGTACATCCAAGGTCTCACACACATTAACATTTTCAAAGAAAGACTGGCAAGGATTTGAATGTAGTGTACAAAAAGCTGACTTACTCTCTGGCACAAAACATTATTATTGTATAGTCTCAAGCCMGTGTGAAATCAATATGATAATATGCGCTTTAATGATTTATTTCAGTTGTGTTACTTAGAAATCCAAGTTGGATTGAATTGTTTTATTTATATGTTAGAACTTAGGACATCTTGGAGATAAAAGAAAAGCATTTCTTACCAGAGAGATGAGATAGTGTCACACCTTCTGCAAGTGATTTATTGGAGTTATTTGTTAAGAATAAAAACAGCTTTTATATTCTGTGTACGTTGTTTCCTCAGATGAGAGTTTGCCTAAAGGTCTGTGTGAGTGGGTAGAAGGAGTAGTTGATAATGCTGCTGTTTATATATGTATAGAACATTCTTTGAGCTCTCTGAGTTTCCCTGAGAGATTGTGATGATTATTGTTTCAGGCATGTATATATTTCACTTTGAGAGAGGTTATTTGAAAACGTGCAAAAGCTTTAATCCTGTTTTCTTCTTGTTTACACAGAAGGTGAAAGAGCTTTACCATCCATACCAAAGTAAGTTTTGTGCTTTCTTTTCTCATATATTAAAAAAAATGTTTTGAAAAATAGTGATGCTTTTGGAACTTCTTATAACAATAATTTTTATTGTTGCTTTTGGATTCCAGGACAAATAGCAGGTAGAGCATAAAGAGCTCACAGTAGTATTTAACTAYAAAGATACCAGAGAGAAAATCTGAGAACAGAAGTGCACAATGTATCCCATATTTGACAATAAAAAAAGCAGGATGTTTTGGAAAAKACTTGTCTGGGGTTCAGGCTGTTTCTTTTGAATCCATCAGTAAATTTAATTATAAGACTGCTGCTAAACAATTTGCACTGTTTATTTATAAATAACTACATTTAAATGCGATTGGTTTTCTATGTTTGACATGTAAATGAATTCAAAATAGTACAGGATAAGTCTTTTTACAGACAGTAACTCAATTCATACTCCATTTCCCAGAGATTTCACAGAAAGTATAAGCACAGTCAGGTTACACAGATCTTGAAAGTGTGCACAGTTTGGCTTTTGTGGTTTCCTTCCAACTCCCCAGGTTTCTGTGACTCGTTGTGCTGATTAAAAGCCACTCTCACTCCCCCAGACAGGATGAAGTGGTAGATTCCTCTCTGCCTTCTCCCCCTGCTCATCCTGTGCCTGGGGAGGTGGCTCAGCCCTGCTAATTACAGTAGGTGCCTGTTGGGATGAGCTCCCAGTGCTTGTGAAGAATGTCCAGCATTCAGCACTTCCAACTTCTGTTTTCCAGGCTGGCCAACAATGAGAAGCAAGGAGTGAGGTCTCACACAGTCTCTGTGTCAGGTAAGGCTCATCCAAAGCCAGCAGCTGAGTTTATTTCTGGAGCTGGCAGAGGAAGCTTTTCTACTCACTGCTGCTCCAGGGCTGCTGACTGCCCCAAACTGGAGCTCTGCTCTGAAGAGAAACTTTTGTGCAACAGCCACATCTGTGCAGTTACTTCAAAGCTTGTCAGAATTTCCACTTAACTTTGGGATGAAGTAGAATGTCTTGGCTAGAACTGAAATTACCTGAGTATGTGCTAATTGTGAGGGAGCAGCTTTGAAAAGGGAAAATAGGCAATTAAATATTAATCATTGCTTTGCAGGAAGGAGGAACCTAATAGCTGTTTTTCTGTAGCTGTTTAGATAAAAGCATTTAATTTTTGCTATTGAAAGTGACAAGTTAATTGAAGGATGGGTATGTGAGGTAATACATGTTGTTTCTGTTCTTTATAGGTTTCTAAGAATTCTCTTAAGTTAACATGGAGTTTTTATGCTTCAGAGAGAATATGTTCCTGTTACAGAATCTTAAATAATTTTGAAGGATTGAGTCTTAGCAGTGTCTTAGTAGAAAATGTATTTCTAAATGAGTATGCATAATATTTATTAAGGGGATTGTAATGCAAAAAAGYATTTATGGTATGATCTATATTATTAAGATTTATATTATGATTATATTATGTTTCAGTAGGTTTCTGGTGTTTGGTCACAGACTTGAAGAACCAATACTGTGACTTGGTGGATTTCCCTCCCACTTTTACATTYATGTGAGCTCTTAGTGGCAAATACTCAAAACCCCAACATATTTCATACAATAAGGAGGAAAGATACATAGACATTTAATTAATTTCATACTTCTCATATTCCTTTCCCCACCCTTACCTACTTCTAAAAGATATTTGAGATTCACTGCTTGGCGTAGGAAACCTAAATAGACACTGCAAGAAAACAGGGGAGAGGATCTGAGTTAAAATGAGGATAAAGCTGCAGGAACAGAGCTTCACCAGCTACTGTGGCCTCCCAGAGTCAAATAGCAGCTCTTCTTCCTCCAGTGCCTGGCAAGCAAGCATGCTACATCAGGTGGATAACCATGAAGCACGGTCAGCATGTTCTCTTCTGATTCTTACCTGTATGGCTCATTTTAGCTGTTAAAAAWGTTGAAATAGCTCAAGTGATTAGCTCTGTGCTTTTGTAATTATTCCACTCACTCTCAAAAAGGCCAGTCTTCAGAACAAAAAAGCTCTCTGCAGCCTCAGATGTTCACTCTTTCAGTTTTTCTGAGCATGCCAGTTATACTTTTAATAATAAAAATAATAATAAATGCTGACTTCATGAACMTTTCTTGCTGTCACTCTGACTTTGCAAATTTAAGTGTCTTCTGCTGAAGTTCTTAGGTGTTTCAGATCACAAACTTCTTTTTAAAGTAGCATTTTGAAGTTAGTGTAGGAAGTGAGTTGTACCTACCCCCAGCTCTGGCATTGAGGGCATCACATGAAGGTGGATGAGGGGGAAATGAGAGCAGTGCTGGAGGTGAGCTGCTTGTTCAGGTGAATGTCAGGGACACTGCAAAGTGGCTCCTGTGAGCAGTGCAATCAAATTAAACCAGCAGATATCATCCTCATTCTTGCCAATACCAAAAAAAGCCAGTTAGGTGTTATTTTTGTATTGTAGGAATGTTTTATATCTTTCAACAATAAAATTAATGTGTTTGATGCTTGGTTTTATACCATGTTACAAACCACTGGAAATGCTAGAATGGTTTAAGCCAGTGCGTTTAATATTTAATATTTAGTCTCAAGGGTTTGTTCTTCTTGTAATATAATGACACAGAACACATGAATACTTTTTGTTGTTGTTGTGTTTTTCCCCCCAAAGTTAGTTAAAATGCACTAAGTGTGTCATCATATTAAATTTAAAGCAGAGGCAGATTGCTGAGATGACCCCACATGACRGGGGTTATTCTCAGAAGCTGCTTTCTGTAAGAATCTCTTGAATCCCCCAAGGAATCAGGTTGCTGTAAATGAAGTGATGCTTGGTGTGGAGAAGTGTCACTGCTGCTGTCAGATGGAAGTCACCCATCAGTGGGACAAGGGAGGCACCAGCTCTGCACGATGCTCAGCCCAGCCCAGGGCAGCAGGGCCTGAGGCAGCTGAGGGGCTGCTCTGGGGTGCAGAACAGGAGCTTTTCCCTGCTGACACTGCAGGGGCTCAGAGCCAGAGGTTTCAGATAAGMAACCTAGCATTTTTTATAGCTCAATGACATCTGTAACTGCTCGACACCTTTGATGGTTTAAGTCATAAATTAATTCTGCTGTTTGATTTCACTGACACTGCTCCCCTTTGTTTAGACYTCTCCCAATGCTAAAGATAAATAGCAAAAATCTAAAACAGATATTCAGCAAAAAAATTAAAAAGTCATAYGCATTTATAGTATTAACACAGTTCAAGAGGGAAGTTTCACAGTGAGTTCCCCACCACAGCTGGGATGAACCAGCAATATCCAAACCCAGTGTGAAACATGATTTGGTGGTTTGAAAGTTCAGATACTTGTCTGGAGCTTTGCAGGTTTAAAAAGGAACCTGCTAATGAAAGACACCTTGTCTTTTTWAAGTACTTACTAACATACTTTGCAATATTTCTTGTCTAGTGAAGTGAAAACTTGGTCTTTTCCAAGTGCTCCARTACTCCAAAGCACACAAAGATTTGTAAATCCTCTTGGTTTTTTTTACTCCTCTAAATAAAGGTCCTTTCAAACTACTGAGGGATGAAGTTGGTTTCAGGAATCCAAAGCAGCAAATTGCTGGATCTGGGAGTCACTGAACCAGGTTTCACCACAAACATCTTGCCTCTTGCTGCTTCTCTTTCTTCTGGTGTTGTCTACCTTGATTCCTCAAATTCTCTGTTCYTTGCAGTGGACAGTGTCTTTGTGTGTAACCAAGATGCCTGCCAGATTCCCYTCCTTTTAAAAAGTATAGTGATTTTAGTCTCGACAAATTTGTATGTGTCTAAGATTATAAATTACTGTAAATAAGCTAAACCAAATCAGTTGGATTTTAGATTTCTTTGGTAGTCATCTGATGTTTTGGCTGAAGTTGCTGTGATTCACCAGAAACAATGGGTGTTTTAGCTTATAGGGAATTGCAGCTTTTACCTCCTTCTCCCTCTGCATCTGCATTTTAAAAAGGGTTCTTTGTACTTAGCCAAGGGTGTACACTCAGGAAATGGTAAGGCTAAACTATTTGCTCTGTGCAAATAATATATCAAATGTGTAAGAGGCAGCACACCAGTTAACTCTAATTTTATTGACTGTATTTCCACTGTTTGGCTTGGAGACACCTTATTAAAATGCTCTGCTCTAGTCTAAAGGAACTTGCTTTGGCCAGCAGTTTGTTTTAAATAGCAATCATTAGCSTTGGTAAGGTGATCTTGTATTTCCAGATACACATGTTTCCAAAAATAATAACTTATTTGGTCCATTCTRTATTACAAAAAGTTTTTCATAAAATTAAATCAGTACAGCAGTAGCTGCTTGCTCCCTTTTTACATAAATTCCTCCTGATACAATTCTTTGGTTTCTTCTGCCCCTTACTTGCTTATGTAAATATGACTAGGAAGAATAAATATGCTTTTGCAGCCCTTGGCTAATCACTGTGCCTGCTTTACCCTAGAGAGTTCATGAATTTTTTTAATCCTAGCTCAAATGCTGCTTTCCATGCAGTGCCACAGAATATGACATTTCAAGCCCATGTGTTTCACTGAACAGGCAGAGRATTGACCAAGTCTTGGCAAGTTCTTGGCACTGCTGGGTTAATGGTTGGGTTAGATGATTTTAAGGGTCTTTTTCAACCTGAAGGCTCCTGTGATTCCAAGCAGTCCCTCCTGGCATTTGGATATTCAGGTCCTGTTGTAAAATGATGTTTTTGTGGGGAGGGAGCTGTGAGTGGGAAGATGACAGGAAGGGAGAGGTGAGCTGTCCTGCAGAAGCCAGCACAAGGGATGTGTCTGAAGGGGATTTTAGGATGTCCCACAGGGTTGGTCTTGCTTAAATTAAGCAGGTGCTGATTTTGCAGCTTTAGTATGAGCTTATTTGGTGAAGGCAATTAAAAGGTCTCTGAAAATACAGTCCCTGTTTCAGCTGATAAAGCAAAGTGTTCAAGGCACCTGAGTAGCAAACCCCAGGACACAAACCCTTAAGAGGGAAATAAATATATTAAAGAGAAACTGGTTTGTTATCCTGTTCCCCAGCTGGTGCAGCTGCTGTCAGTAACACAGACAGCATTTTAAACTCAAAGAGATGCAGCTCTAAGTGCATCATGAAATGATGGCAGGAGTTTCTAAGAATTCTGGTTGTGCCATTGCCTCTCTATCCCATGGTTTAGATATATTCAGTAACATGCCCCATGGAGGATTTGATCTCTTGGAGCAAATACCTGTATAGGAGCTGAAGGATTTTAGGATCCTGAAAGAGGAGCTTCTCAGCAGCTTTCCAGGTTCTGCTTTAAAATCACAAATTTGTAACCTAACAATGTTAAATTTTAAWCACTGTGATTAATTCCTGATCTGGCAGTGAAATGAGAGGTGCTGCTTAGGAGCAGATCCTGTTTAAGAGAGCTGCCAGTTTAGTCATGGCATTCAGCTGAAATTTCAGTTTGAATGGAAAAAAAACCCTTGTTTTTAAGGAGGTAAGCATGATTTAAGTGAGATTTTATCATGAAGGAAAAAAAACAAACTCTGTGGTATAGTTTGTGAGTAAAAGAGTCTTTCAGGAGGTTTCCTATAGAGCAGAAGCCAAATGTGAAAACACAACAAACAGGAGAGGAAAAAAATAATAAATCTATTAACCCAATGTCAGTGTTGCAGCACTTTGAAGTGCTCTAAATGAGGGAGATGCTGGCTTGTGAAAGGACCTGTGTGCCCTGGGTTGAGGCTGATCAGCAGCAAAGCTGTGAGCAGGATGGAAAAACAAATTCAATTTTATTGAATCACTTCTGCTTGCAGAGCACAGAGCAGGCTCTGTGACACWATTCCTGTGCTCCACATGAAGGTCTGCCCTGTGCCCAGGTCTGAAAGAGTTCCTTGTGTAGGACTTGTATTTCTTAGCTTCTTTTGAGTTAGTTGGTGGGGAAAAAGGTGGCCTTTGCTTGAGATTGAAAAATTATTGATGGTTTTTTAATGTCCGTTTTGTCAAGACRCTCCAAAAAGACAAAGCTGAGAAGTGTAAGTAAATTTTTAGATAAAARATTGTATCTTGAGCACTTAGGACTGTGTCACAGCTCAGCTTTGTTGCACTGCACAGCTCACTTCTGAAAAGAAAGACTRAGAGTCTTGCCATAAATGTCATAGTTATAAATTCAAATCAAGTAATTATTAAGTAATTTGAGGAATATAAAGACTTTGTTAGAGCTTTAGCTCTGCCATATGGTCACAGCACTGGGAGACCTTCAAGCTTAAAGTTTACTGCAGATTAATTTTACAAACCTTGAGCAAGTCATTAGTCCCCAGGTTCATGGAGGAGGGAGTTGCTTCTTAACTCAGCTATTTCACTGATTAATAAGATAATATAGTTGAGAATGCCCTCAATGCTAATAAATTACAGTGTTTCAGATTCCCATCACAGTTGAATAGACTGGTGCTGTTATCTTTCCCTATTTTAGCCTGACTGACTGAAAGGCTTCTTTTCATGCATAAAAAAGACCAGGATGAATTGTGGTGACAGTCTGAAGAGATTTCTTCCATATCAGTGTCCAGGAAGTTCCTGCMATGATTCCATCAGCCTGTGGTGCTGGTTAAGGAGTTTTTATTYTCCTGTGCTCCTCCTTTGTGAGCCTCTCATTGGATTTGGGCAGACACTTCTGCTGTGCAAGTAGTATCAGTGTGGTGTGACTGGAGAAATATTCCATGCAGGTTTGGGGGTTTGTTGTTCATGTTGATGTGCCAACCCCATAGTGCTCATTGGAGTTCAAAAGCTCCAAAATCAATTGATTTCTTCTTTCTACAGGTTTTTGTTTCAGGGTTTTTCCTCAGACTGGTTCAAGAATGTACAATGAAATASAATGGGATATTTTCAGATTCTGCCTTCCAGTATTTGCTCTCTGCCCATACAAGGAGCTCCAGTAATAACTGCCCTGTAAAAAAGGGCAGTAAAAACCTGGCCTCTTTCTTTCTAACATAGTTACTGCGCAGCAACTGATTTTTTTTCCTTATTTTTTGCCTTTTTAATTTATTTTACCAGTAATTTCAGTGAATACTGCATAGAGGAACTAAATAAAGAAAGAAGTTCTGTGCAGTTTTCAGCAGTATTCTTGAGCACCAGTGATACCCTGGCTGGAAGCTGCTGTGGAATGCTGGAAGTCCTTCTAAGTTGTATTMATTTCATTGTGATATTCTCTAGACTCCTGGCAAAGTGTTAGAACTTCTATTTTTTAAAATTTAAAACCAACTCATTAGAATCAACTTTCTTTTGYAGCTAGACTTGCAGATGTGTTAAGTTTAAGGCAAAACATCTTCCATTCAGTGTGGCAGAACACATTTCAGACAGCAAGTCATAATGGCAGAGTTTGACATGCAAGGGCAGAATTGGACCATCACACAGGATATCAGGGGGTGCACATGAATTAAAAACACTTCTACCTTTGCAATGTGCCCTCATTTGAAATAGGTTTGCTCAGGTTTCAGCAATTTGTGCCACCCACCTATCAGTGTGAGGGTGAGCAGCATTTCAGCACTTCAGGCTTAAATTAGCTCTGGAGCCTGAGCAGGCAGGTCAGGAGTTGAAGCATCTCTTCCCTTTTGGAGCTTGCATTGCCTGCAGTGACTCTATACCTGTTCTTCTCTTTCAGCACAGAGTGTTGGGTTCCCTCATTCTCATGTCAACACCCTTTCAGTGGTTGCTTAAACCAGCTGCAGTATTTTTTCCTTTTTTTTTTCCTAGTGTGTCTGAAGCTTTTTGTGAATGTTACCTGAGGTTTGTGCTAGAATGACACTGCTGAAAATTGTCTGCCATGTGATGTTAGGAAGAGAAGTCCCTTAGAAGTATCAAGGGGGAAAACTCAGAGTGTTCCCCTTTAAATTATCTTAAACCAAGACARATGGAAATACYGATACACTGACTTAGTCAAGAATTTTCCCCTCTCCTTGCACCTCTTTTAGTTTTTAGCATTGAATCTGATTCATGATCTGTCTTTCTCTCTGATATGTGCATTTTTCCACTAGATTAATGATTCCTGTTTGCTCAGCCGCCCAGCAGTTTTTATGATGGTAGTTTTTGTTGATTGTAGAAGTGACTTTTATTAAAATRTAATTTTCCTTTTCTGTCCTTCCTGCACTTCTCCCACCACTGACTGGTTCACTGTCCCAGTAGCTGCTGCTGTGGGACTGGGCTTCTCTTTTAACACCTCCATCCCCAGCCTGTGTAACTCCAGGTGGCTGGACCTCACTCCTGAGTTTTGGCTGTGAAGAGRTACCTGCCTCAACATGCAGGTTTTTTATTTAATTGGCTTTTTAAACCACTTCTCATATTTCCTTTGCGAGAGGAAAAAGGGGAAAGCAGAGAGGAGCAAGCAGGTAACAAGAGAAATAAAAGGAGCAGGTATCCTCAGGTGCTGTGTGTCATCTTGTGTCCTTCTTTCTCACCTTGTGTGGCTTCTTTGTATTTTTTCCTACTCCAAAATTTCCCTCGTCCTGATAAGCACTTTGCTAAAACTTTGTCATCCCTACAGTGGGGTGACTGGGGAAGGGGGTAGTGAGGGTGCCATGGCTGTTCACCCAGAGCTGGAATATCCATTGGCAGGGCAGGTCTGCACTGGGAATAATACTCTGATGGCAGATTTGAGATCATAGAATCTGTCAGTGCTGTATTTTAGGAGACAGGGAAACCATGTTCTCCCTTGTTCTGTGCAACCCTGGTGTGTTAAACACTTCTTCTGTGTTGTTTTAAGGGTTCAGAGAGTCAGTACATACATGTTTAAGTCTGGTGGCTGCCACTTCAGCTGTAATATAGCTGTCACACAAGTCTGACAGAACTTAGATGGCAAACTTGGAAAAGCAGGTTGCATTTCTGGGATAAATGTTCTTTGTGTTGTTAATAAATGGTGTACATAGCTGGCGCAATCTGACTTTTTAATGGGTTCTAGTCTTACTTCTAAAAACTGAAATATGAATTACTGTAGAAAGGAATTTGAAGGAAAWCACCAAAAATGCTTTAGACTTTCAGAGACATTTGTATTTTCGTTTGGGTATACAGAATTTTAATGTAAACCTTTACTTTTATGTTCGTTCGTTGTAGATGTTCTCTTCAGTCTCTTTTCTTTTATTTCCAAATAATTTGTTTCTGTTTTTTTTTTCTCTTTCCTTTTCTTGCCTCTTTGTAAAGGAGTCAATCACTGTCAGCATAAAGTAAAGAAAGCTAGACGCTTTCTGCCTTTCGTCTTCTGTGCCCATGAGTCGCCGCCCAAGGGTACTGCTCTGCTCTTTGTCTAGGCTGCCTTATTAACCCAAAAGCTGAATTTACTAACTCAGTTACTGTTTGTAAACTACTTTAGCCTCAGGTAAACAGAGTTCCAAGAATAATTTTGTTATGGTTTCCTGCTGATGAATTGGATTTTCGTGCAGCTTGCTGGTCCCCGTTTTTATGGGGAATGTGTTTTCGAACATCATATGCTACAATGACAAACATATTAAATTATTTTATGTATACAGTCATTATAGCCCTTGACTGCCATCTTTTTTTTTTGTAAATATATTTTGACTTCATTCTTGGACCCCTGACACAGCATGCTTATGGATGAAACAGAATAGCAACAATAAGCATCAGCTGAGATCACTTTGAATTAAACACAGACTACAGCGATGCTTTTGGCTGCRTACTGGTCCAGCACTGATCTAGACCAGTTTGGCTTTATTAGGGGTAAGAAGAATTTCCTATTATCTATAGAAACTGTCTAAAATAGCTGCCTTAGCTTGTGCTGTGGGGTTTGGTGTGCAGTAGGGCTGCTGCAGTACACGTGGAATCTGGTGTTTGTTTGAAATCTTCCCTGTAGAGCTGCTCTCTTTGCCACTCATTTAAATTTCAGCCTTGTTCAAGTGCACAATGCTCTGTGTCATTAAAATTTAGATGGTTCCATTTCTCTCTCATGTCTTGGTGATAGCTCAGGAGTGCATTTCTTCTGGAAGGGTCAACACCAACTCTGCTTATCCAAAGTCCTCAGTATATGTGCAGAGTCAAGTTGAGCTGACTCATCTGGCTGTAGGAGAACTGCTTTAAAGTATTGAATAAACTCAGAAATTGACTATTTTTAACAATGCATTAAAAGAACTAGTTCCAGTTCCAAATTTAATTTTTGTGTACRTTTGTGTTTGAAAGTCATTAACTCTGTTTCATCATAAAAGCTTCTTAGAGCATATCTCTGTCCCTTGGGTTTTAGGTGAGAAGTCTTAAATTCTGCTGCTTTTCTGGTTTCTCTTGAGTCAGGTATATAAGATAACTACAGTCTGAATACTTTTGGATTACTCATGAATTTAATAGTATATTTTCCCCTCCCCCTTCTCTGTCCCCTCTCTCTCCCCCTCTTTTTTCTTTCTCCTTGCATGCCACCTGGATCTGCAGATGAAATTAGTGGGGACGGTAATATGTTTTCTAGTCTGTGTGTTACTAACGTGCAATATGCAACTCTTATCTCCATATGCCACTTAATGCACATTTCAGTAATACATTTTATACAGCTTTTAGTGTTCAAAAGTGGTCTGCTTTGGGTATTAGCTGATAAATACTGTACTTTGCAGGCTGTGCAACTAATGCTTCTTGCTAAACTGGAGTTGGAAAARGAAAAATTCTATTTCAAACACACAGGGATGTGGTGGTGCATGTGTTTGCAATGAGACTTGTGGCATGATGCAAAGAGGTTTAGAGGTTTGCAAGTGTCCAGTTTGATTGAAATGGTTACACCATCATTAATTTGGTCAGTGGGTGAGATCAGTGGATGAAACACCTGAGAAATGAGTCTACTGAGTRATGCTTTAAAGGCATCAGAGTGCTCCTTGCATTAAAAGAAGCTGTACAAGATAGATTAATGCAGGTTGAATACATGAATATTAACCAGGTTTCAGCTATTCAAACTAATAATTTTAAAGACAGATTTTAATGTTTGGGGTTTCCTTTTAGAAACTTTGAAACTTACTACAAAATACTTAACTTCTGCAGACTTTTAAAGTATTTTTTTCTTCTGAAAAGAAGTTGGGGTTTGGTTTTTTAAAAGAGATTTTTGGCTATTTTTCTAAAGGATTCCATCTGATGTTGGGAAAGAATCAAACTGCTGCTACTGATAGTGTGTGTACCTTTATTCTTCTAAGTAGGAGGCACTGAAAGGACATAAAAGCAATATGCAGAGGAGGGTGATAAGAGGAAATAGAGATCACATCTTGTGACCTTCCTTTCAGTAAAATATGAAGGGGGTATATTAACTTTTCATCTCCTTCTCTTCAGATATAAGCTAAAGATAATACCWCACAATTTTCTTCCTTTTCTTAAACATCAAAAGGACATTTTTTGTGTTATAAATTTAAAAATTWTATTTCAGATACTACCCCTACATAGTTTTTTATTAAAACTTACCTTCTTTTATAAATTACAAGCTCTGATAAATGGGAGAYGTTATGAGAAAGGGAAGTTCAAACATGTGCCTAAACTCATGGATTAACTGTTATGGATTTAATACCCTGGGATGTTTCTCCCTACATTTAATAAATGAATTCAGATTTAGTGAACCTCAGATTGGCTCATTCATGTGAGTGACCACCACTATCTTTTCCTGAAAGCAGCTTTTYCATTTTGCCATCTCCAGGAATCATAACAAGCGATGCTGCTGGGTTTAAAAAGTGCAGAAGGGCAGCATGATGAGCCCTCTCATTAAATCTGAGTTTTTCTGGACTTAACCAAGGACATCTGGAATCCCTGGATGTGTTCAGCTCTTTAGGATGCTGTGGCACATCCTCCTTTGGGGAGCAGCCTGGAGAGCCCTGCCCAGCTCAGCTTTGCTTTAGGCTCAGTGTAGGCTCTGGAATATCTCTTAGCAGACACAGTTCTGGCAGATTTGGTGACATTCTCAGTCTGTCCTTAGTGCTGGGCCCAAGCCCCTCTGTGAGGAGGTCACTTCTCTTTGTTCCAGACCACCTTGAGCACAGCCTGGAGTGAATTTTCCTCTAATTCCCAAAACCAATGCCTGACATACATAGGAATTATTTTTTTAYATATTCCTCTCCAGATTGCTAAATGTGGAACAAGAAATATTTGTGTAGTTAATTGTGTASATTTAATTTATTTGGATTGATTATGAAGACTTCTGGTTTCATGATGGTTTTGGGCAATGTATCAAAAGCATGTGGAGTGCTCTGTGCTGCTCTGAGAATGCTTTTAGTATGAATTAACTCATTAATTTAAAATAGAGAGATGAACAAGCCCTGCCATTGATCACATTCTGAAAGCACTATTCTGTAACCTAGTATGAAAAGTGTTTGGGGTCTTTTAAGTGGCACCAGTTAAGCGGCACTAGTTTGGTTTCCAGACTTCAAAAATTTTTCTTAGGTATATTTACAATATTTTCCATCCAGTCAATTTTCTAACATAAAGAACTTTCTGACATCTTCAACAACATCCTATCACAATATTGGAGGGAAACAGAGTGATTTGTCTCCATCATGTTTGGGATTTTTTTAAGCTTATTTTTAAAATCAAAGGCTTATTTTTACAAAGGCTTGTTTTTACAAAAACATTAGTTTGTAATGTAGGGAAGGAAATAAAATATCAAGAAGGAGATGAGTGATTCTGGAGTGTCCTGCCTGTTCAGAATTGTGCACTGTCTTTAGAATTTATTGCATTTTCATTAGGTGACTGTGTTTTGCTATGTCCCAAATAGAAATTGCCTAASAAAATTTAAAATTACATGGAATTTCTCAATTCTGCTTTTACCTGGTGTATTCCTATAGGAGTTCAAAAGAAAAAACAGCTTTAATTTAATTTAAATAGTAAGAAACTATGATTATAAAATTACACTTACTCCCTGAAGTGTGTTGAAATTCAAAGGTTATAGGCAACCTCTACTGTCCTAATTGTTGAATATTCAGTTTGCCTGAAAACTGAGCCTCTTGCTTGTCTGTATGTGTAGTATTGATGAGCCTTGCTCTGGTTTCAGGGCTGGGTTCAGCTCAGGGGCCATCCCATCCTTCTTCCCACTCCCTGTGGCTGTCCCAGTCCAAGCCATGGCAAAGATGCCAGGGAGCTGTAGGGATGTATCCATGTGCTCCAGGGCAGATGGGGGGAAAGGGGGAGGAAATCATCCCTTCCAGAGGCTTTCCAGTGTGTGATCACCTGAAATCAACCACAAAAACTCCACAGTGGGTTTGGAAATTACTCAGTTTTGAGAACCTCTCTTTGTGTTTAAAGTTGGTGRGTAGAATTTGACAGCCTTGAAGTAAAAAATGAACCCACTGTTGTGGACTGGCTTTAGAACCCCTGGAAGAATTGATCTGACCTTTAGGACATGACCTCCACACACTGGAAGTTCTTTAGGACAAGGGAAGGACCTTCTGATATGACTTGACACCATTTAAACCATTTTGAGGACAGGTGATRTAAAAGTTGCAATTTTTAAACAGGGGAAGAAGTGCACTGTCGTTTTTCTGAAAATTTTGGGAAGTTGCTTCCAAAACCTGTCCATGAAATCTTGAGTCCTGACAGCAAAACTAGTGGTGAATTTCCACTTAACAAGGAAAATTGTAAGAAAAATGGGGAAGAGAGTGTGGCTTAAAATGGTCTTTGCGCTGTAGAAGATTCTGTGGTAAAAAACTCAGCTGGCCACACTGACAGTAGGGGGAAGCTGCCCTGGAACATCATTGGTGTCTTCTGCCTGTTTGACATAAAAAATAGCAAACTGTTATTGCCACTTTATTGAAGGTAAAGCAATTTAACTCATTCATAATTGTTTCTCTTTACTGCAATGGAATTTGCTGTTAAAAAKATTTTAAATCAACAGTTTAGATGGGTCCCAGTTGCAAAACTTCAACTTTTTTGAACGCAAACAAATCTTCCTTTTCTTCTTTGTTGAGTGCATCTCTGTGATGTAATGCAGTTGGCACTGAGGTCATTATCATATCATGAATTATGCATGAGCAAGTTTTAGTCATGCTGTATTAAATGTGACCCAGCAATGTTGAGCTTGGGGTTTGGGACATACCAGCCTTGGTACATTGGAGTTGTTCTGGAATTGTTTTCATCTGCTTTTCCCGAAACTCTTCAATTCCTCCCTTTGCAGAGACTGATGACTATGCAGAGATTATAGATGAAGAAGACACTTACACAATGCCCTCAAGTAAGTGCCGTGGTTAACTTGGGAAATTTCCTATCCAAAAGCTTCCTTGGTTTAGCAGGAACTAAAATATTTCAGCCTTATTTAATAAATGTGCAAGGAAAATGTTCTACTTTCCTGCTTTCTGTGATTTCACAGTGAAATTCTTTTTTTTTTGTCTCAAAATGTGGAAATTTTTTTGATTGTGATGCTGAACATAACACTTTAAGATTGGATAAGATCTCTGTGATGAGAGCAGTGTGGCAAGCTCTGTGGATTGCTGTCTGTCAGTATCTCACCTTGCTCTGTGACAGATGTGGTGCTCTCAGTTCCATGAGAAAGGAACACTCAACTGTAGCACATGCAATTTTGTTAAAGATGAAAGACTGCAAGAACAAAAATAGAAATTCAAAGTTCTGCTGATCTTCATCTTTGAAGTAAAAACAGTGGTGCTATAGCCACCACAAGGATTTTGTGTTACAGCCTGTTTGAATTATGATATAATCCTAAACTGTCAAGGCCAAGTCATTTAACGTGAAAGTCCAACATTCTGATTTTAAAAGCTGCATCTGGGAAATTCCTGTTGCATTTGGGCAACCAAGGATTTCTCTGGAAGCAGACAATCCATTGGTSCAGAATCCTGCCAAAAGCATCAGGTTGGGTCAGTGTGAGAGGGGAGGATGGTGCTGAGGTGGGGCCACATTCTGCTGAAGGACCATGAACTTGTGTCGATTTCTGAGCTCACCATGGGGCAGAATGTTTCGTGATCACAGCATTGTTTCCACAGCTGTGGAAAACCTTTGAAAAGCAAGAATATATGTTTTGCAAAACATATATATATATATATGAACATCAGTATTTGAAAAGCAAGAATATATGTTTTCCAGAATTAAACTGAGCTTTTTTAATGTCTTGCAGTTAAGTGACTACATATTGTATTAACATAGTTTCAGGATCAAAACATACTGATAAATTATATCCTTTATTTTTGTTAACAGATTAACTTTGTGTAATTTATTCCCCCCCACCCCCCCAACCTTTTTATTTGAATTCTCATGGCAGTAATTACTTGTGGGCCCAGCCCTGGATGTGCTGAACACTTGAGGATGGCTTTAATGCAAAAGCCATGAGATGGGCTGGGGAGGGAAATTCGTTAAATGCTTTGCTGGATTGAAGGGGACTCAAGTGTTCAGCTCCCAARGGACTGAGTCAGTAAAGATCACAAGAATAGGCCTGTGACTCTGCTAATGTAAACTTTAAATTGCATCAGTATATTTCTTCTTTTTTTTGCTTATGTTGAAAAATGTTTGTCCTGTATTGATTTTAAGAAGCTCTATCTAAGTAAGCATTTGATTTTTCTCTTAATTGCACTGCAGAAAGCTATGGAATAGATGAAGGTAACAGGAGACCCTTTACCCATCCCTGTATGCTTGCAGTTTGGAATGATGTGGAATTTTAAAGCTTACTATTCACTTTCATTTAATAAACATTATTTATTTATAGTTAAACCAGTTAGCTTTGGGATTTTAAAGAGGAAAATGCAGTATTTAAAAAAAGAGATGAAAAAGGCATTTATCACCTTGTTAGCCAGCTTTACATGACATTACTTCTGTAGTGTTAATGATGTCAAAGTCAAGGTTATGAAGTTCTAAGCTGGTTGGTTATAATTTTTTCTCTGAATAATACAAGTAGAGGTGAAAACATATACTGTGCATGCTTTTCTGCTATTCCTGAAATATTTTTCCATGTCTGCTAGAAATTAAATTGCAAATGAAATCATTCAATTGCAATTGATTACATGTTTTGCTGAAGTGCTGAGCCATTTTTATCAGTAATATTCTCAGCCTAATTAACTGTGACATTAACAAAATTGCATAAGGCCACCAAACATCTCAATTTTATTTCAGTTACACACTGGCAGAGGTGTAGTGCACTCAAAATTTTGCTCTTTCATTTTGTCTTTATTTGCCATCCTCTTGTTCCTGTATTTTTTTCTTGCAGTTACCTCTTTAAAAGTTCTCTGGGCTTTTTTGATGGTTCCAAAATCTAAACCAGCACATGGTGGAGTCCTCTTAAACAGCCAAAGGGATGTGTGCTGAGTGTAACATCATTGGTGTTGCCTTAAACTGTTTGTGTGCTTTGTCTTTCACCAGCTGTAATTAAAAAGGATTTGATTATGTTTATTGCACTGAAATAAGTGCATTGTAATTAATTTAACAATCTCACAGTTCTTTTCCTGTTGCTTTGGTTCAAACTGAGAGGTTTGAGAGGTCTCCACTGTGTGTGTGCAGCATCTCTATAGGTTGGTGTGCAGCAAATGTTAATCTTAGTTTTTCATATGTGAGACATTTGAGTGACTTACTTTGAGTTTTGTGTCTTGTGGATTATTTCCTTGCCCTTCAGCAGAACCTTAATATTTCAAGTGCATTATATTCTTGTAGCCAGAGATTATGAAATTCAAAGGGAGAGGATTGAGCTGGGGCGCTGCATTGGGGAAGGACAGTTTGGAGATGTGCACCAAGGAGTTTACATGAGCCCGGTAAGCCTCACTTCTCAAACCAAAATGAGCAATAAAACTCTGCTAGGTAAAAAAAAATAAAGAGTATTCCTTAGAGGTCTTGGTCTGAGTCTTCCAGAGCAAATAAAAATTTGGTCCAGTGACAATCTCACTGTCTTTCTCACAACAAAGCCTAATAAAGTTCCTATGTTTTCCTAAAATAGAATACAAAATACTTGGACACTGATCCAGCAAAATCCCAATGCACAAGAGTCACCTCAGTGAAACCAGGGACTTGTGTAATTTAGGATGGTGCTCATGAGTTTTTCTAGAAAGACTAAGATTTCAGTTCAAATAGATCAAAAAAATTTTGTAAAATAGCAAGAGAAAGCTGCAAAAAATAGTTAATATCAACAAAGGCCCCTAATAAAAKAAATATTTCATATTAGACTAAATTGTTGGAAATTTTGATAGATGATACAAGAATTCTTGTGGACAATAATCTAGTTCTAACTTCAGAAACAGCTGGTTAGGGTCCTGGGCTCGGTGGGTTAAATAATCTTCARTGCAATATTTAAGTAAATAAGAATAAATGTTCTGTTTCAGGCAAGTTTGAAGTCTGRTCTGATACCCTTATTTAGAAAGCACATCTGATATAATTTGCATTGAGAGAGATTCTTATTTTTTCATTTAATTCTGTCCAAGTTATCAGGAGTACCAAGGAGTAGTGATTCACTCACTTGGTGAATGGTGGATAAGGCTAGAGCTCTGTGAAACTAATTAAAGACTCTTTTCTTATGGGCTGTTGTTTTGAAAATGTTGGCTGTCTCCATTCTTTTTTGAGCATTTGAAAATGGATTTTACTCAGGCATTCTTTGTTGAGATTTTTAAACAACCACCTGTGSATTTATTTTATTAATAAGAATGTGCTTCATTTAGGACACTGGGATATGTGAAGGTGAAACAGAACAGTGATGTCATTAAATTTTAATATTCTGGTCACAGAGTGTAACTTATACTGTGGGAAGAAATCTTAAAATCAATGTAAGATTAATTCTAATAACATGGTAGCGTACCCTTTATATGTTCAGCTTGAGTGCAAAAATATAGGRGATATTCCTTGCCTTTTGTTCTGCTAGCTCAGAGCTGAATCTCAGAAATTCCATTTATCCCTGTTCATGGCACTTGTAAAGTCCTGGTTCAGCATCCACCTCTCCCAGGTATTCGGAAGGGTCACAGCCAGGCTCAAGTGTAGGGTACTGAGTGGAAAATGGGTTTATAGATACAGCATCCTATTGCTCAGCTGTAACAATCCCAGGAATGCCAGATTGTCTTTAAAGGCTGATTAACTGTGGAATTAATCCCAAAGTGTCATTTAAAAAACCATTTCCTGCTCAGTACAGAAAATGTGTCCAGTCTGATACATTCTCACTGGTCTGTCTCCTTATCCAAAACCAAAAGATCAACAAAACCCCAATATCAGACCTTTTCCAACATTTATTCTTCCAAATCTCTTTGCTGGTTGCAGACACTGAGGTTCTTCCCTTTGATGCCCCTGTTGGTTAAAGGATATTTCAAAAACTTGATGTTTAGCACCAGGAAAGGGATGGGTCTGGCAGGCATCCAGAGGTCTCATCCCCAGGCTGATTGTTCAATCCTGGTTTCATAAGGGAATAATAAAATCATGATTTACCATCAGCTTTTTCAGTTAGTTTATGGGCATTTGATGTGTGGGAAAAGGATTAGATCAATATTTTCCTGCAAAGTCAACTTGAAGATCTCTTTTGTGAGCAACTTTGAAAATAA
Source organism: Cardinalis cardinalis (assembly GCA_014549065.1). Classification (NCBI taxonomy): domain Eukaryota; kingdom Metazoa; phylum Chordata; class Aves; order Passeriformes; family Cardinalidae; genus Cardinalis; species Cardinalis cardinalis. The sequence goes on from JACDOX010000050.1 coordinate 3,146,693, forward strand.
GACACTTCATCCTGCAAAATAGAAATGCTATTCTAATTCTGGTAATTTTTGTCTGTAAACAGATTTAAAATAGACCAAGCATGAGCAGAGATGGAACATAATTCTGAATCTTCATTTCCTACTGGCCTTAAAAATTGGATGAGGATATTCATCAGTGCTGTAGCATTTTGAGGAAAGGTTCATGTGTAAACTGCTCATTAAATAATGGATAATTCCCAGTTTCCACTTGGAAGGAGGACATACAGGTCCTTGAACGAGCCCATTCCTAATGTAGAAACTTAGTTTTAAAACATTTCAGCTGCTCTCAAGCCATCAAAAACTTCTCATTTTTGGATATTCAGATGGGAAAGTCCATTTGATTTTCGATACATGTGGTTCTGTTGAACCTGGTGTTAAAGCCTTGATCTGACTCACTGTGAAGATAATGTGTAAAAATCTTTGGTTTGCTTTCCTTTGTAGTCTGGGTTCACAATTACAGCCAGTCTTTCCCATGAAAAAGCCACAAAAAGTCTTTAATTTGGCTTTCTGGGTTGCTTGCTTGCATATGCCAAGTGTGGTTTTTAGGCACATATCTCTTTCTTTTCTCTATTTTTGCTAAATRTTGTCAAGAGTTTACCTTCCTCAATAGCACAAAAAGTTTACAGTACTATTCAGTTAAACTTACCCTCTTTTATCATAATTTTTCCACAATTTAACATGAACACATTAAATATTTCCAAGACACATTAGATGTAAATGTTGTATTYAAGTTGTCCTGATTATAATGGTATTTTAACACTGAAACTTTTAGCATGTAATTTCTCAACTAAAGGTATTTTATTTAATAGTCTTTTTTTTTCCAAAGTAGTTTTGCCAGAATTCTAAGGGCCAGCTTTTGGTGGGCTGTTTTTGGTGGTTTGTATTTCAGCTATTTCTCAATAATATTTTTCAGGAAAATCCAGCTATGGCTGTTGCAATYAAAACGTGTAAAAACTGCACTTCAGACAGTGTTAGAGAAAAATTCTTACAAGAAGCCTGTGAGTATGAAGCAACTTCTTTTGGGATCATTTCTSTTAACTCCTTGCAAAGACTGTGGCCACCTATGCCAGAAAATTCTTACACTGCTGTAAATTTTTTATTAATAYTTAGCCTGATGTTTTCCCCTCCTACAGCATGGGCCAGGGGACTGCTCTACATCCTTGCATGGCYCATGTGTGTGATTGGATGTAGGTTCTTTGATTTTCCAAATTGAGTGGTGATGTCTGACTCCTGTAGGGCTTTAGAACCAATTTTGGAGCATTAGATCTGATCCTCTATTCCATTCTTTTTCCTTAATGAATTAAAAAAACCCACAGGACTTTCTCCAGTTTATTGCTTTGGAAGGTCAGGTAGTTGTCCTTGCTAAAAATGTTGYGTCTCAGAGAGATCTGCTTTGAAAATTCAGAATTAGAATCTATGCTAGAATAGGCCATTTCTCTAATTGCCCACAAATGTTGCATTCCCCAAGAAACACATTTCATGTGTGGAGGAAGGCTTTTTGTTGGGGTGAATAGGAACAGAAACTTTTRAAAGAATATTAAAGTTACTGATTCCTCTATTGTTTGGTTTTGGAAGCAAATTAAGATATGGCACTTAGGCCTTAATTTTTGCCTATTATTCCCTGCTGTTGTATACCTCTAAATGTTGTAAAGGTATTGTATTTTATCAGTAAARTAATTGTTTGTGGTCAGATGTTACAGTATATTTTATTCACTATTCCTTTATTCAAGGAGTTTTTTCAACTCCTTCGGAAGATCTGTGTTAATGGCTAATGGATTCTCATTTTTGAATGTCAGATTTTTTGTAAATTACTGTAATTTTTTCCATTGCATTTCTGTGTGTTGGAACAGTAAATATCATTGCTTACAGTARTAACTCAGCAGTCACAAGGTAGGCTGCTGTCTACTGGCAGTGTAGAAAATAATTGCTCATTGAATGCTCCTTATTATGCTTCAAGTTTGACAGATTAGGAAATGCTGCTGTAGTCGACACATAAATAATACTTTTCAATTTTGATTTAATAGTTTTGCCATTTCTTCTTCCTCTTTTTCATTCTAATTCCCATCTGTTGCCTTTGTCTTGTGTTCAGACTGCATATTTGCTCAGAACAGTTGCTTACTTCACTGAATTAATACATTTATTTCCAATATTTTAATATTAGGAATAGTAAGATATTTTGAGGTTTGCCTATCGTGGAGTTTTCAATGCTGAAAAGATTTAGCAGCTGTTATTGCCTGTATGACATTTCATGTTATTTATTCACTAAGCTATGTCAATKATAGGGATTTTTGCTTTATTGCAATTTTCCCTGTATTATTCATAACAGTAATATTTTAAAGAATATATTMTCTCCCATAATATCTTCTTTTCAGGAAGATATGTTACTAAACTATTATAATTTTTTGTCTTATAAACACTATTGTCCAAGGATGTTTTAGGGGTTGCTGTGTATCCATGTGCAGAAGTAGAGAATTCAGAGCTATATTCAGAATATAAATCCAAAAACATCTCCTGGTTTTAGCTTGTGGTTTGTRTAAAGAAGAAGAAAATGGATTTTATTCTTGCCTAACTTGAGGCAGGACTCTTTATCAGGGAAGGCAGGGATAAGACCAAGGGTGATGGGTTTACCTGAAGGAGGACAGGTTAAATTTGATTCTAAGATAAATTCTTTARTGAGGATGGTGAGGCCCTGGCACATGTTGCCAGAGAAGCTGTGGCTGCCCCATCTGTGGAGGTGTTCAACACCAGGATGGATGGGGCTTGGGGCCAGCAAGCTGGAAAGTGTCCAAGGCAGGGGAATTGGAACTGGTTGGCCTTGATGGTCCCTTCCAACCCAAACCATTCTGTGATTGCTATGTCATATTGCATAAAGCATACTGTGGCTGTGCTGCCAGGACTGAAATTAACTCCATGGGAAATAAAGTGATGTAATGATTAAGTAAGATTTTTGTCTATATCATAATCTGGCAAACATGTTTTTTGCAGTAATTGAATTATACAGTCTGTTTTTACCTTTTCTTCCAGTAGAAAGGCACAGATTAACTGGTTGTGCACTGGTTTGACAGGTTGTTTTATTAACTTAGGTTATGTCCAYAACCAGATCCAGGGCTGAGAGGCAGAGCCTGACCTGACTGGCATCTTTCACAGCAGTTTGCATTTTTGTAAGTGCAGAACAGCACAGCTCAAGCAATCAGTATTTGTTTCTACCTGCCCTCAGCACATGGAATGACCAGAAATTACTGCTTGCAACMGTTGTTTGAAGTCCTGTGATTATCTTCTCTGCTCATGGGCTAAATGCTTAACCAACAGGAGTTGTTTATTTTTAAGAAAGGTTTTATGTGATGCACTGAATTCTTTGCTTTCCTTTCAGTAACAATGCGTCAGTTTGATCACCCCCACATTGTGAAGCTCATTGGGGTTATTACAGAAAACCCAGTCTGGATAATCATGGAGCTCTGTACACTTGGAGAGGTATGAGAAATCCTCATGCAGCTCTGCTCTCCTCTCTTTTAGCTCACAGAAAAGGCTGGAAAAACACTTCACAATAGTAACACATGYTATCAAGCATGATATCATACTCCTTTGCAGAGTTATGGACTCAGAAACAGGAGTGGCAGCTTTTGACCTTCTCCTCCACCGGGGGAACTGCATCACCTCATTCCAGAGTGATTTAGTCAGAGTTTCAGAGCATTCAATTGCAGTTCCAGAGTGAGAGCATGACCTCTGTCAAGATGATGATAATGTGATAATCAGTTAAACAGCATTTGCAAACATACCTTCCAGAAGCAAACTGTACATCTTTTATTCTTCCTGAGTAAGGCTGCATTTTCCCTTGAAACATTGAATTTCGTATGTTGTTTTTTTTTCCCCTGTAGAATATCTGCAGCAGGGGCTCTAGATAAGATGACTTCCCTCATTATTATGTTTTTTGGATGAATGCTTTAGAGAAAACGAGATCTCACTTTTTCTGATAGATTTGTTTTCTTTGAGCCATGTTTCTGAAAATGTGAGCTGCAGTGATGTTTCATACAACATTATATGATTGTCATTGCAATTATCAAACTGCAGTGCATTTTCCAAAAAAATATAAGAGGGATGAATAGAAAAACCTGTAGTGGAGAAGTCATTTTCTGTCAATAGATTTCCTTTTCAGTGCCCAAATCACTTTTCAAAGCCTTGTTTTGATYTATAAGGACAGTCTAATGCCACCTTCCAGTAGGTTCTGCCTGCCTTATACKGGGAATAGAGCTGACAAATATTCTGTACTCATATTGGCCACTCTGAGCTAAATACAGTTGTTTTAGCACATGTAGGTTAAAATTAATTATTAAAATGAATGCTTCTAAAACAATACTGATCAGTCTGTGTTGGGGTTAGCCAGGCTCTGTTCAGTTCTGAAGTGATTCAGGCCATAAATGAAGGCTGCACTCAAGGGTAAAAAAAAACCAAAAAGTCCAAGAGTGCTTCACTCTGCAACAGCAGATGCTTTTTAAAAGGAGACTGAAAGAATGCACAAAATTACAGTTATTTTTTTAGTTTAACAGTTTTCATATAGAAATTGAATTCTAAGGCAGAGTCACAATTCTTCATGAGGAGTGGTTTTCTTTTCCTCATCCAGCCTTTAAGGCAAGGAAGTCATGCCCATTGATACTCATGTAAACTTCACAGTTTGAAATATGCCTTTTTCAGCGTTGTTATTTTCTTGTCCTAATTTCTTTCTCCTTTTTCCTCCTTGGTGCAAAAAGCTGAGGTCGTTTTTGCAAGTAAGGAAGTACAGCTTGGACCTGGCCTCTCTGATACTCTACGCTTACCAGCTTAGCACAGCTCTTGCCTACTTGGAGAGCAAAAGATTTGTACATAGGTGAGATTTCATACATATTTATCTGTACCTGTCTCTTTTTATATGTCACTGCTCATAACATTTTAGGGAGTGTCATTTTTGCAGAGGTTTCCACTAAAATKACACCCTTTTCAAGGGTGACACCTGCTGGTTCACTCCTGGATTGTCTTGGAGCTGGTGCCAGATTTCAATGGGAATCATTTTCAGTTGTTGCTTTGTGGTTACAGTATTTTTTCAAGCTGTGAGTCAACTGTAATCATTCAAATATAGAAAAGCAAAACAAGGGCAGATGGCTTCTTAAGTAAAGAGGGAGGGAAATAAAATATTTATAAAATACAAGTGCTTGCTTAACCAGAAAATGAACCTAAATTTCCTTCATGGTGTGTTTTGAATTTGACTCCCTTGAATGTGAACATGAGTTTCTAGTGAGAAGAAGYTGGCTTCAGCCTATTATTGGGTGCTACTAAGAGTTCACAAAACTCCAGTTAGGAAGTAGAATTAATTTTAAACTTAAGCAATTCACTTGTATTTAAACACTGACCATGTAATTATAGATGTGTTGTGGTAATGTGTAAGCAAACACTTGCATGTAAAGTAATAGCTATGCATAGATATGTAGATATTTATGTTAAAACATGTAAATAACAATGGGTGAGAAAAGGAGGCTCAAGGGGGATCTTGTTTTCTGCAATGAGAACTTGAGCTCCTTACTGGGAAACCTCCTACAGGACTGCAATCCTCAGCCAGTTCCTTACCTTTGCAGGAAAGGAGATAAATTTTCTTCAGGCGATGATACTTCTCCACTTCATGTTTCGAAGTTACTAGAAATACTGTTTCTTCTGTTTGGCAGGGATATTGCTGCTAGAAATGTGCTGGTGTCTACCACTGACTGTGTGAAGTTGGGTGACTTTGGTTTGTCCCGATACATGGAAGACAGTACTTACTACAAAGGTGAGGGCACCACTGGATCCTTCTTGCAGTGAAAACACACTTGCTTCTCACATTGCTGAGGAATTAACCAGATTTCCTTGGTCTAGCTGGTGCATTTGTATAAAAAGGCAAGTTATTCAACACTTAATTAATGGCAGTAGATCCTATGTGTGCTTAAGAAGAAGGATCACAAGGTGTGATTTAAGGTGCAAAAAGGATCAAATTCACATGCAGGTTCAGATGRGTTTGTGTTGTCATTGCATGCTGCATATTCAGATGCCATTGGACTAGGGAGATTCAGTACAAAACTGCCTTTGAATGCTGCTTTTGCCCCATTTTGGATGGAATCCTGAGCTTTGATGTCTCCAGCAGCTGAGAGATGTCCTGCAGTGCTGAGAGATGGGAAATGCAGCAGGAAAATAAAGATTGCATGTTGGGTCCCAAACAGTAGCATTCCAAAGCTGGTTTATATTATTAAACCATGACTACATAAATCTCATCTTTAATATTTTTCTGGTCTCATGTATTTTAAATTATCCATTATCTGTCCCCTTACACTCTGTTGTGTTTCCTCATTTTATTTGTCTCACTTTGCTGAGCTACATTTTGTCTTTTTAATTGCTAAGAGGGGAAATAATTTTGACATGATCATTTCTTGCTATGTTTTGGGGTTTGTTATTGGGGTCTTTAAAGGAGGTTTAGGGGATTATTATTATTATTTTGGGGTTTGTTGGTTCATTTTCCATTTCATGTAAAGCCMAACAGCTTACATATCGATATTTGAAGTACTTCACTGGAAATTGGTTTTGCCTATGAATTATTTCACTGGGAACAGAATCTATTTTTGAGCTCTGTAGTGGGGATAACAGCCTGCCCTCTCTTGCCTTCCCTGTAGCTTCCAAAGGAAAATTGCCCATCAAATGGATGGCTCCAGAGTCCATCAATTTCCGACGGTTTACCTCAGCTAGCGATGTGTGGATGTTTGGTAAGTGAAAACCAAGTTGGGAGAGTTCTTTGTGTCCTCTTGTATAAGTCCAGTGTTGATTTTGACTGCTATAAATGAATGATTTCAAAATATTTATCACAGTTTTTACTATGCATTCTGAAAATCCAGTTTTTCTTCCAGTGTGTTTTCCACCTCTGTATTTTTCTTTCCTTTTCCTGCTTAATAAGCCTGAATTTTCATGAATTTTTAACCTCTGGTAAGAAGCTGACAGAAATTAAAGTGTAAGGAAATTAGCTCATAGTTATGGCAGAGATTATTTTTGTCTGTTGGTTTTAGTTTGGTTTTTTTGTGTTATACCATTGTCATTTGCTGTTTCTCTGTTGCATTTTGACTTTTTCTTCATGTTGATATACATTTCCTTGCTTGATGTGCAATCATCCCATGAGATACCCAATTTCCAGATCCTTAATGCTAGATTCCCACTTAACTTGTCTTTTATAGCTCCTGGCCTCTTAAAAATACAACCAGAAGCTCATTAAATACAAGGGTATATAGACATGTCCTGAAACCTTGATCTTTTTTCCCAAATACACAACATTTTATAATAATCTGATGTTCTGTGCTCCAACTGGTGCTGACTGCTGGCCTGTACAAGCAGAAGACAAAAGTGAAGAGACTTGAAATAAGAGCAGGATAATGAAGTAAGAGTTCAATTTGAAATTTGAGTGTTTTTAAGTGAAGGGTTTAAAATAGTTTGACGAAAACTCCAGTACTGTCAGAGTTGGAAAAATGAAGCCTATGGAACATCTTGGCCAGTTCTAGAGTGACAGACCACATTCTTCTAATGCAGTTTCAATAGAAACTGGTTTATTACATGTTTTCAGCACAAAAAATGYGGATCAATGCCAACCCTAAAAACCCTCAAAGTGGATATGCACTCTACATGTCAGAACAGGCCAGTTAGAAGGAGTCAGAGGGAAAAGCAAACACATTCTACCTTATAAGAGAGGAGATTTGAATATGAGCAAGCAGTGGTTTAGGGCAGGTAAAAGACTGTGTGAGCCAGCTGTGGGTCACTGTGCTTCATCAGTAGGTGAGGCTGGTGCTGTGTGTGTGATCCTGCTGCAGGTAAGTCCAAACCAAGTCCCTGGCTATATATTTTGGAAGAAATTGCATTATTAGTACAAAACTGGGGTTTGTACTTTGTATTAGTACAAAACTGGGGTTTATTTCTCTTTGGACAGCTCTGATTGTTTGCTCACAGTGAAGAAAAGGTGGTTTTGTGTGTGTTCCTCAGGTGTGTGTATGTGGGAGATCCTCATGCACGGGGTAAAGCCCTTCCAGGGAGTGAAGAACAATGATGTGATTGGGCGGATCGAGAACGGTGAGCGGCTCCCAATGCCTCCAAACTGCCCTCCCACCCTCTACAGCCTTATGACCAAGTGCTGGGCCTACGACCCCAGCAGGAGACCCAGGTTTACTGAACTTAAAGCACAACTCAGGTAGGGTTTGACTTCTGAGAGGTCATTTCCTTTGTTCAGAAATACTTCTTTTTGCTTTATCTTCTGTTACGGTGTTTTGGTTCTGTGGAAAATCCGAGGCACGGTGTTTGGAGTATTTATCTTCAAATGGCCAGGTTGTTGCTGGTCTTTGGGAAAATTGGGCTTTATCTGGTAGAGAAAATGAGATTAGGCAGTAAATTTAAATAACTGGAAATATGAATCACCTCCTTTCTCTCCCAAGGAAAACTCTGCATTTTGCTAGCAATTTGTTTATAATTTTAGTTACAATCCTTGGGGAAAGAGGTAAAAAGAATTTAGAGTGATTATCTAAGCAAACGTGCTGTGGGCTTCTGGGGTAGAGATGTATTTTAAATAAATGAAGCATCAGGTGACTGCTGTTGGAAGTTACTTTCATGACGTGTAGCACAGTAGTTGCACAGTCACAGCTGTCACAGGGCAATTGCAGAGCCTGCAGTAAATGCAGCATCATAGGCAGAAATTCCTTTGCCCTTTGTAAACTAGGATATAAACTACCTTTGTGTTTATCTTGGAATGAGTGTGAGAACATACCTTGCAGACCAGTCTAAATTCACACCTTAGTTTATTCTGCAGTAATATATTCCAGTGTCTGTATCACCATTTCACCAGCCCCAAAGTGAGAGGGATATTTAAGTTTTGAAACATCATTGAGATAATGTGCAGGCACATTTGATATTTTTGACCGAATTGGGTCACAAATGTTGTGACTTTTGGATTTCATGACTGCTCAGRATGTATTTTGCTAAGTCAGTACAATCTTTGAGTAAAACTTAGGTTTTGCTCGCTGACAGTCCACACTGGGAATTCTTGTAATTCATTGTTGAATTCTTTGGTTTTACTTCAGGTTTTGTTTCAAAGTTGTGCTTTGTGGCATGTTTTATTTTCATAGTACTATGTTTTTGCTGTCACTGAATGTTCATGGTTTAAGATAATTCACTGGTGGTTAAAATGAGAGACAATTTGAATTTAATTATGATGTTATCTCAGAGCTGCTGTRTGGAGAACTGGAAGACCTTAAAGTTTTTTCCTAATTCTTAACATTTCATACAGTTCCACCATCTGTTACTCTGGGAATTCCTGTGTAGACTAATTATTTGTAGAACTAAGGAAAGGTTTGACCCTTCTCACAGATAACTTCTCATCCTCTTGACTGTATGGAGTTAACATGAAGGGAGGAATGTCAGGGCTGGGCAGGGATTGCAAGAAAAAGATGTGACACTGTTGTGTGATTTGGGTAATAGGTGGAAATTGGCAATTCACTTCTTTTTGTCTCTTTTTGGCTCTGAAAGTACAGGATGATTGATAATTTGCAGCCAGGTTGTTAACTTAAAACTGGTTGGCATAGATGAGAATGAAGCCCTTGAAAAAGTGACTAGAAGATGACTGTGGTGTATGAGGTCAAGCAGGGAGAGWATCTCACCAGAAAGGAAAGAGGATGAGTAAATCCAGAGTGTGCCCAAGAGCCTGGCTCTCCTCAGAACCAGCACTCAGGGCATGCAGCAAGGCAGGGTCTCGTTGGTTACACACCAAAATGTTTCCCAGTGTGCTTGGGTGAGCTCTGAAACAGGTCACCCAGAAACACTCTGGAATTTCCATGCTGGCAGACACTGAGATTTGGATTGGAAAAGGCTCAGAGCACCTGGCCCTTGCTGTGCAGGGAGCCCAGCTTCAGCAGGAGATCAGACTTGAGACCTCCAGGTGCCATTTCCATCTCATTCTGCATGAAAAGTGCACCCACTTTGGAGGGATGTTTGCTCCTCTGGTCGTGCTGGGACATTTGAAGCTTTGTTTACAGGGCAACCTCTCTCCTGGGGCCACTGCAACCCTAAAATCCAGTTTTCACTCTGTTCCCACCAAAGCAGGAAACTTTCTGCCCCACCAAACTGGTGACCTTTATCTCCCAAATTTAGGCAGCGTGGTTGTCCTTAGGGCTGCTTTTTGCTGCTCCAGACAGAGCCAGCCTCTCACTGGAAATGTTGCCAATTCCCTGATGATGAGGCAGTCTCAGGCAGCTAAGGAGGATTGGGTTTCAGAACTCAAATTCCCATGAACTTGCAAAAACAATCTATTTCCCTGGTGGCCTTTCCCTGTGGTGTTGCTGCTGCTCGTTCTGGATGCTGTCCAGAGCAGTCTCTTCAAGCTGAGAGCAGACTGGATGTTTGCTTGGGGCCAGATACAGCACTGCAGCATTCATTCCTCTCTGGTTTAATAAAAACTTCATGGCTTTGGGAAAAATCTTCTGCMTCTGGAATAGCATAGATGGGAGCATAAGCATTTCATGTGCTCTCTGTTATTTGGTGCTTTTTCTGTGTCATAGTAACAGCTGCTTTACCCAAACTGAATTTGCAGCTGATTGTGCAAGGCAAAGGTGCTGATTTCTGCACAATTTATGCACTGTTATTTGTTGCTACATATGAATTTAAGCACTGTTATTAGAGTAGTAATTTTATAGCATTTGATCTGTCTGAAGTGGATGTGGTTGAGTCAGTCTTCCCAGCAAACACAGAAACAAATGGGTGGATTGTGGATTTCCAAATGTAATTTATCATTGCATTCCAAGTCCCTTTTTCAAGTGGTGGAGGGGGGTTAAAAGTCAAATTAGGTCAGGGCAGTGAGGTGCTACCCTGCTACTCCTGCAATTCTCACTTGGTCAGAATTAGAATATAGGATTTTTTTTTAATTGGGAATTGTGTGTTGCCTTGCTGGTTTTATGTAGAAGAGATTTTTTGTCTTGCAAAATATAAATAAYCTAAATGGTAAATAATATGTAAATGGTAAATAATATAAAAGGATTTAAAATTTTCAAATTAATATCATTTCATCACATTTTTCGCTGTGTCTTGGAACAAATTTTGTTTAAAGTACCTTTCATGAACTGCTCTGCTACAAGTAGCAAAACAAGGAGCAGGTGTGTCATGCAGAGGTGACAGTGTCCCTGTGGCCCATTGCTGGTCACAGGTTTTAACAGAGTGCTTCACCCCACTGGTGTCCTGGGGCTGCAGGTCGCATGGGAAAAGCTCTAAAAAGAATGGGGGGAAAAAAGAGACAGATACTATGCCTTTAAAGTCTGGTTTTATGACAACAGTGAGGTAATTAACTGATGGGAGCTGGACTTGAGCCTTTTTGTCACTGCATTTGATGTAGATCCTGAAACATTGCTTATAAATGAAAATTGGTAGGGGTGAGGGCAGTTTGAGTCTTCTTTTATGGCATTCTGACCAAAAAAAAAGACTGTAATACCTACCTCAAATACATGATGGAGGCTGCAAAATGCTTTGCTGTTCTTCTGTTCTTTGCCTGTGACCATTAAGAATAGTCTATAATCCATATAAAAGTGCTTTCATATTAGAACAATATGTGCAAGTATGTTCCTCTGCATCCAACTTTGTATTTCTGGTGGCAGAGGGAAATAAAGAAGCTGCATTTTGGGGGTCAGCATTTAATGTAGGTTCCCACACCACTGTAGCAGGAGACACTGGTGCTGCTGTGCCTTTTGGAATATGAGCATACAGTTCAGTATTTTAAGTATTCCTACACTGAAGGTCCCCATAAATRTTTCCTTTTTGCTGTCACAGGCCAATTTCAGTAAGAAGTTCTTTGTAAATTAAATAAGTTTATCAATTATGCAAACTTTWAATATTTGAGATTTTTCTTGAGCCTTCACCTTGCAGAGAAGTTGAGTTAAATTTGTCTGTGCTACCTCAAGGTTTGCTAGGGGAACCACAGGGATAGAATTCTCTGCTTGCTCCTCTTTGCTGCTAAAAATATGTGCAGTTTGGGAAAATATGCCTAGATCTGACTTCTCCTGACCTTCTGCAAATTCTAATAAACTGTTCAGAGAACTTGAGCAGCTGCACTGAGGAAACGTCAAAAATATCTCTTGGCACACTCTTCCTTCATCCACAGACCGGTCTTCCCTTTGTGAAAACAAAGACCTTTCTGTGAGTCATTTCTATTCCTTGTGGTTTTTTCTAGTAGTGCTTCTCTGAGGCATTTCTATTTTATATTCTTGTCAGCAGAATCAAGGGCATCCAAGTACAGATGCTGCTGCAGCCCMTCAGCCTCTGGCCAAGCTGCTCTGGGCTGCTGGGAAAGAACCTCCTGATGGCACGAGCAGGGAGGATGCACTGCAGTTGTAAGGCAAAAAGCTGAGCCTGTGTTAAGAAAAAGAAGTAATTTCAAAAGAAATTTGTCATTTCTGGTGATACAAGCTGATGGTGTTGCACATTGAGGCACCCTAGATGAAATGGCTTTGRTAGCAAAGAGAGGTATTGGGGTTTCATTCCTTTTTATGGAAAACCAGGACTGTGCTGTGACAAATTCCACACATGGCCCCAAATTGTCACTAAGCCATCTCTAAATTTAGCCAGCTACTACCAGCCAACTCCATTCTGTTCTTTTGTTGAGATTAGAGCAACTGCTGTATCAACAGCTTGGTTAAAAACCTACATTTTATTAATTTCTCTTTCATTAATCTGGGCAAACTTTTTTTTCCCTTTTTTTCTTTTTTTTT